>OY829328.1:50382025-50774128 GCA_963691655.1 Toxonevra muliebris | reverse complement strand
AAGCAGTGGTATCAACGCCAGAGTACTTTCCAAGCCAATTTAGCCTGTATGAACAACTTTAAAATAAATTTTTATGCAAAAATCCTCTAAAACAGAGATACAGAGAGCAGGTGGAGGGATGGTGTGGAGAGAAAAAATGTTTATCTTTTTGTAAAACACCAGCTTTTCCTCAGATGCCAAAGTTGTAGGACCTCAAAATAATATACTTATCTACCAATATCAATTATAAATGCTATGATTTTTGCAAAAGAAATAAAATAAAAATGTAAAGCAAAAATATATTCTGCCGCATGTGCAAATGCATCGTCGCCTGAGAATTGATTTGGCGTATGTGTATAAGTATTCCTCTGCCTATACGACAAATCAATTCTCAGGCGACGGTATGTTTGTAGAATTTATATGTATATATGTAAAATACCCAGTTGCACAAACTGTGAGTACTCTCAAACGATTAATGATTTCATTACTCCAAAAGGAGGGATAAACGAGCAACTCCAATACAGTAACAAAATTTTTGAATTTCACTAACACAATTTCATAACTTTATATTGTCTATTTTTAGAAATAATGATAAGCAAAGACAGCCTGATTGAGTAGTTCAAATTTGTATATCTTACTCTGTCTTGCCCAGTTAACCCTTTACGGTAGGTAGGGTAAAAACTACGCCGCATAATTTTTTATGCATAGTGTGATATATTTTAACCCACCTCGAAAAGTTGAAATTACTTATATCACACAGTTTAATATTTTATTTACAGTTTCTCATTCTGCTGATAATGATATAAACCAAAAAATTTCTGTGTAACTGGTGATTTTATTTTCTTTAAAATCGTGTGTATCAAAGAGTTAAAAATCAGTAACTAGTACTAGAATCATTGCAAGAGTAAAAAAAAAACAAAATTCAATTACAACGAATTTGCTTGTGTGGCTTAGTTGGTAAGCGCGTCGTTTAATATTCGCTGTGCGAATTTTTTCAGCCACCGGTTCGGTTGGAAATAAGCAACTCAAGAAAATAATAAAATTATTAAACGATAATAGTAAATCATAAAAAAAATAAAAAATAATGAACAAAAATGAATATGACATTATAATTAAAAGCATTAAATAAAAGCACACACAAGTGCTTACTGGCAGTTTAGACAACTAGTCTATGGCGTCATGAATTTTGTAAAGTACTATTTCGGAGTTTTGTTTTTCTATAAGATGCAAGTGAGCTCATGCTCGTAATCGTGTCCTCCTTTATTACTCCTTTTGGAGGCTAAAACGAGTACTCCATGCCCTAGGACATGCAATGTTAGCAAGGAGTACAAAATACAAGAGCTCTGGAGCAATAGGGAGTAATCGATTGCTCGCTTTGGAGTGCTCAATTATTACTCCTACGATCATCCCAAGTTCAACTGGGTAAATACAAAAATTGTTTGTTTACATGTTATCGGAGCAGCGATATATGAAATTTGACATGTACAAAAGAATTAACATTGTACCTCATGTTAAAATCAGATTGTAACAGAAAACCGAAGCAAAGAATAAGAAGAAGAGTCGTGTATGTTTTTGTTACTTTCCCGATAGTTAACGAAGTTTAGCCATTACAGCAATTTCAAAATGAATGCAACTCATAAAAAGTGTAGATTTTCATATATATTTTTATTTAATTTATCAATATTCAATACAATAAATGCATGTATTTCGGAAGTAAAGTATTTAAATTTTTTCTTAAATAACAACATTTGTAATTAATAATAATAAAATAATAAAAGATAATAAATAAATACAAACATTTATGAAATTTAACATGCACAAAAGAATTAACACCGCATCTCATGTTAAAATATGATTGTAGCAGAAAATCGAAACAAAGAATAAGAAGAAGAGTTGTGTGTTTTTGTTGTTTTTCCGATAGTTGACGAAGATAAGCCATTACAGCAATTTCAAAATGAACATTGTGAGAAAAATTAATATTGCACCTCATATGAAATGTAGATTTTTATATTATCTATACTTTTATTAGTATATTTTTATTTCATTTATCAATATTGAATAAAATAAATGCATGTACTTTGGAAGTAAAGTATTTAAATTTTTCTTAAATAATTACATTTGTAGTTAATAATAATATTTATTTATTTATTCAAAAGTAACTAATAATAATAAAACTAATAAAACATACGAAATATAAAAATTTCTTGTTGACATGTTACTGTAGCAACGATATATGAAATTTAACATGTGCAACATGTTAAAATAAGAAGAAGAGTTTTGTGTTCTTGTTGTTTACCCGAATAAATCATTACAGCTATTTTGAAATTAACATTTTGAGAAAATTTAACATGCACCTCATATGAGGTGCATTTAACAGTGATAAGAAAAATTAACATCTTTGATAAGAATAAATCATGTTAAAAATATGAGATTCAATGTGAAATCGTATGGACCAAAGCATTTAATATTTTTTTATAAGAACAAACACTGCATCTCATGTTAAAAATATGAGATGTCATGTGAGAAACTACATGTGTGTAGTTATTTTATATTTGAAAAATAATAAAAAATATTTTGTTTTCAAAAAAAAAATTTAATATTAAAATCTATGCATATACGTGTTTTTGGTTTGCTTTTTTTTGCCCCCCCCCCACCCCCCCCCCCCATGTAATAATACGCAAAGGGCAAAATAATTTTGTGTAAGTTTTCATTTATTCATTGTTTATGAATTTACTGAATTTCATAAAATCAAAGCAGAAAAGTATATTCAAAAGTATCTACATTCATGTGCATAACAAAAAAGAAATCAATCAATACTCATAAAATCAAAACAAAACGTTTGCATATTTGTATATAAAGAATATATAAAATAAATAAATGTTGCATGTTATTTGCCAAAAGAAATGTAAAATAATTGTTCTATCAAACACCGCCAGCCCATCCATTCGAGTCAACACCGTTTTATTGACCGGCTCAGGGGACTGAGAGAATTCTGTAGAACCGATTGGGCTGAACTTTTAATGTGTTATTTTACACGCCAATGGCTCTCGCAGGTAGTAGAATTGTTTATTTTCAACCATTTTCAGCAAAAAACAACGCGACTCAAAAAAAAATGTTTGGAAGTCCGCCATTTTGTTATTTTTTAATTCAAATGTTTAAATCTTCTACCTGCTAGAATGACTAGCCTACAGAACAATAATCTATTTAAATCTTTAATTTAAGAGACTTTAAGTACTATAATCACCCGGTCCAGCTCCACACCTTTTTTTAGGTGCCCACTTTGTACGTAAAAAACACTACAAAAATATCGTAAAATAAATTCCAAAAACAATTTTTTGTACAGTTAAAGGGGTCAATAATAACATATAAGAAAATGAAACGATCACATTTTATTTTTTTATAATAAAAAATTCCCGAAATAAACTTAAAAATTAGGCCGGAACACCAGACTTAAAAATAACACACTAATTGAAATATATTTTGTATTTTAAAAATAGTTTTTGGCCGACTATATATAATGAGACTCTCAATATATATATATTTAAATTTTACCTTTTTCAAAAAAAAATATTTTGAACATAAGTTTACAATTCTTAATTATTATAAAAGCTAACTTTGACCACAGAATGTACCAAATTTTAAAAACATGTACCAATGTACCAAAAGCTGAAAAATAGAAAAATGTACCAGTTTTGGTAGAATTGTACCAAAGTAGCAACCGTGATGAATTTGTCAAAGTCTACTTGAAGATTTTTCAATTGGAAATCGTTTCATTATATTTTTCCCATACTTGTAACTAAAAAAAGGTGTCAAATTTTCGAAATCCGCAATTTTTCAACGTCGCAAAGGCATTTCGCATTAACCCGCGAATACCCACAATATAATTGTAAATATTTCGGTATTTGCCCAAACAATATTAATAATTTTGACATAATTTGTTTTTATCTATTAATAATTATAGATGGAATGAGGCATATACATGGACCAATGTAAACTGCTGCGTGCATAATGTGGTAATCGGAAAGTTATGGATCGAACAATATGGGACCATGGAGATTGTAAACCATAAAACTCATCATAGGGCTGTACTGAATTTTAAATCTGCTGGATGCTCTAAAAATGATTTGCACAAAGTAGAAGGATACGTACAGGATGCAAGGTAATATAGATATGAACAAGTTTTTGAGACTGAGCGTGTTTTGAGGATGTGGTAGCTAATTATTTTAATGATATATGTACTTTTAGAAATATGAATAATATGCAAAATAAGTAGGCTCGTGTGAATTCACATACATTTTTCTATACATATCCGGGTGTGTTGGCTGTAGATAAAAGGAGTAAATTACAAAAACTACTTGTAAATTTGGTCAAAAAAAATTTATTTAATTTTTTTGATGTGTAAACATCTATAGCAGCGGTATGACAAATTGTATATAGAAGTAAAATGCCAATTATTTCTTTATGCCCAAAAGGTCGCTATTTTAATTATAAAATCACACTACACTTTAAGAAGGACATTGCAGGCAGTACTACAGCCAGAAAAACATTTTGGGGTCTATTTAAAAAAAAAGAAAAAATTATTTCATTTATTCGAATCAAAATAATAGTGTAATTTGATACGAACAACAAAAATAAAAAATTTCGGGGGGCCAATATATTTTATTTATTTGTAACAAAATAAAAATTGAATAAGGTTAATACAAATATACAGGGGGCTCGGAACCCTGTCCCCCCTGACTACGGCCCTCCACTACTTTATTTACATAAGAACAGTAGTCAAGACTTTGAAAAATTAACGCATAGATTTAATTTTCATAGTCTATTAAAAATTGATTAAATTTGGCCTGATTCAGAAAAATTACAATTGGAATCATTTTTCTACAAACACACACTCATGTACTAGACTTTCAATAACGAACGGTTATGCTGACTACCCAGCGGTTTTTCAGACAAGTGCTTAAAAAGTGCTTGCAAATGCACCATTTCAACCGGAAATTGCAAAGCAACCATGCGAACAACAAATTAAGTTTTATATCGAGTAATAAAAACGAGTATCGTTCAGCGAGACGCTACGAACGATTGACTGAGCGAGAAACGAAGCGAGTTAGTTTTCACGCAACAGCGAAGTAAAGTGTTGTGGAATTTTACGAAAAGTGTGTGTGTTTTATTTTATTTCTTTTTTGCAATTGTTTTATAAAAAATAAATAAAAATATAATTATATATATTTATACATATATATATATATATATTTTGGTTTAAAACAAACAAAAAAGCAAAAGAAAAGAATAAAATGCCGCAGCAATGAAACATTATGAATGCATGAATCGATACTCGATATTTTTTCTCTCTCCTCTCTTTCTCAACTAAAGTTACACGAAGCAGCGAATGAATGAGCGGAAGTGCCTATCTAACGCAGTCTTTCTTGCTCTTGTTTAGCGCTAAAAGTACTGCACTAAACAAGTGCTTGTCTCCTAGGACATGCAATGTTAAAATTTATATGGAACACATTTGCTTGTAGTGCACTTAAGTTGTTGCAATCAAGCACTTGTTTAGCGCTATTCTAGTGCTTCCATTTACCGCTGGGTAGTTTCAATGAGAAAACACAACAATAAATAAGTATACAGAACGGTAGTGGTAGTTTTCTTTCAATATCTCTATTCAGTAAAGATATTTGGAATCAAATCTGCAATTCTGGGTTACGATTTCAAATATCAGTTGCTTATATAGGATATTGAAAGATTAAGAGCTATCACTACGATCATTGATGAGGAATCGTGGCGGATTCCGAAACGGCCGTCTGATTTATTTCCCCGTCTCTGGATACACTGTTGTTGTGATGACTACATATATACGTTCCTTAAGCCTGTTATACATTACCTAAATTAACTAAAAACTTGAAGCAGTAGTTAAGACTTTGGAAATTAACGCTTAGATTTAATTTTCACAGTCTACTAAAAATATAATAAATAAAAAATAATAATTAATATATACTTTCGGATTGGAATCTCTACACTTCACAGGGTGGTACGAAAGTTTGACAGGCACCATATCATTTAAGTGTCTTTTATCTATTCGGCCTTTTTTTGGTCGTTGATTTTTTGAACAATTAAAGAAAACTTCAATTTTCATTTCCTCTAATCAAACACAACAAAGCAACGTTGTCTATGGAATAACATGCAAAGGAAGAGAAGGAGAAATTTGCAACAAAAAATACGTAGGGAAAACAAAAAAGCTTTCGGCACACGAATAGCTGAACACATAGCAGACGCGAAAAACCAAAAGACAACAATAGCAGCAGCCATTTGACTTAACTAATAAGTATATTAGTGTAAAAATATTATAAGATTGTTGTTAACGACCAAAAAAAACCGAATAGATAAAAGATACTTAAATAAATACGAGTTGGTCTAACTTACATACACTATATCATTTTGTTTAGAGTATTTATGTATGGTTTGTGTCGAGGATAATTAATATGGCGTTTTGGAGAGTAGAAATTCGAAAAAATTCGAAGATGGGAACTTTCTACTAGGAACTCTTATAACCTGGTAAAACGATTACTGCTGAACGATACCAACAACAACTGATCAATTGCTGCAGCACGGACTTTCGGAAGAAGTGAGAAAAATTGGCTTGATGTATGGTTAGCCTCAAAAAATGAGAAGTAGTGCTGGGACGGAATCTATCAATTGCCAGAAACATGGTGAAAAGTCATAGCTAATGATGGCTAACATTTTGATTATTGAGCTTATTGATTTTGTTCATTAAATACATGCATTTTTAAGCAAAAAATCCGCATTTCATATTTACACACCTATTACAAAATAAGGGTTACTTTTTAATAATAAAAAAATAATTAAATGCATAAAAAGTTTTTTTCAAACAAATAATCTAATGTAAGAATATGGCAAATATTTAATTTACCAACAAACACATACATCGGATGCAACTGTAAGACGACAACAAATGGTTTACGGATTCGAAATAAAATGAACAAATAATTCGAAATATTCTAAATTACTTCTAATAATTTCAATGTTTTGCCTTCAAATCTCTTTAATTTTGTCTGTAAGAACTTTACCATATACTGAAAATGAAAAACATTACCCGGGTATGTTGTTTTTGTCTATGAATGTCGGTAGATTGATAAGTTTTAGTCGATGTTCATGTGGAAGAAGATTTAAAAGTGGATTCAAACAACAACTTTTTAACGCAAAAAAAAAAAAATGTTTTTGGACCGATTCAATTTTATTTATGTAGCACTCCAAACAAAAGATGCGTACTCTAGAATGGATCTAACAAGTGAAGTGAAAAACGTTATTGTTGTGTGGGTTTTTAGCTTTGTTCACACAGGAGTTGATAGGTATAATTTCAGTTAACCTAAACGGGATTTGCATTTTTCCCCCAGGACAGAATTTTTTGTGTATAGTTTATAAATCGAATTTTAAAAAATAATTAAATTAATACAAAATAAAAACAACAAGCGTTGTATTCTTGTTCGTTTTATTTCGTTTCCTGTTTTAAATTTTTCATTACATTATAATATTTAATGAAAGTTGCCATTAATAGGGCAATTCTGATGTGGTTACAATAGTCACCACAGTTACAATTGATTACTTTGGTGACAAAAGTTATTCTGGTTTCCTGTTACCGTAACAAGAGTTACAAAAATTGTAACTCTCAATAAGGAGGTGCAGCCACAGCTGCCACTAGCTTGTTAGTGGCAGCTGTTTTATATACTTATTATCAGATGCAAAATTAAATAAGTTTAATTAAATTTGCTTTTTTGTATACATACCTTGCAAAATTAAAATTAAATAACTTTAACGAAAGCTAATTAAATAAGTGAAGTTGAAATCGCAATGGAGGAAGAAGCACTTTTGCTCGCCTCTGCCATTTTATTCAAGAAACAGGAAGACACTATGCAAAGTTAGAGACGAAATGTGGTTTGAAGAATTGACTAAATTTTATATTCATGTTAATGAGCTAATGCTAAAAGAAAATTTTTTGACTTGAGACTAATAAAAAAAAAACAATTAAGGAATAAATTACAATTCAGTACTCTTATTAATGTACTCTGACAAAAAGTTCTTAATAAAGTTATTTATTCGATATGAAAAAAATGGTAAATTTTTTCCCCATTTGGTACATTTTTTTGTAAATATTGGTACAAAATAAAATAAGCAAGTGGCAACCGTGGTTACAACCAAAGAGTATAGATTATAAAGAGGTCGCAATTCGCTCTTAAGGTTTTTGGAACGTAAAAAGCTAGAAACCATTTATGAAAGTGCCATACCGATGAAGCGAACGCAACGGTTGGCAACCGGTCCACCAAACAAAAAGGTATGAATGGATGGGTTGGCGGTGTTTGATAGAACAAATAGTTTACATTTCTTTTGGCAATTAACATTTAACATTTGCAGTATTTTCTATATTCTTTATATAAAAATATGCAAACGTTTTGTTTTGATTTTATGTATTTTGATTGATTTCTTTTTTGTTATGCACATGCGTGTAGATACTTTTGAATATATTTTTCTGAATTGATTTTATGAAATTCAATAAATTCATAAGCAATGAACAAATGAAAACTTAGAACAAATTATTATCCTCTTTGCGTATTATTACATGAAAGGGGGAAAAAACCGTATATGCATACATTTTAATATTAAACTTTTTGTTTTAAAATTTTAAATTCCATATTTTTTTTAATTTCTCTTTTTTTTTTTACAATTACAATTTCTTTGTTTACATTATTTTTCAAATATAAAATAACTACACACATGTAGTTTCTCACATGACATCTCATCAAAGATCTTAATAATGAAAGATGTCCACTGCATGCATTTATTTGTCCGTATAAAAATTTATGTTAATTCAGAAAGAGAAAATATTATTTGAAAAGCAAAACCAAGAAAGTTAAAAGTAAAGTAAGACACCAAAGAGTAAGTTTTTTTTGTTTGTTGTTGCTTTGCAAAATATCATCTACACAAATTTCAAATTTGTCAAAGCATAGGCAAAGAAATTTTTTGAAATATCGTGAAATTGTCGTGTGTACTCGTATATGCTGACGAAATATCAAAGCACAAATTACAAACGAAGTGCAATACCTACACACAAACATATTTATCAAAGCATAAGCAAAGAAATTTTGTGTTTTTGAAAATAAATATTTTCGGGTTTCTTTGTACAAATAGCGGCAAATATGTGTTTGGATGGTAATGTTATGCCAAATATGCATTCGTGAAAACTGTAGAGTAGATCTTATGGAATTTTTAGGAAGAAGAAGAAAAAATAAGCGGTCATGAGGACATAGTAATTATTCTACGGCGAAGTACATATCATAGATGAGCAATTAGTATCTGTAAGAGTAATAAAAAACAATTCAATAATGCTTTATTTATTTTTTTCTTTGTTGTTGTTCGCTTGATTGCGATTTTATGCGAAGAAAAAAAAGCGAGAAAAATCTTCGAAAAATTATTGTGTGCATTCGTAAGTACTGACGAAATATCAAAGCGCGATGCACTGATTTCTGGGGAATCGCCATTATATTGAACTTACAAAAAACTTATAAAAAAAGTTTTGACTTGAAACAAATCTTTTTACATTTATATGCTCTCAGACCATTCTATTATAGCATCAACATTGTTGTTTAACGTTCAAACTTAAAAGTTGGTGGCTGATCATGTGACAAAATTTCCAGTTTCTATCTCAAAAATTTCTCTTTTGACGTCAATCTGAAATGTGCCATCAGGACTCACAATGTTAGTTAAAATAATATGTAGATATATTTTTATTTATTCCACGAATGCACCCAAGATCTCCTCGATAGCTTGTCTGATTGCTTGGCAGTGAGCCCAAATAATCTGCTAGGATACCTTAACTCAACGGGTGGGTTTAGTAAGAGTACATCATTAATTCCAGTTCGGTGAGGAAGTGGTTCCAAAACGGCACTACAGCGCTAATTGTGATTCACAGTGGGTCTTCTGTGGATCAGCCGCTTTAACCAACCTTAACTAACCGCACCCAAGAGATCAAAATATTTTCAATTGTTTGGGCCTTGATCACAAGTTATCACTCGTATTCTTAAATGTATTTCTGTTGCAATCTGTGTGTTATATAGTAAGTATATATTTTTTTTAAATATGGCCCTTAAGCATAAAAGTGCAGACTTGACCGGTACCTTTATTAGTTCCCTTGTAGCTTAAATATTCCAATGCATCTATAACGAGTTTTTTAATTCATTCCATCCATGTAGGTCAGTTTGTTCGTTGCTTTACCAGAGGTGTATGAAAATCCAGTAGACAAGATACGCGAGAAGAGCGAGCAACACAAAATTACAGGCTTAGATCATGTTTCAGCTAAATGAATAATTATTTTACTTTTTCTTTCCATTAAATAATTTTAACCTTGTTATATCGAAAACCCCTGTAATTCGTAAAAAATTGCTGGTTCCTTGCGATTACGAATTATAGGAATTCTACTAAATTACGAAAAATAAATAAGTTGAGGTCGATATTTAATAGATGCTTTATGTGAATAATCTTTGTTAATTTTAGTATTTTTGAATGTATTTTAATGCCTTTGCTTAGGTTTTGGAAAAAAAAAAATCAACTAGTTAAATCATTCAATTTGATGGGTTATTTTTTTCTGTTTTACTTTCATTTTTATTTAATTCATAAAATCCATTTATGTCTATATTTTGTTATGAAAAATAAATCTTAAAATCGTTAATAAAATATTTTATGTTATTAAATTATTATTAAACCCACAAATACTACCCATCTACTTCGACGTAGAATAATTACTATGTCCACATGACCACTTATTTTTTTAATCTTCTTTCTAAAAATTCCATATAATCTACTCTACATTTGCCACGAATGCATATTTTGCATAACATTGCCGTTCATACACACATTTGTTGCTGTTTGTACAAAGAAACCAGAAAATATTTATTTCCAAAAACACAAAATTTCATTGCTTATGCTTTGACAAAGATGTTTGTGTGTAGGTACAATTGCACATCGTTTGTAATCGTGAATATTTACGAGTACACACAATTTTACGATGATTTGTTTCACTTTTTTGCAGCGTCGCGCTTTCGTCAACAACAGCAAAGAAAAAATGTTCTCTTGCTGTTTTGATTTCATATGTTACTCTTATATGGACTTATTATAAATCCGAATAGAAATTTTTATGCGGACAAGCAAATGTATGAGAGTGAGATATCTTTATATTATTAAGATCTTTTATCTCATATTTTTAGCATGAGATGAAATGTTATAAAAAAAATGTTAAATCCTTTGGCCCATACGATTTCACATTGCATCTCATATTTTTAACATGATTTATTCTTATCAAAGATGTTAATTTTTCTTATCACTGTTAAATCCATCGACGTCTCTGCCGTGACCATACGATTTTAACATGCACCTCATATGAGGTGTTAATGTTAATTTCAAAATCGTTGGAATGACTTATTCGGGTAAACAACAAGAACACACAACTCATTTTCTTATTTTAACATGAGGTGCAATACATCGCTGCTACAATAACATGTCAACAAGAAATTTTTGTATTTATTTCGTATGTTTTATTATTATTATATAATGCCAGTAACACAGTAAAAGACATCTTTGAGTTTTGAGTGTCAATCAAGAACTGATACTTTACATTTTATTTGGATCGTTCGTCACTATCATTACACGAAGTTACAGGGTTGTAATTTAGTAGTAATAATATTAATATAAATACATGGATGCATAATTAAGTAATAATACGCGTGCATTATGAGCTGCATTATACCTCCCTTTCAAAGAAAGAAAAAGCAGACAAGGTGATCGGGCTTGACCGCTCCTGCCCTCCCTGATAGAGTGCTGTTAAATTGTTTTGAGTGAACGAATTTATCTACAGGTTTAGTTATAGGTTACCTCCTGCTTTTTTAAAAATTCGTTTACTCAGATCAATTTGTTTTTATTTTTATTTAAACTGAATACAATGTAAATGTTTAGAGTTTCAAGAAATTTCAATAATTATAAGCTTAATGCAATTTATATAATTTGCTTAAAATAGTGTATTAATATATTTGATTTCATTATTAGATTTTACACCATTAATTTAATTCATAAAACTAGTCTAATAGATGAATTAAATTTTATTTACTAACGTATTAGTTTATAATGCATATTTTATACTATGGCATTTAAACAAATTTATATTATTATTAGTTTTTTGTTTGTTTATATGTATGAAGTGATATAAATGTCATGCACTATAC
This sequence comes from Toxonevra muliebris, assembly GCA_963691655.1. NCBI lineage: Eukaryota > Metazoa > Arthropoda > Insecta > Diptera > Pallopteridae > Toxonevra > Toxonevra muliebris. The sequence continues at coordinate 50,761,868 of OY829328.1, read as the reverse complement.
TTTTCTTATTCTATTTTTATGTACTATTTTTTCTTTTTTTGTTATTTCGTTAAACAATGTTACATTGACTCCATCGATGCTTTTAACAACGTATGGGCCTTCGTAAATGCTTTTGTGTTTGTCGTATGGCTGTTTTTGAGTTAATGGTTTGGCATATTTGTCAAATAAGTTTTTATTACGTATTTTGTGTTTGTTGATTAAATTGTTTGCCAATAAGTGCGATTTTTGTAGACGGTATTTTGCCTCTTTCGCATAATTATCTGTATTGTATAAAGGATCTATTTGTTGTTTTTTTACCTGTTGTGGCAGTATTGCATTTTTGCCGAAAATAAGTTCGTAAGGAGTAAATTTGTTATCAAATACTGTATTTGTTGTTGTATTGTGAAAAAATGTAAAATATTTTAAATAAATATCCCAGTCGGATAAAGTTTCGTCAATATATGCGCGTAAGTATTCATTGAAGACTCTGTGACTACGCTCCACTGTTGCAACTGTCTCGTGATGATGAGCTGTAGAGAAATTGTGTTTAATGTTTAGCAGTTTACTTAATTCAGATAATGTCTCATTTTTAAATTCTGTACCTAAATCGGATTTAATACAATTCATTGTACCGTAAACTAGTATAAAATCTTCTAGAATTGCTCTAGCGATTGTACTTGCGCTTTTGTCGGGAATCGAAATGGAAACTAAATACTTTGTTAAATCACACATTAGGGTTAATGCATATTTTTTACCTGAACTCGTTTCTGGTAATGGACCTATAGTATCTATTACGACAATATCGAATGGTTTTACAGGTGTAGTGTTTGTATAGTGTAATATTGAAAAAATATATCATCTTTTGGCCATTCTATCGTATGAATATTATGATTGTTGGCTGTTGATTGAAGCCTCAAAAGCACATCGTCTAAACTTAGTGTTTCGTTAACATTCACAAAGTTCAAAAATAGTATTTTTTTGAATTTATTGTACACTTTAATATGTAGATTAGAAATTTCGTTTTCATTATTTATTGTTATATCAGATCTGATTTTTGAAACGTTTTTATTGAAGTCTTGTGAAAATTTGTCATAAATTGGAAATCTAACGTTTTCGCTGATTTTTTGCTGCGCTATTGTTTCATGCTTTTTGCTCTCAAGTAATTGCTTTGACATTGCTCGAGTTGTCGCTGCAAAAATGTTACTTGGATTTTTTAATTCTTCGATAGAAATGCGTGAAAGTGCGTCAGCGGCAACATTATTTTTGCCTTTAATATATTCAATTTCAAATTGATATTCTGAAAGTTCAAGTCTTATTCGTGTTAATTTTGAAGAAGGGTCTTTCATATTAAACAGATAAACTAAAGGACGGTGGTCTGATTTCACTATGAAATCAGTACCATAAATGTATGGGCTAAATTGTTTAATTGCGAAATGAATAGCTAGAAGTTCTAATTCGATCACTGGTTTTTTCTGTTCTGCATTATTAAATGCCTTAGATGCAAAGCATATGGGTAAGTCATTACCATTAGTATCCTGACTTAACACAGCACCAATTCCAATTTTAGAAGCATCAACAGTTACAATAAATTTTTTATTAAAATCTGGATACTGTAACAGTTGTGGTGAAACCAATGCAAGCTTTAGACTTTCAAAAGCTTGTTGGCAATCTTGATCCCAAATGAATTGAACATTTTTCCTACCTAGACGATTCAAAGGTGCAGCTAAAGATGCAAAATTAGGAATGAATCTGCGATAATAATTCGCAAATGCTATAAAACGTTTTACCGCGTCTTTGTCATTTGGCGTTGTATACTTATTTATCGCATGTATTTTAGTATCATCAGGCAAAAAACCATTGGAAGTACATTTATGTCCTAGAAATGTTACCTCTGGACGAAAAAATTACATTTCTTTGGGTTAAGTTTCAAATTAAATTTCCTGCAAATGTCAAAAACACATGATAAATTTTTTAAATGATGCTTCTCACTGCAACCAATGACGATAACATCGTCGATGTATAAAAATGCTTGATTAGGCGAAAGACCTGCGAATGCGATAGACATCATTCGTGAAAATGAGTTTGGAGCGACGTTTAATCCAAATGGCAATACTTTCCAACGAAAAGCTCCATGATCTGTACTAAACGAAGTAATGTCACGTGAATCGGTATGCAACGGTATCTGGTGAAACCCAGAAAATAAATCGATAGTTGAAAAGAATCTAGCTCTTCCGAGATTATCTAAAATATCATCTACACGGGAAAGTGGGAATTTGTCTGCAATTAATTTTTTGTTAACAGCTCGAAAATCTACGCTTTTTGTCCATCTGAACTCTTTTTTGGTACCAATATTAAGGGACTATTGAAATTTGAATAACTTGGTTCAATTAAATTGTTTTTCAACAAATTGTCAACTTGTTTGTTGATCTCATCTCTTTGTGAGTATGGTAATCGATAATTTTTAATGTAGACTGGTGAACTGTCGGTCAAACGAAGTTTTTGTTCATAAAAATTGTTAATAGACATTTGGTCATCGTTTAACGCAAAAATATCCGAATACTCTTCACACAATGGCATTAGTTTGTGGGATAAATGACTTGGCATTTGCTTTTGTAGTATTGCTTTTAATTCACACAAACGTTTAGGTGAACTTGTACTAATCTTGTTAATGGTATAAACATGGTAGTCATGTAATTTCTCTGTTTTAATCTTACAAATGTTAACGCATTTAAATTCATTTGTCGTATTTATTACACGTAAGACCGGGTTGTACGGGTTGACTATACACCTAGCTGTAAATACTCCCTCGCAAACCTCTTGTGAATCTACAAATAGTGGTTCTGAAGATTTGACTAAATTGAAAAATCTGAAAACCTCACACCTTGGTGGAATTATACATTCTTCGGACTTAGTTCCATGAATTATTGGAAGTTCAAAGTCATCGTTTTTGAAAAAAATTGATATCGTATTAGTTTCATAACTAATATTGCATTTATTAGATTTGAGAAAATCTTTACCCAGTATACCGTCAGATGGTATGTTAAAGTCATCATCAACAACATGTAAAATGGTTGGAATATAATAATTTGAAACAATTAAATTTGTATCGATTGAACCCAAGGTTAAAATTGTATTTGGTGTTATACCAGTTAAACTAATTTTGTTTGTATTATTTATTTTTGCTTTATCAAGAATATTTGAAAATTTAATTAGTGAAATGTCAGCTTGTGTGTCTTCAAGAAAAGTACACAAGTTATTTGAAACAATTCAATAAAATCTGAATATGATAGATTTAAACTGTAGACAGACTTATTTGCGATTGTTAAATTTAGTTGTTTTGATTTTCCTCCCCCAGGGATCGTTGCTGAGGGGCATTCGCGTTTAAAGCGCGAATATTTGCACTCCTCGAACGACCAAAGCTATCCTGATTATACTGGGGTACATTCTTTCTATTGTTATTGTATTGCTGGCTATTATTGTTACCGAAACCGAACCCTCTTTTACCTTGATAGTTGTTGTAAAAATTTGAATTAGCTCGATAATTAGTAGTTCGATAGTTAGTACCACGAAAATTGTTGCCACGAAAATTGTTACCACGAAAATTGTTACCACGATAATTACCATTAGTACGAGTGCGAAAAGCTAAAACCTGTCTCTCTTTGTGCTCATTAGTCTGTTCGACAATAAGTTTTGCCACGACTTCTTTTGAATTTGTAAATGTACTCGAAGCTAGGATAGATTTAACGAGATCAGACTTGGTATTTAATCTACAAGTGTTCACAGTCTGTTCAATTGCCATTTCATGAGCCTTAGCTTGGGTTATTCCTTCAACAATTAACGATCGTTCCAGCGCGTCTGAAAGCTGTTCTATTTGTTTCGCAAAATCTGAAAAATTCTCGTTTCTGACTTGTAGTGAAGCAATTTTTCCAGCCACTACTTTAGAATTGTCGGGTTTAATTCTCATACGCAATCCTACTACTATATCATTAATAGAATCTACAGTAGTTGGCAAAGCTTCTCGAGCCTTACCTTCCAATTTCGATTTGATAAATGTTACAAAAGTGGGTGTCAAATTTGCGTCAGTCAGTTCAGATATTAAATTAATTTTGTCTATGAATGATTCTAACGTGAGCGGATCACCATTATAGTTTTCGCGAATAATTTCTGCGCACATACTAATGAAACCTTTTTTTTCTCCGATGGTAGCCATTTTTGCATTAATTATTTCAATATCTTTGTAATTTAAAGCAATGTTTGGTGAGCTGATTGCTTGATTATCAAAATTTGAATGAACAATTGAAGATAGTAAAGACGGTAACGAATTACTTCGCTTTAATACAAAAGGAAATGATTGACTTGATTTAGCATCGCTAAATTCTTCGTCTGATTCTGAATCAGTAAAAACATCCGTTTGTATTAATAACAAAGAGTCAATATCGTTTACTCTAATTTTACAATTTAATTTTTTAAAACATTTAATCAAAAGTTCTCTACAATACACAATTTTCTTTCTGGTCGCGTCGTTTGAAATTTGTCCTCTTGCATATGTTAGTATGTTATTATATGTGTTAATAAGTGATGTAATGTATTCATTTACTTTAGCCTTGTTAGTTGAAAGCGGACGACTTTGAAGTATGCGCTTAGTGCATTTTATAAATGCATTTCTAAATTCTTTAAATATTGCTTCGTTAAATTTTGTATTTGTTTGTACATTTGTATTCATGAGTTTTAATTATAAAAACTATCAACTGAATTTGGTTTTAACGAAATAACATCGAAAAGAAGTTGGTATATATATGTTTATATATATTATTATTACTTTTTTTTTTTTTTGGGTATGTGCATTAATATATTTCAAATAATATACCTGAAAATATAATTCAATATAATACAAATTCAAAAATATAGTTACATATGCATATACATCTTATTATAAAATATATATTTATATGTATATGTACATTGAAAAAGTTTATTTAAAAATAGTACTAAAAATAACTGTGCTGGTTTTTGTGTTACCGAATGTTGTTGTTACATTTAATTTTTGCGGTGTTTCTATGCGCTGCTATTTCCATGTAATGCTGTCTCCATTTGTTCCTGTTGCCATGCGCTGTTGTGTAATTTTCATATTTTTGTTGTAATTTGGTTGATGCTGATTGCATGTTAGCATCAGGTGATGTATGCGAATTAATATGGTTGACGCATATATATGTATGAGTGCGTACTGCATTTACGCATATTATCCAAAATTTATTATTTTTTGTAGTTCTTGTACTTTTAAATTATGCATAGCTGTTGTTATTGTTGTTATTTATTAAGATTTTATATTTTTAATTGTACATATGTATAAGAGTTCGAGTGATGACTGCACTTCTTATTTCCACAATATATAATAGTTAATAGTTTGTCAGTCATATTTAATAGTTTTAATAATTTAATTTTTTCCACTGATCACTAAAATGGCCGATGTGCTCTGCCGTCACGGCCGCCATATAATGCCAGTAACACAGTAAAAGCCATCTTTGAGTTTTGAGTGTCGATCAAGAACTGATACTTTACATTTTATTTGGATCGTTCGTCACTATCATTACACGAAGTTACAGGGTTGTAATTTAGTAGTAATAATATTAATATAAATACATGGATGCATAATTAAGTAATAATACGCGTGCATTATGAGCTGCATTATAATTAGTTACTTTTGAATAATAAAAATAAATAAATATTATTATTAACTACAAATGTAGTTATTTAAGAAAAAATTTAAATACTTTACTTCCAAAGAACATGCATTTATTTTATTCAATATTGATAAATGAAATAAAAATATATAATATAAAAATCTGCATGTTAATTTTTCTCACAATGTTCATTTTATCTTCGTCAACTATCGGAAAAACAACAAAAACACACAACTCTTCTTCTTATTCTATGCTTCGATTTTCTGCTACAATCAGATTTTAACATGAGATGCGGTGTTAATTCTTTTGTGCATTTTAAATTTCATAAATGTTTGTATTTATTTCTTATCTTTTATTATTTTTATTATTATTAACTACAAATGTAGTCATTTAAGAAAAAATTTAACTACGTTACTTCCGAAGTACATGCATTTATTGTATTGAATATTGATAAATTAAATAAAAATATTTAATATGAAAATCTACACTTCATATGAAGTGCAATGTTAATTTCTCTCACAATGTTTATTTTGAAATTGCTCGGAAGAATAACAAAAACACACACGATTCTTTTTCTTATTTTGCTTCGGTTTTCTGTTACAATCTGATTTTAACATGAGATACATTGTTAATTCTTTTATACATGTTAAATCACAATTAGCGCTGTAGCGCCGTTTTGGAACCACTTCCTCACCGAACTGGAATTAATGATGTACTCTTACTAAACCCACCCGTTGAGTTAAGGTATCCTAGCAGATTATTTGGGCTCACTGCCAAGCAATCAGACAAGCTATCGAGGAGATCTTGGGTGCATTCGTGGAATAAATAAAAATATATCTACATATTATTTTAACTAACATTGTGAGTCCTGATGGCACATTTCAGATTGACGTCAAAAGAGAAATTTTTGAGATAGAAACTGGAAATTTTGTCACATGATCAGCCACCAACTTTTAAGTTTGAACGTAAAACAACAATGTTGATGCTATAATAGAATGGTCTGAGCGCATATAAATGTAAAAAGATTTGTTTCAAGTCAAAACTTTTTTTATAAGTTTTTTGTAAGTTCAATATAATGGCGATTCCCCAGAAATCAGTGCATCGCGCTTTGATATTTCGTCAGTACTTACGAATGCACACAATAATTTTTCGAAGATTTTTCTCGCTTTTTTTTCTTCGCATAAAATCGCAATCAAGCGAACAACAACAAAGAAAAAAATAAATAAAGCATTATTGAATTGTTTTTTATTACTCTTACAGATACTAATTGCTCATCTATGATATGTACTTCGCCGTAGAATAATTACTATGTCCTCATGACCGCTTATTTTTTCTTCTTCTTCCTAAAAATTCCATAAGATCTACTCTACAGTTTTCACGAATGCATATTTGGCATAACATTACCATCCAAACACATATTTGCCGCTATTTGTACAAAGAAACCCGAAAATATTTATTTTCAAAAACACAAAATTTCTTTGCTTATGCTTTGATAAATATGTTTGTGTGTAGGTATTGCACTTCGTTTGTAATTTGTGCTTTGATATTTCGTCAGCATATACGAGTACACACGACAATTTCACGATATTTCAAAAAATTTCTTTGCCTATGCTTTGACAAATTTGAAATTTGTGTAGATGATATTTTGCAAAGCAACAACAAACAAAAAAACTTACTCTTTGGTGTCTTACTTTACTTTTAACTCTCTTGGTTTGCTTTTCAAATAATATTTTCTCTTTCTGAATTAACATAAATTTTTATGCGTACAAATAAATGCATGGAGTGCAGCGATGCCAACTTGTGGGGAATTTTACTTGGTGCGGGGAATGAACTGTTTTTTGCGGGGAATTTGAAGCAATTTTTTGTCATATTTTATGTAATGTAAAATGTTTAACTTATGAAATATTTTGTATTTTGGGTCTTAAAATCTTCATCTTTTCTTAAGAAGGATGCCCTGCAATTTATTGGTTTGGAGAAATCGATTTTTAAAAAAGTATGCTATTTGAAAGTATTATATTTCAAAAGTATTTTGTAAAAATTTCAGAAAACGCCGAATGCTTTTATAGACTATAGTGGCGGTTGTCAGTCAGGCCAAAACAGCCGCGCGGCTCTTCGACTTCCCTTTCGGCCATTCAGAAAGGCTTAGCTATGCCTTCGTCCAGCACCTCCCGATTAACTCTTAACCATTGCTGACTAATCTGTAAACTTACAAATTACGGTCAGCCATCATAAAGAAGATGAAGTACATATATTTTATATGTTAAAAACCGATAGTCAAAACTTTCAACCCGTTTTTCTCAAAACAAAGTTTTTGCTTTTTTTTTTTTTTGAGTCAACAAAAATGTCATGTCTTCTCCTTTGAGAACTTTGACGTCCAAAAGTGCGCTGAAGCTTATATGTTAAGAATTCCGGAGTCAGAAAGTGCGTTTATATTAATCTACCAGTCCCATAAATATTTGTTAAGTTTTGGACCGAGAAAGTTCAGGGTCGCCTTAAAATAACACTCACTGAGGTCAATTTCGTTTTTGTAAAATGTTTATATGGAAAGTGCGTGTAGAGCTGTTATAATATGAAATTATACCAATGCGGGGAATTTAATCGAAAATCGTCGAATTTCCCGAAGGTTATCGGGGAGAGAGAAAAAATGAGTTGGCATCCCTGATGGAGTGAGACATTAAGATCTTTGATGAGATGTCATGTGAGAAACAACATGTGTGTAGTTATTTTATATTTGAAAAAAACAATGGATGCGTGCAAGGCAAGCAAGATTTTTGATGTGTAAACAGTTAAACCAACTGAATGCCATATACATAAGCTCACATATGTATTGCCATTCATAGGGATTTGATGTAAATAATTCAAATTAAAAGAATTCTTTTATAAAGTTAAAAATTTATTAGATATCATTATCTTTTATATATATGTAATAGCCCAATTCACTATAAATTGCAAATGGCCTTGCATCAATGCAAATGCAAATTTTTGTTCCATATCGTATGTATTTATTGTTGTGATAGCAGAAATATTTTGCATTTGCACCAAATCGTGAATAGGGCTGATATGTTGCAGTTGCATTGTTTTTCTTTTACTCAATGCAAGCTGCAATTGCATCCCTTTTTCCGCGCTTTAAGTTTTTCTTCCTGTCGATTTGAAATTTTATTAGATTTGAAAATTTTACATAACGTCGTATAGGTATATGAATTTGTACACACATACGCCAAATCTATTCTCAGCCGACGATAAGTGCTTTACGCATTTAACCTTAGAAAAGCAACAGGGGTGACCAGTAACCCATTTACTTTTTAAAAGCGCCGCAAAGAGATTTGCCTTAACTGCATTTAATAAAAATAAGAAACAATGTATTTTCTTTGAAGTAAATAAGTGATTTTATAATAAATAAGTTTGATTGCTTCTGTTTAACATTTTTGCTATTTACATAGATAAAAAAAGTGTTGCCTTTCAAAGGTTAATGTACAAAGCAACATTTTTATAATGCCGTGGCTTGCTATCATTATCACTACATTTTGTTTATACATTTATTGAAACCTAGATTCTTTATTTGAAATTTCGCTCGTATCGTGAGCTAAAATGTTTACACATCAATAATGTAAACAAAGAAATTGCAATTGTAAAAAAAAAAGAATAGAAATTGAAAAAAATATGAAATTTAAAATTTTAAAACAAAAAGTTTAATATTAAAATGTATGCATATACGGTTTTTTCCCCCTCTCATGTAATAATACGCAAAGAGGATAATAATTTGTTCTAAGTTTTCATTTGTTCATTGCTTATGAATTTATTGAATTTCATAAAATCAATTCAGAAAAATATATTCAAAAGTATCTACACGCATGTGCATGACAAAAAAGAAATCAATCAAAATACATAAAATCAAAACAAAAGGTTTGCATATTTTTATATAAAGAATATAGAAAATACTGCAAATGTTAAATGTTAATTGCCAAAAGAAATGTAAACTATTTGTTCTATCAAACACGGCCAACTCATCCATTAATACCTTTTTGTTCGGTGGACCGGTTGCCAACCGTTGCGTTCGCTTCATCCGTATGGCAGCTCATAAATGGTTTCTAGCTTTTTACGTTCCAAAAACCTTAAGAGCGAATTGCGACCTTTTTGCAATCTATACTTTTTGAAAATAGTAACATTTCTACAAATTTTTTACTTGTAAACTACAACTACAAATCCTGTTTGGTGAAACAAATTTATCATTACAAGCACTTGTGATTTACAAGTCCGAATTCACAATTGTGGGAATTGAGTGAAACTACATTTAACGATTTTTTTTACAATTGGTGAAACAGGGCACGGGTGTGCAGATCAATTGAAAAGTATTTATTAGTAACATATGTGTTCTGATAAGCAGTAACGCCGATATATTATTATCATTTCATTGTCATTTTAAATTGTCTTATGGCAACTCTAATTCTACTCCTAATATAACTTAACTTAACATTTGCTTCTATTCGCTGAATTATATATTACACAGTTATTACTGTTAATTTTTTTGCCTTTGTCGTTGGCTGTAACCTTAACGGAATAAAAAGTTGGAAAAGCGTGTCTTATATTTTCGCTAAATTTTTCAAAGCATCTATAGATGCTAAACGCAGCAGTTGTTGCGACAGTTTTGGTGACCCCAACGTGATCGCGTGAATATTTCGTCGGTTAAATTGATTTGCTAAATACCTTGCTTTCATCACTACATAAAATGGCTACGAAAAAATCTTTGAGGTCGGACGATGGACATCGTGGTGAACTCTGTAAAAAGACTCACTTGCACAGCAGCTCTTGCGCATCCAGTCTTCGTTGACCAGCGAATTTATGCTCGAACTCGATGAGGCAGCTCTTACAGTTAGGCTTGACCAGATCAACCTTATCTAGACGAGATTTGGCAGCTCCCAAGTATACCTCGCGGAAGATGAAGATCTGCATACAAAGTTCGCATCTACCTACATTGATGTCAAAACTATGCTAACAAGACGGCTTAACTCTCTTCGTCCGGCTGCATCTGTTCGTTCTGAAGAGCAACCATAGTATATTATTGACACACCTAAGCCACGTTTACCAGCATTACAAATACCCAAGTTTAGTGGAAGCTACACGGAGTGGCCTGTTTTTTATTCAATGTTCAACTCAATTGTTGATGAAGACGCCGATCTAACGAAAATTGAAAAATTTCCACACCTACGATCCAGCTTGCGTGACGCTGCAATGGAAACAATTCGCTCGTTAGAAATTAACGAAAGCAATTATGATAAGGCTCTTGATTTGTTAAAAAATAGATTTGACAATAAACGCTAAAATTTTCTGGCTCACGTAAGAGATTTAGTTTTGCTGAACAACGTTGATGGAGATTCGATGGCGAAATTCTGTGCACTAAGTGACCAAGTCAACTCCCACCTGCGTGCATTACAGACAATGGGTACTAAAGATCAGCTAGCTAGTTGTCTATTGAATCTTCTCATTAGCCAAAAACTCGACGTGGCATCCCAGACTAAGTGGGAGAAAGCGACTCCAGCGAATGAAATACCCACGAGGAATTCAATGTCGGCGTTCTTGGAGAAACGATGTCAGAGGTTAGAAAATGTGGAAAATACTCTGATAGTAAGACCACCGAGCAAACAAGTAGGTAAACATAACATACTGGTTGTATGATGTGTGACTCTAATGGGCACGCCATTTATCATTGTAAAAATTTGTAAATCTTACCCCAAACTCGCGCTATAAAGAAGCAAAGCGACTACGACTTTGCTTAAATTGCTTGAAGGCATGTAAGTCTAGCTGCTGCCGTCTCTGTTCCTTGAAACATTATACACTGATCCATCAAACTTCTGTTTTCTCCCCTTCCCCACTTCCTGTCATTTCTCCGTTAGTTGCACCATCGACTGATTCAGCTGTAATGACAACATCGCTGGCCAGCTCTTCAATCAATCATCTCTCAAAAGCAACTAGAGATTTTGTTCTTCTAGCCACTGCTATTATCTACGTTAAAAATCGTGCTTGATCGCTTATTCCATGCCGAGCTCTTCTCGATTCAGCTTCGCAACTGAATTTCATCACAAATCGTCTTCTTAATCAATTGCATCTTAAGAAGTGCAAGTCATCGACTATCATATCTGGTATAGGCCAATCTTCAATCTTTTGTGCGTCGGGCAAATACATTTAGGAGAAGAATTGCCAATATTGCAAAAAACCAAGTTGGGTTGGGTTGTTTCTGAAGGCGGTAATGAAACTTTATTCAAATTATCTTGCTTTGCTATTGCTGAAGGATCGAATGGCAATGACTTCGACCAGCGCTTGGATGATTTGGTGAAACAGTTTTGGGAAGTTGAAAGTTTTTGCGATTCACCGCCAATAGCTACACCAGAGGAACTACAATGTGAACAACATTTCGTCGATAATCACATTCGCTTAGCAACTGGAGAATATTCTGTTCGACTGCCTATGAAACTGTGTCCAAGCCAGTTAGGCGACTCATATCATGCTCTTTATCGTTTTAAAAACCTAGAGAAAAGACTAGTGCGCAATCCTGAAGTTAAAAAAGAATATACTGCGTTTATCGAGGAGTACATTAAACTCAAGCACATGTCACTCGTAACGTCTTTATTATCGGAAATACATACTTTCTTTCTACCCCTTCATTGTGTGTTGAAGGCGGACAGCACCACTAAATAATTTAAGGGTAGTTTTCGACGGATCTGCTTCGGCTTCAAGTGGTTATTCTTTAAATGAAATACTTATGGCAGGACCTTCTATTAAGAAATCTATTTGACACCTTATTACAATTCCGCTCCTTTAAAGTTGCTATCACGGGTGACATATGCAAAATGTACTTATGCGTTCGAATGGCTTATCCTGACAATTTCCTGCTGTGTATATTATGGAGAAATAATCCCGAAGAAGATATTAAAATTTACAAGTTCGACACTGTCACTTATGGCACGAAGCCATCATCATTCCTCTCTATACGAACCATGCATTAGCTAGCGGCCGATGAAGGTCATGCATATTCAATTGGTGTTAAAATTGTGCGTAGGGACTTTTATGTGGATGACTTGATCTCTGGTGGTGACTCGATAGAAGAGGTTAAAGAAATTGTTAAACAAACGTTATCATTATTGGAGAAGGGAAATTTTAGTTTGCGCAAGTGGTGCTCGAATGACAGTCGGTCCTGGCACCAAATGCAAAGGCCGATAAGCAGGATTTTCTTAAATTCCACGATGGCACTGATGTAACAAAAACCCTAGGTCTTGTATGGGAGCCAAAGGCAGATATATTTTTATTTCCATTCATACCTAACGCAACTAAAAGTAAAGATACTAAGCGTTCAATATTATCGACTGTAGCTCGGTTTTATGACCCACTCGGCTTGATGGGGCCAGTTACCACTAAAGCCAAAATATTTTTGCAGAATTTGTGGAGAGAAAAATTTAATTGGGATGAAAGTCTTCCTCAAGCTCGTCAATCAGCTTGGTGTAATATATGTGACGAGTATATGTTCGTTGAGAAATTTAGCTTAGACAGATATGTTTCTGTTCCCGGTGCTGATTTGGAAATACATGGTTTTTGTGATGCTAGTCTAGCAGCGTATGTCGCATATGTGTTTATACCCGCAAAACATCATAAATCAGTGCGCACAACTTTACTTTGTTCAAAATCACGAGTCGCACCACTGAAAACCATCACTGTACACAGCGTTGCCGTTTTGGGCTTTTCCTACCAAATTTGGTAGGTTTTTTTCCTCTTGGTAGGTTGGTAGGTTAAATTTTATTTTGGTAGGTTTTGGCAGAATTGATATTTTATGGAAATCGAATATTTGTTTTTTATTTTTCACTACAAATATAAAATATTTATTTATTTGTTGGTGCATTCTTTGCTAGTAAATTTTATAAAGTATGCCTACGAAGCATATATGTGCTTTACATAAACTTTTGCTAGCCCTGTCTTTACCAAGATGTGCATGGTCTCTGTGTTCATGCGAATTACGTGAAACAGTATCAAAAACAAAAACGAAAGAGTAAAAAGCAAATGTCAAAAACCAAGCGCAGATGAAACGCGCGCATTTTGTAACGAATTATGAAAATTAATTTTGCTTAAAATAAATTCGGAATAATTAATGGACAAGTAAGTAGATTCATCCACTAAGTTATAAACTAAGTTTCAAAACATTTATTATTTAGATTTATCAGCAAAATACCAAAACTGCCCGAGTCAGATAAACACAACAGTGCTTCTTGCAGGTAATAATTAATTTTCATATGCTTGTACTTCAAATTTGAGTTTTTCATGTATACGATTCCTTTTCAGTAATGCAAACAGCAAACAACAAAATGCAAAGAGGAGGTTTCGTTCAGAATGGTTAACTTCATTTGACTGGCTGCGGGAAAAGGATGGATCCGCATTTTGTATTGCTTGCTCCAAGCCTTTAGTTAGTCATTGCAGCCATTTAAATTCACACGAGAAAACCACTCTACATGTCCAAAATTATGAGTCACAAAAAAACAATTTACCATGCAGAAATTCTTAAATGTCGAGAAACAAAAACAAAGTCAGCAACTTAGAGACGCCGAATTTACGCTTGTTATGTTTTGCATAACTCATAACCTACCGTTTTTTCTTATGGACTATCTGCCAGCTTTATTGGTGGAATGTTCCCCGGATTCCGCAATAGCAAAACTCCTCAAATGTAGAAGGACGAAGTCAGCTCAGGTAGCTGATTATATTGCTAAGCAGGCAAGTCAAAAAGTAATATCAACTTTAAAACACAAGAAGTTCTCTTTAATTGTGGACGAAACCACTGATGTTTCGATGACTAAATGCATTGTTTTAGTTGCGCGGTACGTAGACAATGCTCGTGCCGTGCAAGATCGGTTTATCGCGCTATTGGAACTCACTAACGCAGTTTCTATTTTTAATTTAATAAAAGATTTTTTTTCTACGTGGAACATTCCTCTAAAAAATTTGATCGGTTTAGCAACAGATGGGGCTAACGTTATGGATGGTGATGTAGGCGGACTTAAAGCTTTGCTTAGCACTGAAGTCGATTTCTTTTTCATAAAGTGTACATGCCATTCACTTCACTTATGTTCAAGTTATGCTTGTAAACATTTGCCAAAAAATATTGAGATGCTTTGCCGCAATATTTATAGTTTCTTCTCCCATAGTCCAAAACGGATAAATGAACTAAAGGAATTTCAGGATTATTGCTCAGTAAAGCCACACAAAATTTAGGAGTGTGCCAAACTAGGTGGCTCTCATTAGAGGGAGTTATTTCAAGAATCATTGAGCAATGGGACAGTTTAAAACTATATTTTATTTCCTGTTATTACGAAGCAAATGGTGTTAAACCTGCGGAACTGGCAGAAAAAATGAGTTGTAGAATCAAATGCTATTTTTTATTCTTATCATATATTTTGCCAATAATTAATAATCATAATAAAGAATTCCAATCGGAAAGTTCTCGTTTGCCATATTTATATTCAAGCATCAAATCAAACTATATTTTAATTTTAAGTAACTTTATGAAAAAAAAGTTGATCAACAACAATATCGATATTGATTATAAAAGAGAAAATAATCAAATTGAAACTTCAAAAATTTTTATTGGAACAAAAGCAGAAATTTTAATGGAAACTAACTTAAATGCTAATGAAATAATTAAAATTAAAACTAAAATACTAAGTTTTTATATTGAATTTTTAAACCAACTTAATTTGAGATTTGATTTGAAACGCGATGACATAAAACTTTTGCAAATAATTACACCAGCCAAAGTGCTTTCCAATGATGATTTATCAATATTGCCCCTCATTTTAAAATTTCCCAATCTCCTAGACTGTGACCCCGATCTTATTACCACACAGTGAAACTTATTGAGGCTGAGCGAGACAAATCTCTCGATTGATTTAGATATTGATACGTTTTGGAAAAATGTATCTTCAATGCAAAATGGGTTGAATGAAAAGAGTTTCAGCGATCTCGCAAACTTTATTTTTAAACTAATTTCGTTACCTCAC
Organism: Toxonevra muliebris; assembly: GCA_963691655.1. Classification (NCBI taxonomy): domain Eukaryota; kingdom Metazoa; phylum Arthropoda; class Insecta; order Diptera; family Pallopteridae; genus Toxonevra; species Toxonevra muliebris. Next base: position 50,746,174 of record OY829328.1, on the reverse strand, counting down.
AGCTCTGCAGCAGCTGAACGCAAATTTTCGACGCTTTCAATTATAAAAACAAAGTTAAGAAATAAGCTAGAAATAAGCACAGTTAATAGCATAATGTTATGTAAAGAACTTGTTAAAAACAACGATTCGCACTATGTATGGTCAGCCAAGAAAGATTTGAGTAGCAACTAAATTAATTTAACTCCCAATTATTATTATTTTTAATCATATTTAATATGTGATATGTACTTTAACAATCTTCCCTCCACTAAAAATAAAACTTTGCTTAGGAGGGGTTGCAACAACTTTCTGTTTTTGTGATAGACTTGAGCCACTTAAAATGCATATTAACATATACAAGAATGATCTCAATGATATATGTAATGCATATGAATCTTAAAAGTTTATTTTTTAAACATCTTTTGTTTGTAAACACACGCTGTGCCTTTAAAATATATACATTTTTTATATAATATCTAATGTCCATAAATGCATTAAATGCTACAAAACGCTGTTTTTCACCTTGAGAAATTTTGGTAGGTTACAAATGATTTTGGTAGGTTTTTGTGGCAAATTTGGTAGGATAGAAAATTTCTGAGTGGCAACACTGACTGTACACAAACTTGAACTTTCTGCTGCTTTATTGCTAGCTGAACTGATAATCCTCTATATCAAACTTGTATATTTTTAAAGGCAAATTAGTCAACACCTTTGGCCCGTTCTTCCAACTCTTAGTTTGGAACTTCCTGAAAGGCGGAAAAGGGCATTTGTATTTACAATAACCACCGATTTAACTCTTAATCATAAATTTATCAATTCCTTTGAAAAAATGCAGAAAATCTACGCCTACGTTCATCGTTTTTTGCAGTTTTCCAAGAAATTCTTGGTCACTAACACCGAAAGACATTCAACAAGGAACTTGGCTTCTAATAATATCGAGCTTTGGAAGCTAAACAGCAAGTTAGTAATGCAAGTGCAATTTTCTCATTAAACCCATTCATCCGGCTTGTTGCGCGTTAGTGGCCGACTGCAGCATTCAATTTTAAGCTTCAAGAAGCATCCTCTCACAGATTTAATCGTCAATCATTTTCATCACAAACTGTTGCATGCTGGCCACCAGTCACTGTTAGCGTCTATTAGACTGCAGTACTGGCTATAGTAGGTAGAATGACAGTTTCTCGCGTCGTAAACAAGTGTTTGCGTGGTTTTAGGGCTAAACCTAAATTGATGGAGCACATAATGGGAAGCCCCCCATGGAGAGAGTTCAAGCAAATCGAGCGTTCGAGGTGAGTGGAGTGGATTTTTGCGGTCTGTTCTTTTATCAGCATGAAGTTCGAAATCGGGCACCGGTCTGTCTATTTATATGCTTCGCAGCTAAAGCCGTGCACTTAGAGTTAGTCAAAGATTTGACAACCGCTTCGTTCTTAGCCGCATTGAAACGCTTTATTTCCACACGCGGAAGGCCTCGCACGATTTGGTCTGATAATGCAACAAACATAAAACTACTAGCAACACACTTCCCTGGAAGTGTCGGGTTAGATAGCAGGAATTCAGAGGAACAGCCTAGAAGAATAAACAGAGTAGACAGGAAGGTAGCAGCAGAAATATGCTCTGCGCCTAGATTGGAATGGGCAATAAAAAACTTTTCACTTTTAAACACTTTTCAACCATTTAAATCACCTGGTCTTGACGGCATATTTCCTGCTCTATTACAGAAGGGCATAAAGGAAATATTGCCATTCCTTATTAATATAGGGAGAAGTAGCCTCGCTTTTGGGTACATACCAACAGCTTGGCGAAGGGCAAAGGTGGTATTTATACCAAAAGTGGGCAAAAAAGATACCACCAAACCTAAGTCCTTCAGACCTATAAGCTTAACATCGTTTATGTTGAAAACACTTGAAAAGGTGGTTGACAACTTTATACGATGTAAAGTCTTAGACATAAATCCACTGCACCCCAATCAGCATGCATATAGAGCAGGCAGGTCTACCGAGACAGCTCTGCATGACTTAACGGGGAAGATTCAAGGGGCACTAGATGTGAAAGAAGTAGCAGTATGTGCTTTCCTGGATATAGAAGGAGCTTTCGACAACACCTCGCACGAGGCTGTCAATAACTCTCTAAGGCGAAGAGGAGTAGATAATACAACATCTAGATGGATGTCAGAAATGCTCTCCTCTAGAACAGCTGAGATGGAAACAGGGCTAGGTACCATATCAGTCAGCACAACCAGAGGATGTCCACAGGGAGGAGTATTATCACCTCTAATGTGGAGCCTGGTAGTAGACGAACTTTTAATGAAACTCTCAGAGGCAGGCATAGACTGTCAAGGGTATGCGGACGATATAGTCCTCGTAGCCAGAGGGAAATTTGAAGAAACTCTCTGTGACATTATACAAAGAGGGCTAGGTATTACTAGGAGATGGTGCAGGTCGGTAGGGCTAAATATTAACCCTGCAAAGACCACTATAGTTCCATTTACCAGGAAAAGATCAATCCAGCGCTGGAAACCGATATCACTAGCTGGGGAGATTATTGAACAAAAGCAAGAGGTAAAGTATCTGGGCTTAGTATTAGATAGTAAACTCACATGGAAAGCGCATGTTGAGGCAGTGACAATTAAAGCCACTCGCGCTCTAATGGTATGCAGAAGGCTAGCAGGGAAAACTTGGGGATGTAAACCAAGTGTACTGCGCTGGATGTACACAATGATGGTAAGGCCAATCATTACATATGGAGCAGTAGTGTGGGCAAGGAGAACTCAACTAAAAACAGCAAAAGCTAAATTGGGGAAAGTTCAAAGGTTGGCATGTATCTGTATAACAGGAGTGATGAGAACATGTCCGACTGCTGCACTAGAGGTACTATTGGAGCTCACTCCATTACACCTCGTGATAGAGAATGCCTCCAAGGCAGCAATCGTAAGAGGAACAAGAAATAAAAGGTTGACGAGGAGATCTATAGGGCTTGGAAACCGAGATAACCCGGCGAAAGACAACTATCTCTTGGACTGTCCCCAGGACAGAATGGACAAACAGTATAGTTTTGAGAAACACTTCGTTGCAAAACTTAGTAGTAAGAACGAATGGGAGGGTGTAGAGTATAACTACACACTCAAAGAACACACGATTAAGTGGTATACAGATGGGTCACGTACCGAAGATGGAACTGGGGCAGGAGTATTTGGGCCAAGAATCAAACACTCTGAGCCGATGGGGAAGTATCCCAGCATCTTCCAAGCTGAAATTCATGCAATTAGCACATGTGTGCAATTCAACCTGGATAGATAGTACAAACGGCAAGATATCGCTATCATGTCAGACAGCCAAGCAGCCATTCGAGCATTATGCTCCTTTGAGATCACCTCTAAGTTGGTGTGGGACTGTTTGAGCAAGCTCAATCAACTGGGCAATAACAACAAAGTCGCTCTATGTTGGGTCCCTGGACACGCAGGAATTGAGGGTAATGAGCAGGCAGACGAGCTTGCAAGAAAGGGGGCAGCAACCACTTTCGTGGGACCTGAACCCTTCTGTGGAATAGGAGATAGCGTAATCAGGGAATTACTCAGGCAAGAAGAGAGGAACAAGAGGCAAGAACTCTTTACCAATCTTACGGGACTAAGGCAATCCAAAGCGCTTTTAGGTAATTATAATAAAAGCAGATACGCATTCTGCATTGGTCTCAACAAAAACAGTTTGCGCATATTAGCTGGTATTCTGACTGGGCATTGCGGGCTCAGAGAACACCTTTGCAAGATAGGGGTTGAGCAAAGCTCAATTTGTAAGTTTTGTAATGAGGAAGACGAATCATCAGAACATATTTTAGCTCAATGTGGAGCACTGATCCACAAAAGAAGGAAATGTCTGGGCATGCACCAAGTGCCCAGTACAGAACTAGCATCCATAGCTCCGGGCGCAATACTCAAATTTTTGAGGGAGACTGGACTGGATGAGGTACTCTAGGCAGATTAGACTAGATAGAAAGAGGGACGTACAATAGATCTTATAGGTCGCGGTACAACGACAGAAACCTCTATCATAATACAATACAATACAATACAATGCAACAAATTTCGTTGGTGCAAAAAACGAACTGCAGGAGCTAAGGCAGTTGTTTTTGAGTGTGCACGCCGTCCACCAGCATGTCTTCGCGATAGCATCGATTGGAAATTCATTCCTCCCCGGTCACCTCATTTTGCAGGCCTTTGGGAGGCGTCAATAAAAATAGTTGAATATCACTTTTGGCGTGTTGTCGGTTTGTCGACATTGAACTTTGAGGAACTAAGTACATTAGTTTGCCAAATATCAGCTATTATAAATTCTCGCCCTCTCTATCCAATTACAGAAAATCCAGATTATTTGGAAGTTATTACACCTGCTCATTTCCTAATTGGAGCGCCATTCACATCCGTGGTCGAGCCAGATGCCTCTGCTCTCAACATTGGCCGCCTTGGAAGATGGCAACGAGTTAGTTATATGCAACAACAGTTTTGGAAAAAGTGGCATACCGAATACTTAACCCTCCTCCAACAGCTACAAAAATGGCGTTCTAAATCCTCAAACTTGCGTGTTGGCTCAATGGTACTGATAAAGGACGAAAACCTTCCACCTCTTAAATGGCCATTGGCAAGGGTAATTGAAACAATTCTGGGAGATGACGGCGTCTTGAAAACTAAAAGCGGAATAACTAAGCGTGCTGCCAAGAAACTCTGCCTCCTTCCAATAGAGGATGATACTGTTGAAAGCCTGAAACTTCCAACGGGCGGAGCATGTTCTGATAAGCAGTAACGCCGATAAATTATCATTTAATTTTCATTGTACTTCGACACATATGGGCAATAAACACATATGAGCTGATGCTATACTCATAAGGGCTAGACGAGGGGTAACGCTGTGCTAAGGGGAAGAGTAACTAGTATGAGAGAACAAATGTGATTTCTTTTGTGTATGTATATGTATATGAATTTATTGATTTCGTCCCTGTAGAGAGTGTGAACGTGAATGCATAAGAAAACTTCGTACTTAGCTGTACTTTACTCATGCTTTTTGGATTGATTTCATAAACCTAGTAATTGCGTTACCAGGAAAAGAAAGAATTTTTCAATTACCTTTGTATTGTTGAACTTTTTAATTATATTATTGAATGCATATGTAATTTTCCTGCTTGGTTGTTACTTTGAGAGATCGAAAAAAGAGAAGCAGCAAACGCACTGCTGCGTGCTAATCAGGGATGCCAACTCTATATTTTATATCAAATTAATAATTAACACAAAAAGTAAATAATATTTTTGTTTACGATTACAACTTTTATGCATGTATGTAATGTATGCAAATACTTTTAACAAAAATTAAAGAATAATAAAAATAAAAAATTAATAAAAGGTTTTACACAAAAAATATATACTTTCCATATCTACAAATTGACAAAAAATTTAAATTTTCAGTCGCCACTAAAACGATCTCCCCTAGTGTGACCAAGTTAACAATTTATAGTTATTCAAGCTATTTTTGTTTTTTTAATTGTTTTTTTCCTATCTCACAAGATATGTTTTATAAATTGAAAGCTGATTTACTTTTGGTAATGGTAATATAAATGTGTAAATCGGACATATTTTGGTCGCTAAATTTAAAAGAAGAATGCGAGTTATTTTAATATAACCTGGTCACTCTGCTTCACAATTGGTTAGGCCAGTGGCAGTTAAAAGGGGCTTAATGGGGCTATTTCCCACTCCCGCGCCCCTCCCCCGAAAAATGTTCAAATACATAAAAAAATGGAAAATTTTTAATATTTATGATCCTCCAAGAAAATTTTGTTTGTATCCGCCCCTGGTGTACTCTCTTCCTTATGTTAGTTTTTTGCACATTTATGTGTGCTTTTGGCAAAACAACAACAATAATGTGTATGTGTACACACAATAAAACCATCACCGCTCGTCTTTAAATTTACACCCCGCTTCTAGCACCTTCTTACACACGACGTCGGCAGAGGGCAACTGAAGTGCACATCCCTACTCTAGAATAAATGTTGTGTCAATACCCACACCTACCGCTCATAAGTGACATCTTCAACGAATAATATAATAGAAACGGAAATATTGGTTCAAATCAACCCAACAAGCACAAAAAAAAAAATTCTCTAACCTTTGAGAAATTTATAATTCTCAAGTTGATATTCAACATGAGTCTCCAATCGATATCAACTATTTTTCTCAACATTGGCTTTCAAATTGAGGATGAGTTGAGATATATTTGAGAAAATATTTACATATTTTATTATGGCAACACTGCTATTGAATTTGCAAAAAATATGTATCTGGCAGTGATTGTGAATAACATGTTTTTCGACAAAAGTGAAGTGAAAAAAGAAAGAAAATGAAGTGAAAATAATTTTTGCGAAAAACATAAATGCATAAAAGTAAAAAATTAAAAAGTGAAATAAGGCAGGAAGTGGAATTATTGTCGGAGCGCTCAAAGCTACTGAAACTTTGAGGCTAGAGCCTTCCCCTTCAACTGCCAACCAAAATTGTTTACTCCAAGTGATATTGACATGAGCGAGGAGGGAAATGACGATATGGAAGATAATTCAAAAGAGGAATTTATCGCGGAAAATTTGTGTTATGAAATTGTTAAAATTTTAAGTTGCTTTTGAAGTTGAAAAGCGAAAAAATAAAAAAGTCATTTAAAATTTCCTTTTATTTTTTGTGTTTCAATTAAATAGAAATAATTATTGCTTATGGTAATACTGTAAATTTCCTTTGAGACCAATTAGAGAACTACGTTAGAACTCAAGTTGAGAACTACAATTTTCTCAAATTGATAACTATGATTATTACCATACAAAACAAATGCCCTTTTTGTTGAGAATGCTATAGTACTCCAATGGAGGTGCTATTGAGAATTAACGTTGGAAATTTGAGAAAGGTAGTTGATATCAACTTAACCTCAAGTTGATCCCAAACCCAATTGTTTGTTGGTAATAACCCTGCGGCCATACGTGCATGTAAACTGCTACAAATAGAGATTATGCTCGAAAATTACTGATTGTAACAAATGTGTGAGTGTATTAGTGAAAAAGTGGGAATGTATTGAGTTTTTCGCAGCTGACATTGATCAGATATAAAACAAAGATAAATTTGGGAAGACTGATTTTTGAACAAGATCTGACACCCTGCCATTCATTCAATATTGTGGAAATATTCTTCGCTGATAACGGGGTAATGCTGATTTCATGCTTAGCCCTAAATCGCGTATTTAGAACATTTAACTCTAAATGCACATTTACCCATACAAAATTTTCAACCTAAATGCACTAAATGCTCTTCATTTCAGCATTTAGGTGAAAGCAACACTGTTTCGAACATATTTTACTGCCATCTCTCTTTTAATATAAAACACACCGAAGGAAAATTTTAACCTGACCACGGGGTTACACGAACAAATTCAAAGAACTTAATGGTATAAACACAACGAAAGCAGCCGGTCTCAGCTTCAACAACAAACACATAGAATTTTATGAATTTGTATGGGAACGAGTTTCCGAGGCTAGCCTCAATGACTCTACAGTAGATTCTATTCAAATTTTCTCAGCTTCACAATGTTTTCTCTCTTGTGAGAGGGGAAACATTGCCATATTTTTTAAAAAAAGCCAAGTGCTGCTAAGTTTTAGTACGAAAATATATGTATTTTTTCGAGTTTCCTTTTAGTTTCTTCATTCTTTTGATGATTTTTGCACAAATAAACGATGTAAATAATATTAATTTATACACCAATATTTTCAAATTACAGAATATTGAAGTTTTCTTTTTATTTTGTGATAATTGATAACGTAAATAAAAAAAACAATGGATGTGTGCAAGGCACGCAAGATATTTGATGTGTAAACAGTTAAGCCAACTGAATGCCATATACATAAGCTTACATATGTGTAGCCATATATAGGGATTTGATATGCTAGGTAAATAATTCAAACTAAAACAATTCTTTTATAAACTTAAAAATTTATTAGATATCATTATCTTTTATATATATTGGGAGTATGAATGTATAAACTCATATTTTTTTCGTAATTTGGACATTTATTGTGAAAAAGTGATTATAAATTTATTCTTTAAAGTTTTGCCCATCGTTAGCCACAATCTTTCATTCAGTTTCAACAGCTCATAATACACGACACCTTTCATATCCTACCAAATACACAGCATGAGTTTGGATCCATGGATGTTCGGCTCTGCATGTCCGATGTTGATGCATGTCCGGGCGGTCCCCATGATTTTTTACGCTTTGGGTTATGGTAACGTATCCACTTTTCATCGCCAGTCACAATACGATGCAGAAAACCCTTTATTTTCTGTCGTTCAATCAGCAGTTCACATGTGAAAAATCGTCGTTCGACGTCTCTCGGCTTCAATTCGTACGGCACCCAATTCCCTTGCTTTTGAATCATTCCCAATGCTTTTAATCGTATAGAAATGGTTGATTGATCAACTCCTAAAGATTCTGCAAGTTCTTGTTGCATTTGACATGAATCTTCTTCGAGTAATGCCTTCAATTCTTCATCTTCGAACTTTTTCGGGCCGCCTGAACGTTCCCTGTCTTCAACATCAAAATCACCACTTTTGAAACGGGCATACCACACCTGACACATTCTAACGTCTATAGCACAGTCAGGATAAGTTTCAGTGAGTAAACGATGTGCTTCAGTTGCGTTTTTCTTTAAATGGAAGAAGCAAATTAAAACTTCCCGCAAATGTTGTTTTGTTGGCACGAAATTCGACATTTTCAGCTATAGTAAAACACTTTTGTAAAATTATGAAAATTGTTTGACTGAATAATTATTATAGTATTTTTGGCGCTCTTCGAGATAGAATAGCTGTCAATGTCAAAAAAATGACGCGTATGATAGATATGAAGTTAGTCACAATTACGAGTTTATACATTCATACTCCCAATAATAGCCCGATTCACTATAAATTGCAAATCGCAAAATGGTCTTACATCATTATAAATGCACATTTTTACTCCATATCGCATATATTTGTTGTTGTAATAGCAAAAATATTTTGCAATTGCACCAAATCGTAGTTGCATTATTTTTCTTTTACTCAATGCATCGAGCACGATATGTTCGCATATACGCAGCTGTAATTGCATCTTTTTCTCCGCGCTTTAAGTTTTTCTTCCTGTCGATTTGAAATTTTATTAGATGTGAAAATTTTACATAACGTCGCCTGAGAATTGATTTGGCGTATAGGTATATGAATTTGTACACACATACGCCAAATTAATTCTCAGGCGACGATAAGTGTTTTCTGCATTTAATCTTAGAAAGGCAACAAGGGTGACCAGTCACCTCACTACTTTTTTAAAGCACCGCAAAGAGATTTGCCTTAATTGCATTTAATAAAAATAAGAAACAATGTATTTTTATTGAAATAAATAAGTGATTTTATAATAAATAAGCTTGATTTTTTTCTGTTTAACATATTTGCTATTTACATAGATAAAAAAGTGTTGCCTTTCTAAGGTTAATGCACGAAGCAAAACTTTTATAATGCCGTGGTTTGCTATCATTATCACTACATTTTGCTTATACATTTATTGAAACCTAGATTCCTTATTACTTATCATTTTGTATTGTTTTTATATTTTAAAAAATATTTAATTTTAATCCAATCTAACTAACCGAATGCAAAACCTATCTGTTGGGTCACTAGCGACTATACATATTTATATTTTATTTATACTTGATTTTGTATTCCAATGAATTCATAAATCTTAAACATTATTTGTATAATTGAATATTGATTACCATTTGAAGTACTATAATCAATTTTCGCATCACTATTGTAATCTCTACACACAAGTTGTTTTTATAACGTTTTACTAAAATAAAGTTAGTTCACGCTTAGCATTGAATCGATCGTGTACTTATTTTCCGCTACATTCTCTATAGACCAACCCAGTGATATATATATCTACTTTCATTAAGTTCAGTACAAGCCCAAACATACAAATTTTACAATTTAATAACTTTTGCCTAAGTTGTGAACTCCGTTCAGAAAAACTCTGAACTCTGAAAAAATGATCGTACATTTTGGCGCCCAACGTGGAGTTTGTAGTACTAATTAATTACAAAAAAAATTGGTTTAATTAATTTGTTAAAAAAGAAATATAAAAAAATTTAATTTTCGCTTATACATATTCCTATCACATTTCTTACAACGGTTCTTGTCATGCTATATACATGTACATATGTATATATGCTCGCATGTTGAATACTTACAAAAATTACTGTAATTGGATAAACTTCAAGTACATAAGTTTATGTATAACAGCAGTCTCATCTTACTCATAAGCCGAGGCTATCGTGAGAAATTATCCGCAATCAACGACAGTTATCTTCTTCGGCAATTACTGCATTCGTTCACTCTTACTCGTCGCTGTATTGTTGCTGTTCTGCTGCTCCATAGTCACCATTTCTGAGAGTTCCGTTACCAATATCCATTGTTAGTTCACTGCTTGAGTCTAATAACTTTTCGCCATTTTTACTCTGGACATCTCAAAATGTCATCAAAGGAAGAACTCAAACAACATCGCGCCAACACGAAAAAGAATATTTCGCGAATCAAAAATATTATCGAAGCAAATGGAAGAGGTGAAGGAAAGGCTCTCACTTCCACGGAGTTAAAATGCCGCCTCGGTATTCTGGAGTCATACTTCGCCCAAATTAGCAAGTACCAAACACAAATCGAAAGAGCTGATCCTGAAGACAACTGTCGTGGTGAACTGGAAGATCTGTACGTCAGCGTCAAGATTGCCATACAAGAACAACTAGGAGAAGATATTCACACATCAATTAGGGAAAATTCTTTCGCATTTCCCTTGGTAAATATGAGATTGCCTGTGTTGAAGTTGCCTGTATTCAGTGGAAGGTATTCTGAGTACAAAAATTTCATCACCTCATTCAGTCAAATAATAGACAAGGAAGTTAGTCTTTCTAATATTGAAAAGTTTAATCACCTAATCAATTGTCTACAAGGGCAGGCGTTAGAAACTGTCAAGGCCTTTCAAGTAACCAACGAAAATTACTCAAAGGCACTTGACAGACTCAAGACGCGTTATGACAATAGTACACTCATATTCATGGAAAATATTACGTCATTATTTACACTTCCTACCACAACAAATCAGGCTCCGGGTCAACTCAGAAGCTTGGTTGATAATGCATCAGTACTCTATAGTTCATTGTCATCACTGGGCTCCGATAAAAATATCTGCCAGGCAATGCTAATACACCTCGTCATGCAAAAAACACTATTAGGTTGGGTTGTCTCAGGCAAATACAACACTTCCCTGCCATCGAATATACCAGCATGCATGCTTTCTATTGAAGAATCAATAAACAACAACCTCGAACAATTGTGGAAGCTAGATGAAATAATTTCATCGACTACGCTATCTGATGAGCAAGCCAGTTGTGAAGCCTTTTTTGTCAATACAGTGTCTCGTGACGCAACTGGCAGAGTGATTGTGCGATTGCCATTTAAGGAGAACCTTAAGTCTTTAGGATCGTCTCACGATATCGCATTAAGCAGATTTGCTGCTCTTGAACGACGATTTGCAAGGTCACCAGACTTGAAAGCTCAGTACACTACATTCATGTCTGAGTACGAAACATTAGGGCATATGAGTTTAGTCAAGACTTCGACAATTGAATCACTTCATTACTATATTCCTCACCATTGCGTGATTAAACCATCAAGTACATCTACTAAGCTCAGGGTTGTTTTCGACGCATCATGCCAAACAACAGCACAGAAATCATTAAATGATATTCTTATGGTCGGTCCAACAATTCAAGAAGAATTGTTTACCCTGTTGTTGCGTTTTCGTCTATATCGCTACGTTATCACTGCAGATATCGTCAAGATGTACAGGCAGGTCCTGATAGATCCCAGAGATCGTTGTTTTCAATACATTTTGTGGAGAAATTCCGAAAAAGACGAAATATTGATATACCAGCTTGACACTGTAACCTACGGAACAGCTGCAGCGCCATATCTCGCAGTAAGAAGTCTCTATTTTTTGGCTGATCAATACGTGTCAGAGTTCGAATTGGGAGCAAAAATGATTAAATCATCGTTCTACGTAGACGATTTTCTATGTGGTTCAGATAGTCTTGAGCAATTGGCGAAAATCAAATATGAAGTTACCACAATTTTGCAGAAAGGCTGTTTGGAACTCGCAAAATTTCATTCAAATGTTGATGATTTCGTCGACGACAAAACAATCAAAGAATTAAATCTCGATGTTGCTTCTGTCACTAATGCACTGGGCATTATGTGGGATCAAAAAAGAGACATGCTTTTGTTCAAGTTTATTCCAAAAAAACAGCCTAATGATAAAGTTACTAAAAGAACCATTTTATCTTTAGCTTCTTCACTTTTTGATCCTCTCGGTTTATTAGCTCCATTACTTGTTATCGCAAAAATTATTTTGCAAGAGCTGTGGCTTCTCAAACTAAATTGGGACGAATCCATTCCCCAAGGTCTGCACTCCGCATGGGATAATTTATTGCACGAATTGAATTCGCTATCATCGATTGTTATTCCTCGTTATTGTCTCTACAGTAAATCTCAGTGTATACAAATACATGGTTTTTGCGATTCATCAATTCGAGCATATGGGTGCTGCGTATATTTCCGCACTGAAGACACAACAGGCAATGTTTCTGTCAAGCTTTTCACAGCGAAGTCGCGCGTTGCACCTACAAAAAAGAAGTCATTGCCGAAATTGGAGCTATGTGGTGCGCAGCTGCTCGCTAAACTCTATGCTAAAATCAAGATAATCTTAGACAATACAAACATTGAGGTTTATTTATGGAGTGATTCACAAATAGTCCTTCATTGGCTACGTATGCATTCATCAACGTTGTCAGCTTTCGTGGGGAATCGTGTATCAGAGATACAAGACATAACATCTGACTGCCATTGGAGGCATGTACCAACTCAATGTAACCCAGCCGACATTGTGTCCAGGGGCTGCACCGTACAAGAGCTTGAACACTCAATTTGGTTCACAGGCCCCTCATTTTTACAGCGCAGTCAGGCACATTGGCCAGAAAACAAAAGCAACCTTTCAAATATGGAAGAGATCAACAAGGAAAAACGAAAAAGTGTATTTCATGTAGCTAAAAAATGTAACTATATTCTTGAAAACATCGAAAGGTTTAGTTCTTATTTATCAGCAGTTCGCATTGTCGCATGGATGTTTCGATTTTATGGAAATATCAAACAATCTCATCGAAATTCAACTAAAACAAGAGTCTTATTACCCCACGAAATGGAAAAGGCACTTTGGAGTATTGTTTGGAACATTCAGCAGCTATATTTTGAACATGACATAATTCGATGTGCAAGCGGAACTTCAGCACAAAATTTACTCAAATACCTCAACCCATTTCTAGAGAACACCTGTGGATTTAACTTGCTGAAAGTCGGAGGTCGTCTAGAGTTGGCGAATATACCAGACGAACAAAAACATCCGGTTCTGTTACCTAGCAAATGCCACTTTGTAGAGTGCTATGTACGTCACATGCACATATCTAACTATCACGCTGGACCGAAAGCGTTAGTTGCACTAATACGACTTAAATTTTGGATAGTCAACGCTCAAGAATTGGGGCGCCGTATAGTTCGATCCTGCATCCATTGTGTGCGTTACAAGCCCAAATTACTTCAGCAAATGATGGGCAACCTCTCGGTAGAGCGGCTAACTCCATGCCGACCATTTTCGCGCTGCGCAGTTGATTTCTGTGGACCAGTAAACACATTTCTTCGCATCAGAGGAAAAACGCCGTACAAGACTTACATTGCAATATTCGTTTGCTTATGGTCCAAGGCTGTACATATCGAAGTCGTGTCAGACTTATCCACAGACGCATTTATTGCTGCGCTGAAGCGTATGATCGGTAGACGAGGATTACCAACCGACATATTTTGTGATAACGCAACAAATTTTGTTGGTGCAAATCGTAAACTGACAGATCTGAAGAAGTTATTTTTTAATCCAAAAAATCAAAATTCCATTGTAAATTTTTGTACTAATGAGTTTATAAATTTTCGTTTTATACCTCCTAGGGCACCGCATTTTGGGGGTTTGTGGGAGGCGGCGGTGAAGGCAGCTAAAGGACACTTAAATCGCACATTGAAGAACGCCCGCCTAACCTTCGAAGAGCTGTCAACAGCATTGGTTGAAATAGAAGCTATACTCAACTCTCGCCCTCTGTCATCACTCTCATCAGATCCGAACGATTACGAAGCGCTCACACCCGCTCACTTCATCATAGGAAGTTCCTTAAAAGCAATTCCCGAACGCGTAATTTCAAATAAAGAGATTGGTCACCTAGAGAGATGGGCTCGCATCACTGCTTTCAAACAACAATTTTGGCAACGTTGGTCTCATGACTACTTGAGCGACCTTCAAATGCGTACGAAATGGACAGAGAACAAGCCGAACATCGCTACTGACTCACTCGTACTGGTGCATGAAGATAACGTACCACCGCAACGTTGGATAATGGGTAGAATTATCAACAGCATCCCAGGGAAGGACAACAGAGTAAGAGTCGTCGATGTGCAAACACCCAAGGGCATCATTCGCAGACCCATACAAAAGCTGGCGCTGCTTCCTGCTTGAAAGTTCTTTCAACGGGGCCGGGATGTTGGGTCACTAGCGACTATACATATTTATATTTTATTTATACTTGATTTTGTATTCCAATGAATTCATAAATCTTAAACATTATTTGTATTATTGAATATTGATTACCATTTGAAGTACTATAATCAATTTTCGCATCACTATTGTAATCTCTACACACAAGTTGTTTTTATAACGTTTTACTAAAATAAAGTTAGTTCACGCTTAGCATTGAATCGATCGTGTACTTATTTTCCGCTACATTCTCTATAGACCAACCCAGTGATATATATATCTACTTTCATTAAGTTCAGTACAAGCCCAAACATACAAATTTTACAATTTAATAACTTTTGCCTAAGTTGTGAACTCCGTTCAGAAAAACTCTTTTGATCGTACACTATCAAACGCTTGTGTTTGCTACGGCGACTTCTCTGCTTGTATGGTATAGTCGATCTCCAGAAGTTTAACACCAACAAATAATTCTGCCACAAATAAATGTGCACACACATTTTGTTTTCGTATGTACATATATGTGTGAGTAAATTGATCGAAACATAAACAAAAAAACTTTGCTCGTATTTAATTTTCTCCCTCTCTTCTCGTTGTTGTTTAGAGTAGCACAGTCATGTCGCGCAGTAGTGCGAGCGAGAGGGGAACTGGACGTTACAGTTATCTTACATCTTACGTTACAGTTATTCTTACATTTTACACATTTGAAATTTTGCCTATACCGTGAGCTAAAATGTTTACACATCAACAATTTTAATATACCACGTTTTTAAAACGGACTAAAAAGTATAAAATAATTTCTTCTTGCCCCATACATATTTATAACACCATACAGATTCATATCCCCATACAGATTGTCTCGAAAATATGTAATTATGAATTTTAGTAGGTCTGAAAATATTTGCATGATTTAAAACAAAAAACGTGGCTCGCATGCAATATGAAATTGATAGATGAATAATTCACTTTAGTCGCTACCAATTTTACCTCTATCCATAAGCGTTTCACCTTTCAGTTCTTTCAGCATTTGAGACGAGAAGGCAAAAACTAAGCTTTTAAATAAAGTGATGAAATATTTGAATACAAAAGACAAAAATGCGCGATTTTTTCGGGACGAAAAGTAAATACGGAGGGCTTCTACGTGCCGTATTTAAAAAATAATCCACCAGGACATTTCCTGAAAAGCTAGACTGTCCTGGCAAATGCGGAACGGTTGGTCACCGTAGCTATACCAGATATCGTATTTCTTCATATATTTCTTAAATAAATGGAATTCATTCACGAAAAAGATATTGAATGATATAAATTTAGTTATTTTTTACAATAAATATGAAAAAACAAAATACACGTCAATCCATTTTGCAACACTTAAAAGCTGTTCCTACAACGATACCCATGTAATATATTCAATGCAATGAAATGAAGTATATTAAATGCAACTCTGTGCCTCTTTCACTCTTTGTGTTTATATACATTTATTTTTCAATTCTTATTAACTACAGTTCACCGTAATGTACGTTCTCGAATAGTAGTACAATTTAGTATAATATTTTTGCATTTTGTACTATCGTGCAATTATACTAGACTTAGAGAATCACCCTTATAATTATTTTTATTATTATTTAAGGCTAAAATAACAAGGCGCACGAAAACGTCAAGGTCATTTGAAAAATTGTATATATGGGCAAAGTCCTGACAAATGCACAGAAAAGCTTAGTTCTCAAATTGATTTCCAATGTAATTCTCAACTTAAGTTCAAAAAATTTTTCCTTGACATCAAGTTGAGAATCAACATTTTTTCCTAAAAAATTCAGTGAAAGAAAAAATTCGAAATAAAAGTGAGGTGAATATGAATTAAAGGGAAATATACGTTTTATATAATGTATAGTTAGTAAATAATTATAATTCAATTTGTGGGATGCGTAAAAGCAAATTTGATAACTAAGAAAATCACCATATAAAAAATGTGCCTTTTAAGCTGAGAAGGCTACAATCAGACTATTGAGGTGTATTTGAGAATTACCATTGGAGATTTGGGAAAGATATTTGATCTCAAATGTCCCTCAAGTTGATATCAAACAATAATGTATATGGGAGTGTTCATAGTTTTTTCAATACTACAAACAAATTATTTCTCATGGCATATTTTTAGGCTTAGTTTTTGCCAATACTAAAAAAAATATGTATGAAAATGCACGCTTATAAACTCCCATATACAGTGAGTTCTCCTCAAACGATTAATGATTTCATTACACCAAAAGGAGGGATAAACGAGCAACTCCAACACAGCAACAAAATTTTTGAATTTCACTAACGCAATTTCATTATTTTATATGGTCTATTTTTAGAAATAATGATAAACAAAGACAGCCTTTCTCTTGCCCAGTTAACTCTTTAGGGTTAGGTAGGAAAAAACTGCCCCACTTATTGCATATTTTTTTATGCATAGCGTGATATATTTTAACCCACCTCGAAAAGTCACACAGTTTAGTATTTTATTTACAGTTTCTCATTCTGCTGGTAATGATATAAACCAAACAAATTTCTGTGCAACTGATGTTTTTATTTTCTTTAAAATCGTGTGCTTGATGCACACGAGAATTAAAAATCAGTAACTAGTACTAGAATCAGTGCAAGACTAAAAGAAACAAAATTCAATGACAATAAATTTGCTTATGTGGTTCAGTTGGTAAGCGCGTCGTTTAATATTCGCGATGCGAATTTTTCGACCACAGGTTCGAGCCTGGAAAAAGGTAACTCAAGAAAATAATAAAATTATAAAACGATAACAGTAAAATAAAAAAAAAAAAAATAATGAACAAAAATGAATATGTGACATTAAAATTAAAAAAAAAAAACATGTAGTGGGATTTGAACCCTGGCCAGCGATGCCAACTTGCGGGGAATTCCCGGACTTGTGGGGAATTTTGCTTGGTACGGGAAATGAGCTTTTACTTAATAAAGTCTGTAGACTATTTTTTGTTAAATTTTATGTAATGTAAATCGTTTAACTTTTGCAATTCTTCATATTTTGGGTCTTATAATCTTCATCTTTTCTTAAGGGGCCCTGCACTTTCTTGGTTTGGAGAAATCGATTTTTAAAAAAGTGTGTAATTTGTAATTTGTAATATTATATTTCAAAAGTATTTTGTAAAAATTTCATAGAGAAACTCGAAGTGCTTTCGTAGATATAGACGATCATAGCGGCGAGTGGCGGTCAGGCCAAAACAGTCTCGCAGCGCTTCGGTATAACTTTCGGCCGTTCAGAAAGGCTTAGCACCTCCTGATTAATAATTCCGGACTGCGATTGCATCGGTCACCGATCTGTGCGTTATGCAGATGCGCCTCTCGGTCGCATTGGGAGGGAGGAAGGTCCTTTGGGATTCGTCGATATATTTAAAAATCGATAGCCAAAACTTTGAACCCGTTGTTCTCAAAACAACGTTTTTGCCTTTGGCACGTACGGTCTAAAATTTAAATATGTTTTTCTATACAACAATGGCCCCAGGATATAATAGAAAAAAAAGTTTGGTCAATTTTTTCCTCAATTTGCAACGTTGTACTTTCGAAAAAGTCCAATTTTTTAAAAAAATAATTTTAGCTGTCCTCCGAAATTCACATAGTTGAAAGGCGGTAGAATTTATATATATTGGTCAAACAGTCCCTGTTTTGGATCCATGTAACTAATCACCTATTGCATTTGGAACACGTTTTATCGAACACGTTTTTTATTTATTCTTTCGAAAAATGAAAAAAAAAAATCTTAAAAATTCAAAATGTGACCATTTCTTTTAAATCGAAAATAGTTTTGACTTTTCAAAAGGAAACATATTTTGTTTTTATTTGTGTCAAAAGAAAGCCCATGTATATTCCTTTGAGTGTTTATATATCAAAATGAACGCCGAGTAACTCGGTACAACGGATTCATTTAAGCTCAATCAATTTTAAGAGTGGGTTCCCTTGAGATGAAATCCCCCATGTGTCAAAAGAATTCCGAAGTCAGAAAGTACCTTACTATTAACCTTCCAGTTCTGGATCGCATTAAAATAACATTAACCTTGATCAATTTTAAGCGTGTGTCGCTGTTATAATATAAAATTATACCAGTGCGGGGAATTTGATTTAAAATCGGGGGATTTCTCGAGGGGTATCGGGGAGACAGAAAAAATTAGTTGGCTTCCCTGACCCTGGTACACGAGTGCTTGCGTGCTTACTGGCATTTTAGACAACTAGTCTATGGCGTGATGAATTTTGTGAAAAACTATTTCGGAGTTTTGTTTTTCTATAAGATGCAAGTGAGCTCGTAATCGAGTCTTCCTTTATTACTACTTTTGGAGCTAAAGCGAGTACTCCATGCCCTAGGACATGCAATGTTAAAAAGTAGTACAAAATGCAAGAGCTCTGGAGCAATAGGGAGTAATCGATTGCTCGCTTTGGAGCGCTCAATGATTACTCTTACGATCATCCAAAGTTCAACTGGGATGAAACCCCACACGACACCGACGTGACATTTGATTTTAATTTCTCTCTATTCTATCTCTATTAAGTTAAGATTTTATCACATAAAAAAACATTCCAAATATTTTAACCACAGGAGTTATGGATAAGTATATATAATAATACTTGCAACAATCGCTCAATATTTTCCATTTTTCTTTTTATTGATGTAATAGCACCTGAATATGTGATAGCGCCTCTATAAAATTTATAGTGGAATATGAATGAATATGAATGTCAG
Source organism: Toxonevra muliebris (assembly GCA_963691655.1). Classification (NCBI taxonomy): domain Eukaryota; kingdom Metazoa; phylum Arthropoda; class Insecta; order Diptera; family Pallopteridae; genus Toxonevra; species Toxonevra muliebris. The sequence goes on along the minus strand of OY829328.1, from coordinate 50,726,743 downwards.
CTATGTGTTTTGTCGCGTAAATTGTTTTGGTTTATTCACACATATATTGTAATGCAAATTTTAATAGTATTTTATTATTACATATATTCTAGAAAACAAAATATATATTTTTTGTATGGAAAATGGAATGAACTTCTAAAATGTTCTGTATACGATTGTTACCAAGAGTATATCAAAGGAATGGCGAAAAATACAGACGACTCATCAGAAAATACTCAGAAAAATGTATTTTCAAGACTGCACAGTTTCAAGATGGATTCATTGCGAAGCCTATCGATCAATGATGTAAGACTCAATTTTTTGTTTGTTTATTATAATTGAATTTTTTTTTCCTTATATTATATATGGGATCAGAATGAAAGTGATGTTGCGTCTAAAACCAAAAGCTCAGATAATGATTCCACCTATACGTTTGATATTCCTGGGTCTATATTGCTGTGGAAATGTAACACCAGACCGGAATATAGTTCACAGGTTGAATAACATAAATATTCTTATCGGAAGTAAGTAAAATTATATATTTTTAGTACTTTCACTTCACAAACTTCGCAATGCAACTGAATGAGAGAGAACCTGGAATTAGTTCTCCAAATACCATATGTCCCACCGATTCACGTCTGCGGCCCGATATTGCGTGTTTGGAAAGAGGAGATATTGATGAAGCTTCAAATCAAAAGATACGTTTAGAAGAAAAGCAACGAGACGCTAAAAGAATACGTAAAGGTCAAAGCGCGGAAGTTGGTTCGCCTCGGTAAGTGTGCAAATTTCTCAAAAATAATGAAATATAATATTACTGAATCTCTTAGCCATGAAACATACAGCAGTTAAAATAAAAGAAAATAATATTGGTCTCAACCAAGCACGGACCCAAGGAGGCCCGGGCCCCCTTCTTCTCGCTTCCAAGTATAAGTTTTAACCGCTTTAAAGTATAAGTTTTAACCGTTTTTGGCACATCACAGCCTTCAACTGTTGGACATCTTTGTAATTTTAATAATCGGTTTTTTTTTTTTAATATTCTGAAAAGTTTTTGAAATATATATTAAAAAATTAAGTACATTTTTTTCTCTTTCTTTATTGGGATCTTTTCTTATAATCAAAAAAGTAATGCTGAAAACCAAATTAATATTATTTTGATAATATGAAAAATTGTTTTTCGAAATAAATGAATTATAAAAACTTTAGACTTGTTCTATCAGTGGAATGGCGATTTTTTTTAATACATGGCAAGATTTTTCAGATTTGCAAATATGTGCAAAATGTAAAATCTTCGAATTTTTCTAAACTTTGAAACTCTGTATATCAGAAATTATAGAAAAAGAAATAAAAATAATGTTCCATAGTTCTTCAGGACCAACAATTTTGTTTGAAAAGAATAAAAGTTTACAAAAATTGGTTCACCCAATAAGAAGTTATAGTTTAATGACGTTGAAAGAAGAGTTTTCTTACATGTAGATCTATAACTCCTAAAGTAGAGCTTGTAACGAAGCTTAAGCCTGGGTATCACTCGCCAAGTCCAAGGTTCGAGGCTACAGAAATTATTTGTTACAGGGACCGGGTCGCACTACCTTTTATTAAAGAACACTACCAACACTCACTTTGGATTTTTACCCTTTTATTTTATTTAATCAACTATTCTATTTATTTAATTAAATTTATTAATGCTAACTCAAGGCGTGGCCTCGTGGTTCCCCCTAGTGCGTGGCACTAGGGAACACCTGCTTGGAATATCTTCTATGGTGCTCTGCACCCTAGATTCTGGGGGACGATGGCGTGGCTTATCTCTTGAATCCTTCTAGTGCGTGGCACAGAGGAGCGTCGATGTGAATATCCGGCGAATGGACCTTTCAGCGCGTAGCACTATCACTTGAGGAGCACTAAAAAAAACACTCACTTTCTTTTTTTCCACACTTTTAAGTATTTAATTTATTCAAATATATTATTTTTATTTAAATTTATTATTTTTTCTTATTATTTAATCTAATTTATTATTTTTAATTCACTCGCGTAATACTGCGGGGTGGACGGCGTGGCCTATTTTTTTTAGTGCATTTTTTCATTTTAAAAGACACTAAATGGTCCGCTAAATAATTCATTACCTGAATAATCCTAACAACATTTTTTATCGAAACAACGAGCAATGAACTTTTTTAAAACCAAAGTTCGTAACCGTAAGACACTTAATTCAAAAAGTATAAAATAATTTCTCCTAGCCCCATACAGATTTATAACCCCATATGTAAAGAGTATGTTGTGGCCAGAAGAAGCTGATAGTAATGAATAGAATATAGACTTCGACATCGATATGTGATAGTTATAAATTATTACTCTGTATATTTTTTTGTGATTAAAGCGGATAAAATACTATTTTTCCATTATCTTATTTTAGTTTTTCTTGTGATTGTATAATTAGAAATGCTATGAATTAAAAACTTTAAAAATATATTATTTAATTAATTTTCTTTTTAATAGGTATATAAAAAATTTGTGCTTAACACTTTTATAAGGAAAAAATTTAGCGCTTTTTTAAAGAAAGAACGCGTTTTATTCTCCATTTTAGCGGATTTTGAAAAACAAAAATTGGCCACACTGCGAAAGAGGATGAGTTTTATTTGTTTGCCGCTATCTGTTTGTTGTTTCGTTGTCTTTCTTTCGTTTAGTTTTTAACATGGCGTCATTCAGCTGGGTGAGTGTGTCCACCGCTTGACTGCTGATTTATGCAATCGAAAGGTTGCATTTTTCTTCTTCATGTACAATTTTTTTTAGACCTTGCAATTTTCAATTATTTAATAAAATAAAGTGTCCCTTCATGGGCAAATAATAAAAAAAATCAACTTAACAATTAAAGTAAAAAGTAAATTAACAATCCAAATGATACCGTAAACAATAAAAAATAAAGAAATGGAACTTATAATATAATAACTAAAATAATCAGTATAGTATCCCTTCCCGGGCTACTATACTGCTCCCCGAGTGAGACGCAGTTTTGAGTTAAGCCCCTGAAAAAATGTTTATCTTTTTGTAATAAACAACTTTGCCTCAGATGCCAAAATAATATACTTATCTACCAATATCAATTATAAATGCTATGATTTTTGCAAAAGAAATAAAATAAAATAAAATTGGTTGTGTATTAACGAACACAAGGCAGAAGTGAAACTTCTTGTGAACTAAACGAAACACAAGCAAATGAAATTTTTCAATCGCCAAATTTTTTACTTCATTGGCTTGTGTTTTTTAATGTATACAGGCTGGCCTTTCGTTGAAATGCCATGAATAATAGATGATCTCGTACGAGTACCAACTGGTGCGGGTCGTGTTATTTCAGCAAACTCTTTGAGGATGTCTGAGAATCGAAAATTAACATCGAATGATCTAATACAAATCTTTTCAACTTTTTCAATTGCACAAATCGATTTTAAGTGCGTTTCTCGATCGCGCAAGCTTTTTTGATTTAAATCGATTAAAAGATCGTAGTGTGCAAGAAAGTCTGCACCAATTATTGCCTGAGACACATCCGCAATCATAAAGATCCACAAAAATTCACGCCTTAAATTAAGATTTCGTGGCAAACAATTGTATTTCATTAGGTTTTGCTCTGGCTGATTTAATAGTTTTCGGAATTACAGACACGTTTGCGCCAGAGAAATTAATTTTAGGAGACTATGAAAATTAAATCTAGAGGTTAATTTTCAAAGTCATGACTTAAGTTCATGTCAATTTCGTTATTTGAAGTTATATATAAACAGGTTAATGAACAAATGTAGTCATCACAACAACAATGTATATAGAGACGGGCAAATCAGACGGCCGTTTCGGAATCCGCCACAATTCCTCATCAGTGATCTTAGTGATGGTTCTTAATCTTTCAATATCCTATATAAGCTACTAATATTTGAAATCATAACCCAGAATTACGGATTTGATTCCAAATATCTTCACTGAATAGAGATATTGAAAGAAACTACCTCTACCGTTCTATACACTTATGTTATTGTTTTTTCTCCCATTGTAGCTAGTCTGCATAACAGTTCGTTATTTGAAAGTCTAGTACATGAGAGTGTGTGTGTATTTGTGAGAAAATGATTCTAGGTGTCATTTTTTCTGAACGGTCCCCATTCGATCAGTTCATGATAGTTTTTTAGGAGGCTGTGAAAATTAAATCTAGAGGTTAATTTTCAAAGTCATGACTTAAGTTCATGTCAATTTCGTTATTTGAAGTTATATATAAACAGGTTAATGAACAAATGTAGTCATCACAACAACAATGTATATAGAAACGGGCAAACCACAATTCCTCATCAGTGATCTTAGCGATAGTTCTTAATCTTTCAATATCCTATATAAGCTACTAATATTTGAAATCATAACCCAGAATTACGGATTTGATTCTAAATATCTTCACTGAATAGAGATATTGAAAGAAACTGACACTACCGTTCTATACACTTATGTTGTTGTGTTTTCCCCATTGTAGCTAGTCTGCATAACATTTCGTTATTTGAAAGTCTAGTACATGAGAGTGAGATTTTTTAATTTAATTGTACACTTTAACCTCACTTAACGGCACGCACGGAATTGAGCACTGATTTTGATTTCACAATGCACAAAAGGAAAAAATTCAAACAACAGTTAAATGCTCTTTGAACAGAGAGGAAACAACAAATTCATTGCATAGAATATGCATGCATTAATTTTGGGGAAGTTCTGCATAACATTGTAGTTAGCTTATAGTTAGGTCATAAAAGTTAACTAGAAGTGTGCTATTTTCGTAGTCCACTACCGAATTGCTTAGAGGGATGTTATATTGAATTAAAACTATTTATGAATCTATATAATAAATAGTTTGCTCGTGCATTCAGTTACGGAATATTGATATTTAGCCCCTCATGCACATTGCTCGACAAAATTATGTCGCATTGCAAACTTACGCGCGACCTCACATCCGGTTGGTTTTACTCTAGGACAAGAGAAAAGAAGTTTCACTTCAAAAGTGAAGCAAATATATATTCCGCAGCATGTGCAAATGCATCGTCGCCTGAGAATTGATTTGGCGTATGTGTATAAGTATTCCTATGCCCATACGCTACTTAAAATAAATACAAAAATTGTTTATTTACATGTTATTGTAGCAGTGGTATATGAAATTTAACATGTACAAAAGAGTTAACATGGCACCTCATGTTAAAATCTGATTGTAAAAAAAAACCAAAGCAAAGAATTAGAAGAAGAGATGCGTGTTTTTGTTGTTTTCCTGATAGTTGACGAAAATAAGCCATTACAGAATTTCAAATTTAACATTTTCAATCGTTTTTACATTGCACCTCGTTGTTATTCTACATTACCAAATACATGGTAAGGAGAAGATTTGTTGTTATGAATGTAAAAATGTACAAGGAGGATAATTTATTAAAATTTATGAAATATGAAAAGCTCAAACATTATACCTAAATATATTTATTTACATATATTTAGGTAAAATGTTGAAAATAGTAATAACAATTTCTTCGCATTTTGATTTCATGAAATCAGTAAAAAAAAAGATTCAAAAATACTTATATAAAATACATAAAATCAAAACAAAACGTTTACATATTTGATATAAACAATATATAAAATTCTATAAATGTTGAATGTTATTTGCCAAAAGAAATGTAAAATATTTGTTTTATCGCACACGTCAAACTCTTCCATTCATACATTTTGGTCCGCTGGATGTGTTGACAACCGTCGCTTTCACACCATCGGTATTTCACCTCGTTGCTGGCTTCTACGATTATATGTTCCGATTTCAGCAAGAGCGGATTGCGACCTCCTTACAATCTATACTTTTTGATTGCATTCATCGTTGTAAAAATCATTAAGGATCCTCATCTAAGCGCGTAAATACCTCGAAAACGTGTAAACCCCGAAAGTTTGCAAGCCTCGAAAATGAACTGTCAAATTTTGTATGGAAGGTGCGCGTAACCTGGTTTTAATATATTTTAGAAATATTTGTTACGTTAAAATTTTGCATTTTTGATTAAGGAACTCTAAAATGTTCAGTAAATCATAGACCAAAATGAACGTTAGGTAGCTTAGGAACCAATAAAATTCTTAGGGCGTATCTACAATTCACTTGGCATTTTTTTCAGCAAGTTATTGTCATTCAGCGGCTAATTATCGATATCAAGAATATATTTGGAAGTGTAAACAAATGTTCGTTTATTTTGTAATGTTATTAATGTTCATATTAAACTGTTTATGGAAGTTTATATTGTTTTACATACTAATTACATGAATTCTTAAAAAATATATAAATAAACCATTATTATATGTAATGTTTTTATATTGGAATTTCCAAACGTAAACATTACAAACTTGCTCAAGACTTTCTCCTTTTAATTTCAGATTAAGTATTAAATATATATTTTCAATAAACACATTTCTCACTTTTTTCCATTGCCCTTTTTTTGGCTTTGAAATGACAACCCTGTTCGCAAAACACTGCAATGGCACTCTAGTTTTCGTGTTGGTCGAATGGTGCCTTCTTGTAAACTGGTACGAAAACTCGAAAGTTTTCGAGTTTTTCCAGTCTTCGAGTTTAAATGAGGACCCTTATTGCTTTAGCGGGAGTAGAATATATATGTGTGTACATACGCATACATTAGTGATGGGTTTTTCGATACGATCGTAATTTTTCAGTGCACTATTTCCTAACACGTCAGTACATAAACAAGATTTTCAGTACACTTTCGAACAATTCTTTTAATGTGATATTATTTCAAAGAAAAATGGAACTGTGCTAATTTTATTGTTATTTTAAATCATGCAAATATTTTCAGACCTACTAAAATTAACAATTACATATTTTCAAAACAGTCTGTGTGGGGTTATGAATCTGTATGGGGCAAGGAGAAATTATTTTATACTTTTTAGTCCGTTTTAAAAACGTGGTATATTAAAATTTTTTTTTTTTTTTTAAATTATTTTTTATTTCCCAACGCAAGCGTCTTCCTGAATTGCAAATTCCTAAGTTCAGCGGCGCTTACACCGAGTGGCCTAATTTTTTCGCTATGTTTAGCACCGTCATGAATGATAGCTCCGAGTTAAGCAAAATCGAAAAATTCCAACATCTTCGGGCGATCTTGAAAGGTCAGTGTTAAACACCATAAGCTCCTTCGAGCCAATCGACGCAAAACTATTGTAAGGCTTCAGAGGTTTTGAAAACACATTTCGATAACAAGCTTCTTAACTTTCAAACCTTTATATAACAAATATTTGATCTGAAGGTAGTTGATAGTGGCACCGCAGTTAGCTTCCGTGACCTATCCGACAAGGTCAACGCTGGGGAGGAAGATCTTCCAATTCACAGTTTGCAGATTTGTCGTCTATGGCATCATTCCTCGAAAAAAAAAGTGCCGCATGCTCGAGAATTTGGAGGCAACCGTGATAGCGCAAGCATTTGGAAAAAGAACTGCTGGTTCTCACCCTCGGCATCCTCTTGTAGCGTCGCCCAAAGCACTCACGTGCTTGTTTTGTTATTCGCGCAAACATTTTATATACAACTGCACACAATTGGGTAACCTTTCTCCTACATTGCGCTACAAGGAAGCAAAACTTCTCAATTTGTGCCTCAATTGCTTATGCAAGAGCCTTCTACAGCACCTACACACAAGTTGAAGTGAATTTAGTATGGTTCCGAATTTTCATATTCCTCGTTTCGTATCATCGCCTGATTCTTCGTTGGAGATACATGGTTTTAGCGACGCTAGCCTCGCTGCTTATAGATCGTGTGTTTACGTTCGTACAGAAGCAACGGTGAAGTAAAAACTAATCTTCTCTGTTCCAAATCAAGAGTGTCTCCTTTAAAAACTCTTGAATAAAAATAAAATATTCTCGAAAACTCTAAATTTTTCTCAAAATGTATTCTGCAGTAGACTGCCATCATGCCCTCATCCCTGAAACTTTGACATCGTCTTTCGATTTTAGCCATATCTTGGTGGAATCGCTCGTCACTTTCTGCTCCCTGATTTGATGGAAAGAAGTCGAAATGATTGAACAAAAATTTCATCTTGGGAGTCATATTCGCACCTAAATTTTGGGAATTAAATTTATTTATCGTTGAAAAAATGAATAAGGAATCAACTTTTAATTCACCGTAAATCGAACTTACCAATATCATTGTATTTTTCCAACTTTACGTTGATGAGTTGGGCATGATTGTCACTTTTATAATTTCTCAAAAATGTTTGAACAACATTCGCAAATGCTTCCCATGCTTTTCATTTTGACTCACTCAACATGAAACATACAGCAGTTAAAATAAAAGAAAATAATATTGGTCTCAACCAAGCACGGACCCAAGGAGGCCCGGGCCCCCTTCTTCTCGCTTCCAAGTATAAGTTTTAACCGCTTTAAAGTATAAGTTTTAACCGTTTTTGGCACATCACAGCCTTCAACTGTTGGACATCTTTGTAATTTTAATAATCGGTTTTTTTTTTTTAATATTCTGAAAAGTTTTTGAAATATATATTAAAAAATTAAGTACATTTTTTTTCTCTTTCTTTATTGGGATCTTTTCTTATAATCAAAAAAGTAATGCTAAAAACCAAATTAATATTATTTTGATAATATGAAAAATTGTTTTTCGAAATAAATGAATTATAAAAACTTTAGACTTGTTCTATCAGTGGAATGGCGATTTTTTTTAATACATGGCAAGATTTTTCAGATTTGCAAATATGTGAAAAATGTAAAATCTTCGAATTTTTCTAAACTTTGAAACTCTGTATATCAGAAATTATAGAAAAAGAAATAAAAATAATGTTCCATAGTTCTTCAGGACCAACAATTTTGTTTGAAAAGAATAAAAGTTTACAAAAATTGGTTCACCCAATAAGAAGTTATAGTTTAATGACGTTGAAAGAAGAGTTTTCTTACATGTAGATCTATAACTCCTAAAGTAGAGCTTGTAACGAAGCTTAAGCCTGGGTATCACTCGCCAAGTCCAAGGTTCGAGGCTACAGAAATTATTTGTTACAGGGACCGGGTCGCACTACCTTTTATTAAAGAACACTACCAACACTCACTTTGGATTTTTACCCTTTTATTTTATTTAATCAACTATTCTATTTATTTAATTAAATTTATTAATGCTAACTCAAGGCGTGGCCTCGTGGTTCCCCCTAGTGCGTGGCACTAGGGAACACCTGCTTGGAATATCTTCTATGGTGCTCTGCACCCTAGATTCTGGGGGACGATGGCGTGGCTTATCTCTTGAATCCTTCTAGTGCGTGGCACAGAGGAGCGTCGATGTGAATATCCGGCGAATGGACCTTTCAGCGCGTAGCACTATCACTTGAAGAGCACTAAAAAAAACACTCACTTTCTTTTTTTCCACACTTTTAAGTATTTAATTTATTCAAATATATTATTTTTATTTAAATTTATTATTTTTTCTTATTATTTAATCTAATTTATTATTTTTAATTCACTCGCGTAATACTGCGGGGTGGACGGCGTGGCCTATTTTTTTTAGTGCATTTTTTCATTTTAAAAGACACTAAATGGTCCGCTAAATAATTCATTACCTGAATAATCCTAACAACATTTTTTATCGAAACAACGAGCAATGAACTTTTTTAAAACCAAAGTTCGTAACCGTAAGACACTTAATTCAAAAAGTATAAAATAATTTCTCCTAGCCCCATACAGATTTATAACCCCATATGTAAAGAGTATGTTGTGGCCAGAAGAAGCTGATAGTAATGAATAGAATATAGACTTCGACATCGATATGTGATAGTTATAAATTATTACTCTGTATATTTTTTTGTGATTAAAGCGGATAAAATACTATTTTTCCATTATCTTATTTTAGTTTTTCTTGTGATTGTATAATTAGAAATGCTATGAATTAAAAACTTTAAAAATATATTATTTAATTAATTTTCTTTTTAATAGGTATATAAAAAATTTGTGCTTAACACTTTTATAAGGAAAAAATTTAGCGCTTTTTTAAAGAAAGAACGCGTTTTATTCTCCATTTTAGCGGATTTTGAAAAACAAAAATTGGCCACACTGCGAAAGAGGATGAGTTTTATTTGTTTGCCGCTATCTGTTTGTTGTTTCGTTGTCTTTCTTTCGTTTAGTTTTTAACATGGCGTCATTCAGCTGGGTGAGTGTGTCCACCGCTTGACTGCTGATTTATGCAATCGAAAGGTTGCATTTTTCTTCTTCATGTACAATTTTTTTTAGACCTTGCAATTTTCAATTATTTAATAAAATAAAGTGTCCCTTCATGGGCAAATAATAAAAAAAATCAACTTAACAATTAAAGTAAAAAGTAAATTAACAATCCAAATGATACCGTAAACAATAAAAAATAAAGAAATGGAACTTATAATATAATAACTAAAATAATCAGTATAGTATCCCTTCCCGGGCTACTATACTGCTCCCCGAGTGAGACGCAGTTTTGAGTTAAGCCCCTGAAAAAATGTTTATCTTTTTGTAATAAACAACTTTGCCTCAGATGCCAAAATAATATACTTATCTACCAATATCAATTATAAATGCTATGATTTTTGCAAAAGAAATAAAATAAAATAAAATTGGTTGTGTATTAACGAACACAAGGCAGAAGTGAAACTTCTTGTGAACTAAACGAAACACAAGCAAATGAAATTTTTCAATCGCCAAATTTTTTCCTTCATTGGCTTGTGTTTTTTAATGTATACAGGCTGGCCTTTCGTTGAAATGCCATGAATAATAGATGATCTCGTACGAGTACCAACTGGTGCGGGTCGTGTTATTTCAGCAAACTCTTTGAGGATGTCTGAGAATCGAAAATTAACATCGAATGATCTAATACAAATCTTTTCAACTTTTTCAATTGCACAAATCGATTTTAAGTGCGTTTCTCGATCGCGCAAGCTTTTTTGATTTAAATCGATTAAAAGATCGTAGTGTGCAAGAAAGTCTGCACCAATTATTGCCTGAGACACATCCGCAATCATAAAGATCCACAAAAATTCACGCCTTAAATTAAGATTTCGTGGCAAACAATTGTATTTCATTAGGTTTTGCTCTGGCTGATTTAATAGTTTTCGGAATTACAGACACGTTTGCGCCACAGAAATTAATTTTAGGAGACTATGAAAATTAAATCTAGAGGTTAATTTTCAAAGTCATGACTTAAGTTCATGTCAATTTCGTTATTTGAAGTTATATATAAACAGGTTAATGAACAAATGTAGTCATCACAACAACAATGTATATAGAAACGGGCAAACCACAATTCCTCATCAGTGATCTTAGCGATAGTTCTTAATCTTTCAATATCCTATATAAGCTACTAATATTTGAAATCATAACCCAGAATTACGGATTTGATTCTAAATATCTTCACTGAATAGAGATATTGAAAGAAACTGACACTACCGTTCTATACACTTATGTTGTTGTGTTTTCCCCATTGTAGCTAGTCTGCATAACATTTCGTTATTTGAAAGTCTAGTACATGAGAGTGAGATTTTTTAATTTAATTGTACACTTTAACCTCACTTAACGGCACGCACGGAATTGAGCACTGATTTTGATTTCACAATGCACAAAAGGAAAAAATTCAAACAACAGTTAAATGCTCTTTGAACAGAGAGGAAACAACAAATTCATTGCATAGAATATGCATGCATTAATTTTGGGGAAGTTCTGCATAACATTGTAGTTAGCTTATAGTTAGGTCATAAAAGTTAACTAGAAGTGTGCTATTTTCGTAGTCCACTACCGAATTGCTTAGAGGGATGTTATATTGAATTAAAACTATTTATGAATCTATATAATAAATAGTTTGCTCGTGCATTCAGTTACGGAATATTGATATTTAGCCCCTCATGCACATTGCTCGACAAAATTATGTCGCATTGCAAACTTACGCGCGACCTCACATCCGGTTGGTTTTACTCTAGGACAAGAGAAAAGAAGTTTCACTTCAAAAGTGAAGCAAATATATATTCCGCAGCATGTGCAAATGCATCGTCGCCTGAGAATTGATTTGGCGTATGTGTATAAGTATTCCTATGCCCATACGCTACTTAAAATAAATACAAAAATTGTTTATTTACATGTTATTGTAGCAGTGGTATATGAAATTTAACATGTACAAAAGAGTTAACATGGCACCTCATGTTAAAATCTGATTGTAAAAAAAAACCAAAGCAAAGAATTAGAAGAAGAGATGCGTGTTTTTGTTGTTTTCCTGATAGTTGACGAAAATAAGCCATTACAGAATTTCAAATTTAACATTTTCAATCGTTTTTACATTGCACCTCGTTGTTATTCTACATTACCAAATACATGGTAAGGAGAAGATTTGTTGTTATTAATGTAAAAATGTACAAGGAGGATAATTTATTAAAATTTATGAAATATGAAAAGCTCAAACATTATACCTAAATATATTTATTTACATATATTTAGGTAAAATGTTGAAAATAGTAATAACAATTTCTTCGCATTTTGATTTCATGAAATCAGTAAAAAAAAGATTCAAAAATACTTATATAAAATACATAAAATCAAAACAAAACGTTTACATATTTGATATAAACAATATATAAAATTCTATAAATGTTGAATGTTATTTGCCAAAAGAAATGTAAAATATTTGTTTTATCGCACACGTCAAACTCTTCCATTCATACATTTTGGTCCGCTGGATGTGTTGACAACCGTCGCTTTCACACCATCGGTATTTCACCTCGTTGCTGGCTTCTACGATTATATGTTCCGATTTCAGCAAGAGCGGATTGCGACCTCCTTACAATCTATACTTTTTGATTGCATTCATCGTTGTAAAAATCATTAAGGATCCTCATCTAAGCGCGTAAATACCTCGAAAACGTGTAAACCCCGAAAGTTTGCAAGCCTCGAAAATGAACTGTCAAATTTTGTATGGAAGGTGCGCGTAACCTGGTTTTAATATATTTTAGAAATATTTGTTACGTTAAAATTTTGCATTTTTGATTAAGGAACTCTAAAATGTTCAGTAAATCATAGACCAAAATGAACGTTAGGTAGCTTAGGAACCAATAAAATTCTTAGGGCGTATCTACAATTCACTTGGCATTTTTTTCAGCAAGTTATTGTCATTCAGCGGCTAATTATCGATATCAAGAATATATTTGGAAGTGTAAACAAATGTTCGTTTATTTTGTAATGTTATTAATGTTCATATTAAACTGTTTATGGAAGTTTATATTGTTTTACATACTAATTACATGAATTCTTAAAAAATATATAAATAAACCATTATTATATGTAATGTTTTTATATTGGAATTTCCAAACGTAAACATTACAAACTTGCTCAAGACTTTCTCCTTTTAATTTCAGATTAAGTATTAAATATATATTTTCAATAAACACATTTCTCACTTTTTTCCATTGCCCTTTTTTTGGCTTTGAAATGACAACCCTGTTCGCAAAACACTGCAATGGCACTCTAGTTTTCGTGTTGGTCGAATGGTGCCTTCTTGTAAACTGGTACGAAAACTCGAAAGTTTTCGAGTTTTTCCAGTCTTCGAGTTTAAATGAGGACCCTTATTGCTTTAGCGGGAGTAGAATATATATGTGTGTACATACGCATACATTAGTGATGGGTTTTTCGATACGATCGTAATTTTTCAGTGCACTATTTCCTAACACGTCAGTACATAAACAAGATTTTCTGTACACTTTCGAACAATTCTTTTAATGTGATATTATTTCAAAGAAAAATGGAACTGTGCTAATTTTATTGTTATTTTAAATCATGCAAATATTTTCAGACCTACTAAAATTAACAATTACATATTTTCAAAACAGTCTGTGTGGGGTTATGAATCTGTATGGGGTTATAAATCTGTATGGGGCAAGGAGAAATTATTTTATACTTTTTAGTCCGTTTTAAAAACGTGGTATATTAAAATTTTTTTTTTTTTTTTAAATTATTTTTTATTTCCCAACGCAAGCGTCTTTCTGAATTGCAAATTCCTAAGTTCAGCGGCGCTTACACCGAGTGGCCTAATTTTTTCGCTATGTTTAGCACCGTCATGAATGATAGCTCCGAGTTAAGCAAAATCGAAAAATTCCAACATCTTCGGGCGATCTTGAAAGGTCAGTGTTAAACACCATAAGCTCCTTCGAGCCAATCGACGCAAAACTATTGTAAGGCTTCAGAGCTTTTGAAAACACATTTCGATAACAAGCTTCTTAACTTTCAAACCTTTATATAACAAATATTTGATCTGAAGGTAGTTGATAGTGGCACCGCAGTTAGCTTCCGTGACCTATCCGACAAGGTCAACGCTGGGGAGGAAGATCTTCCAATTCACAGTTTGCAGATTTGTCGTCTATGGCATCATTCCTCGAAAAAAAAAAGTGCCGCATGCTCGAGAATTTGGAGGCAACCGTGATAGCGCAAGCATTTGGAAAAAGAACTGCTGGTTCTCACCCTCGGCATCCTCTTGTAGCGTCGCCCAAAGCACTCACGTGCTTGTTTTGTTATTCGCGCAAACATTTTATATACAACTGCACACAATTGGGTAACCTTTCTCCTACATTGCGCTACAAGGAAGCAAAACTTCTCAATTTGTGCCTCAATTGCTTATGCAAGAGCCTTCTACAGCACCTACACACAAGTTGAAGTGAATTTAGTATGGTTCCGAATTTTCATATTCCTCGTTTCGTATCATCGCCTGATTCTTCGTTGGAGATACATGGTTTTAGCGACGCTAGCCTCGCTGCTTATAGATCGTGTGTTTACGTTCGTACAGAAGCAACGGTGAAGTAAAAACTAATCTTCTCTGTTCCAAATCAAGAGTGTCTCCTTTAAAAACTCTTGAATAAAAATAAAATATTCTCGAAAACTCTAAATTTTTCTCAAAATGTATTCTGCAGTAGACTGCCATCATGCCCTCATCCCTGAAACTTTGATATCGTCTTTCGATTTTAGCCATATCTTGGTGGAATCGCTTGTCACTTTCTGCTCCCTGATTTGATGGAAAGAAGTCGAAATGATTGAACAAAAATTTCATCTTGGGAGTCATATTCGCACCTAAATTTTGGGAATTAAATTTATTTATCGTTGAATAAATGAATAAGGAATCAACTTTTAATTCACCGTAAATCGAACTTACCAATATCATTGTATTTTTCCAACTTTACGTTGATGAGTTGGGCATGATTGTCACTTTTATAATTTCTCAAAAATGTTTGAACAACATTCGCAAATGCTTCCCATGCTTTTCATTTTGACTCACTCAAACATTCAGTAATCCAGCATCGTCGAACAGTTTGCGGATTTGAGGTTCAACGAATACGCCCGCTTTGATTTTTTGTAATGATAATTTCGAAAACCCTCTTTGTAATGATTTCATTGCGCTAGCGTTATTTTTCAACGCTCTAACGAAATTCTTCATGAGACCAAACATGATGTGGAGGGGCGAAAAAATGATTTGGTTTTTATCGACGAGTGCATCGTTAATAATATTGTTGGATTCGCTGCGGCCAACCATATTCAGAGTAAAAGTGTGAATGAAAATGACATTTTATAGACCAGAACAAATTTTGAGAAAAATTTCGAGTTTTCGAGAATATTTTACTTTTACTCAATCCTTGTTTACTTTGTCATTTTTGATCCGATTGCTATCGTTGTATGCTTATTTTTGTAATGAAATGGTGTATCGATTAAAAAAATGAAGCATCAGATTTTGTAATTAGTTTTTGTGAGAAAGAAAACTTAGTCCACGACGTGTGTGAAAATTGGCAACATTAAATGCATGATTTAATTATATTTCCTATAACATATAACTCAGATCGATGAAAGCTATAGGTAATGAGAAATTAGCCTCTAAGTGAAACTGTAACCTGAAAAACCGATATTTTGTCATATCTCGAAAACTTACCCACAGAAATGAATGTGATTTTCATGTTCAGCGGCCTCGAATTAGTTAAGAAAACATACTTTGGTTCATTCTATATTTTCACAGTATTCCAGTGTATAGGGTCAGTGTTCCAGTAGTCGGCAGTTTAACTTTTTTTTTTTTTATACGTTGGCAGGTGGGAATCTTCACATAGATACCGCCGAACTCCAGTTCTACGATTATGTCGGATTCCTACTGACTACAACCACCTATTTACTCTCCTACCACTCTCCCCGCGGGCAACAGTTGGTATTACGCAACGTGTCGTTCTCTTCTATTGTTTCGATCTATTTGTGTTGTTTCAATAATTGTTTATTGTTCATTACCCATTCTCTTCATCTTCTGTATTTGCGCTATTTCATTGCGCACGTTCGGTTTTACGTGCAGATTCAGCATTCCTCAATAATGTCACAATGTTTTTCGCCATCTGTGCTGTCAAGTTGGCTACCGTGGGGGGTTCAAAAGCTCTCTCTAGTTCCTCCCTGATGCTGTTGAAGCGTGGGCAGTGGAAAATTATGTGTGTTGAGTCCTCGGGTTCGTTCGGGCAGAACGGGTCTTCTTCAAGTTTAAATCTGTTTAGATATTGTTTAAAGCACCCATGCCCGCTGAGCATTGGGGTGACGAACTAATTGACTTCTCCATGTTTGCGCTCCATCCACGCTGTTATATTGGGGATTAGATTAAAGGTGCAACGACCCCTTTCGGACTACTCCCAGTTCCGCTGCCATTCTATAATGGTACGCTTCTCTCTTCTGTTTCCTTACGTTTCACAGTGCTTCGAGAGTGGACAAAAATCAAAAAAATTTGTGTCTCCGATCATTAAAATTTTGATGTTTTTTACATCGGTTGTGTTTTGAAGGAGTTAGGACTTGCCAAAGTCGATCAATTTAAGAAGCAAATATTGAAATAGGTTAGGTTAGGTTAAAATGGCTGCCAGCGAGCGCCAGCACACTTAGGCCAGACAAGGCCCATTGCGATACCATACAAAAGGAGCGAAGTCCCTATCCCTCTAATTCAGGCCATTTGAACCATTGAGTACCTTTCAGGAAGTTAAGTAGGTGTCTGATTTGGATGTAAGTCAAGTCTTTAAGGTCATCGAAGACAAAATTGTCCAGATGTTTCTTTCGTACGTGAATCAAAGCTGGGCATTCGCATAAAAGATGAGTTACAGTTTCCTGTTCTTCCTCGTTGCCACAGCTCCTGCTATGATTTCTATATGGAAGACCCAGTCTTTCTGCATGTTTTCCAATGGGGCAATTTCCAGTAATCACCCAAGTCACAGTACTGATGAAGTGCCTGTTGGTATGTATCAGGTCATTTGTCCGGCGACTATCTAGCTTAGGCCAAATGAGTCTAGTAGTTTTGCAGGTGTTTTCCAGTGACCACCTTTCGTTAGTAAGTTTTATTGCATTCGTGGCTAGCCTTAGTTTACACGTTGCCATAGGGACGCCTATATGCTCCTTGTCAGGAGTGATTTGCAACAGTGTTCCTTTTCTAGCTAACCCGTCAGCAGTTTCGTTCCCCGGTATACCTATATGCCCCGGCACCCAAATTAGGTGCAGATTGAACTGATCGGATATCTCGTTAAGAGACGCTCTACAGTTAAGAGCTATTTTAGAAGTAAGGTAGACAGATTCAAGGGATTTTATAGCTGCTTGACTATCGGTAAAAATACATATATCCGTCTTGGATATCACGTTATACCTCAGCCAGTACGTGACTTCCTTGATTGCCGTGACCTCTGCCTGAAATACACTGCAGTGATCAGGCAGCCTGAAGGATAAATTTACATCCAGCTCTTCACAACAGATGCCAGCTCCAACTCTGCCATCCAGTTTAGAGCCGTCAGTATAGAAGTGGATAGAATCCTTTTCAAACCGCTCTCCATTCTCCCATTCCTGTTTATCAGGAATAAGAGTGTCGAACTTGTCGTTGAAGATTGGTTTCGCAAGGGTGTAATCAATTGTCTTAGGTACGAAACTAAAATTATTTAAGATCGTGGAGTGTCCTGATCTGCCTGTTGACCATTCCGAAATGGAATTTAGTCTCAGGGCAGTACTGGCTGCACAATGTTTGCCATAAATGTCAAGAGGAAGGAAGTGAAGCATGATATCCAAGGACTTGGTGGCCGTGCTTCTTAGTGCACCAGTGATACAGAGTGAAGCAGTTCTTTGTACTTTCAAAAGCATATTCATATGAAATGCCTTGTCCAAAGTCGTCCACCAGACCGTTCTTCATTGAGAACAAGCCTAGTGCCATTGAGTGAAGGTGCAATAAAGGGTGGTACTTTGTACCTTCTAGTAAAGAGGACAAGTTCGGTTTTCTGCTCAGTCCACAATTTCCTGTCCATTTCGTGAGAATGTTAAGAGCAGATTGCATAACATCTCCTAGTGTGTTCGGGAATTTGCCTAATATAGCAATGACTATGTCATCTGCATAGGCAATCACTTTGCAGCCTGTTTCTTCTAGGGATAGAAGCAATCCGTTGACTACAAGTGTCCAGAGAAGTCCCCTTGGGGGGTGCCTCTGTGAGCATACCTTGTTATGGAAGAGCCCCCCAATTTCGACTTGATAACCCTCCTTGTAAGTAAGGAGTGTATAAGTTTCCTCAAAGGAGCCTCCACCTCAAGGGTCTCGAGAGCATGAATGATCGCTTCAGGAAAGACATTATTGAAGGCCCCCTCGATGTCGAGAAAAGCCACCAAAGTGTAGTCCCTGAAGTGAAGGGCCTGTTCAATAGTGAAATCTAGAGAATTCAAGGCCGTTTCAACCGATTTGCCTTTGCAGTACGCATGTTGCGACTGTGATAGTACATCTCGGTCGACCTTATGCCGAATAAAGGTGTCTATCAGCCTTTCCAGTGTTTTCAAAAGAAATGATGAAAGACTTATTGGTCTAAGGTCTTTGGGTTTGCTGTGAGAGCATTTCCCTGCCTTAGGGATAAAGGTTACATTCACCACAGTCCAGCTAGAGGGAATGTGGCATAGGTGCAGGCATGCCTTAAAAAATAGTTTCTAATATTGAAATAAGAAATTGAAATTTTTATGACTCTTACAAAAAAATTGCTTAAAAATCAGGTATCATTGACATTTCATTTTTTTTTATTAAAAGAGAAATAATATTACCTACTTCACAACATATATATATATTTTTTTTTTAACTGAACCTTTTTTTTTAGAAATTGTTTTTAAATTAATATTTTTTCAGAGAAAAACTTAAAAAATCGTCAACTTCAGTAAAGAATATAAAGCATTAGGCCGCAAAAGGCTGTGGTCTCGTGCCTTTTTTTGTTAATAGCAATCCTTACTCTCTTAAATGGTGGAAATTGGCCAACTTCGTCCAACCTTAGGAGAAAATCAATATTTACTACTCTTAAAAACAAAAAAAAAAAAAAAAATTTTAAGAAATTTATTAAACTACTATTTCAACTTTTCAAAGCAATTTTTTTGGTACCATAATTTTCATGGCTTGGTCATCAAAACATTCTAAAACATCAATTTTAACCTATTAGTAACAAACCTCAAATAAATATGTTGGCAATACATTGAATTTAAATTTCTCCGAGTTTTAGGAGTCTCCTAACATTGACAAATGCCCATGTTTGGTATACAAATTACATATGTTGGCGTACAAAATATTTGAATTGGTAAAAAAAGTTTTTGAAATTAAAAGAAAAAAACACAGGTTTTAGAAGGAAGGGGCGTGACTAGAGGGTTAAATGATGGTTTTTAGGAATCTCTATCTATTAATTCGCAAACGTGAACACTCTTGGTTTTAATTAGTTCACGTTATCTAGAACCCACTGCATTTTTGAAACAGTTACTGTTATGTCAATATTTAAATTTGTGTTAGTATTTTGCAAAGCAGACTGTTTTATAAAAATATACTTAATTAGAAAATCTATTTTATTATTTATATCTATGATAAAAGTAGGGACATTTTAAGAAGGTGAGTTAGCGTTGTATTTTAAATAGTGTTCTATCCCAAACCGAAAGAAATGATGGAGCATAGGTTCTTAATTGGCAATATTTAAAACATAGTTGCACTGATATTTTAATTTATTTTAATTTTGAAGCTTCTGCAAAAAAAAATTTATCTGAAAACCGAAATCGGTACCAAAAAACCGATTTTAGAATCAGCATACTATAACCCTTTAGCAAATGGTATTTTTAGTTTTTAGTTAGGCGCGTCCAAATTCAAGCAATAATTTATATAGTATCTTCAAAGGTAAAAAAATTGGATAAGAACCGGTTTTATAAAAAAGGGGTATCCGGTACCAAAAAAAACGATTCTATTTTTGAAATCATTATGCCATAATCCTTTAGGAAATTAAGTTTCATCAAATTCAAATAACTTCTATTTTTGTCCAACTTTTATATGGCCTTTCTCCAGTTATACAATAAAGGCGCTTCATCTCTATTGCTAGTAAGTCAATGGGCACTGAGCCTATAAATCGAGCAAATGCCCTTCAGGTGTGTCTTCTTTGCGTCCACCCAAATGGGTGCTGCATACAGTATAACGGAGCTGGTCACCATTGAAAGCAGCTGTCACCTGCTCTCCTGTGGGCCTTCGATATTCCACATAATGCGCGTTAGCGCGCCGTTTATTCTAGCCGCTTTTCCACTGCTGACTGCTAAGTGTTCCTTAAATGTCATCCTTGTGTCGATGAGTGCCCCTAAGTACTTCAGGTGAGGCTGTGAGGTGTTGCAATGATCCCCAATGATTGCCAGTTCTTCGCGCTGCTTCCTTGTGCTCCGCCAACTCTAGTCTTGAGCTATTTAGCCATTTTCTTATCCTTGCAATTGCATCGTTGCATCTAGCCTGTAGTATGTCCAGATGTTTGGCGACTACTACCATAGCTATGTCATCGGCATATCCGACGAGTGTGGCATCTTTTGGAAAATCAACTTTAAAAATTCCTTCGTACATTGCGTTTCACAATGTGGGACCGAGCATGGAGCCCTGTGGTACACCTCCGGTGATCTTGTACTGTTTCACGTCGTCGTCGACCGTGTCATATAGAAGCACTCTATATTTGACGTAATCTGTGATAATTCTCAGCAGGTACTCCGGCACATCGAAACGTTGCAACGCACTCATAATCTGGGGCCAGCTCGCAGAGTTGAAGGCGTTTTTTATATCCAGAGTCACAACAGCGCAATACAATACTTCTTTTTGCCACTTTTCCAACGTTTTCCACTTGTGGCTTCGCGAGCAATGTTCATTACTGTGTGTATAGCGTCAACTGTGGAGCGCGCTCTCCTGAAGTCGAACTGGAACTCTAAAAGGCCACCCGGTTTCACAAGGAATTCCTGGAGCCTGTCACATATGAACCATTCAAGAATTTTGCCAAGCGTGTTCAACATACAAAGCGGGCGGTATGATGACGGTTGCTCCGGCAGCTTCCCTGGCTTTAGCAGGAGCACCAATCGTTAGCGTTTCCATGGGTCTTTGAATACGTCCTCTTTCAAGCAGGCGCCAAAAAGCTTGACGAATGTCTCCAGTTTATTTATTTATTGCTGTTTTAATTGCAATGTTAGTAATCCCATCTAGTCCCGGGGCTTTATTGTCAGCGAACCTTCTCAGTGTTTCAAGTACATCGCTGGTAGTGATGTTCGGGTTTTTCCATAAGTGTATTGGCTTTGGTTTGGGGCAAGCTGTTCCTGCGGTGGGAAAAGGGCAGCTACCACCGTTCGCATCAGCGCTGGGCAGGTCGGCTGCGGCCTCGGGCCTCTGAGTTTGTTCATCACCGTTTTATATACCATTCCCCAAGGGTCTGAATCCGCACTATCGCACAGTGCTTTAAAGCAAGGGTATTTGATTGCTTTGAAGGCAACTTTCAGCTTAGCTCTTGCTATTTTGTAGTCGGAATGAAGAGCATGTGGGAAGAGAGCGGGCTCTCAGCGCTTTCCTGCGCGCTTTATGTTATTTTTTCTTGGTAGCGGCTATTTCCGCATTCCACAAGTAAACTGGTTTCCTCCTGGATGTCCCAGAACGTCAGGGCATCGTTGCGTCGCATGCATTTCCTATTAGTGCGGTGACATGGGCTGCCATATCGGCAGCTGAACCATCCTGTATAGTTACGTCGCGCCAGACCAGACTGAAAATATCGGCGTCGAAAGATTCCTTTTTCCACCCTTTTTTTTGTGCCTTGCATACAAGATGCATGAGATGCTACATGAGTGGTGATATCGATGATGATGGCCTTGTGATCACTGTGCGTGTATATGGTGCTCACCCTCCCTTTGGTACGACGTGCGATAGTGGTGTGGGCAAAGGTGAGATCTATTATTGAGCTCCCCCTAGCAGCCTCAAAGGTTTTCTGCCCGTATTCAAGCTCCAAGGGTACTAGGCTTTCAAGGAGTATCCTGCTACGTTGGTTGGTACGAGCATGATCTCAAGCTCTTTCGTGCCTTTTGAAGCAGAAGGCATTTTGAGCTCCCTGCCGCATGCGCTCCATTACACAGCACGCATTTCTCTTTATTCAAACAGGCTGCCGCCATGTGTCCTTTTTCCCCACATCTCCTGCAGAGCCCCGATCTGTCCGTCTTATCGATGCAGCGCAGCGCTGTGTGGCCATAGCCCCAACACTTGTAGCAGTATTTAGGGGACTCGAATTCCCTTATCCTGCTCATCACCCAACCGATGCGTACTTGTTGCGTCCACAGATAGGCTGATAAAAGCTGTTTGTGTGCCATTATTGCTCTTCCGCAGGCTTTTAACTGCTGTTTCGTTAGGATGCCTTATTTTGCACTGGGCAGGGAGTGCTACGCAATTCTCCAACGGGGTTGTGACTTCATCGAGGTCTCTGCACTGCAGCGTGACCATATGCGTTTAGGCCACCACTTTGGCATAGTAGCGTTCAAAATCGATGTGTTATATATACCGAATAAAGGGCGGTGTTGCGGTGTCAAACTGACAAACTGATTAAATCTTCTGTGGGCATGACCGAATGTCAGATAGATTTCTGCTACTAACTGTAGCTACACTTGTCACCTTTGTGTCGTTACTTATCGTCCTGATCCAGTTCGATGAGGTCCGGTGAAGACCCTGCTTTTTTCAGCAAATTTTTGGCGGTTTGTCTGATGATCGCGTGAGTCGTCAGCCTTTGAAAGGGTTGAAGATCTCCTCTTCATCTACTCCTGTTGTTGTGTTTTTTGAATTAAACGTAAGTGGGTCTCCCCTCGTTGCTACTATCTCGGTCCGAATGTACAGTAGCCTTAATGATCCCGTAGTTATCTATTCAAGCAGTGAGACCACGCAAAGGTTGACGCAGGACCTTATGGGCGCCTGCGTTCAGAGCCAGGTCAGCGCAATCGGGAACGTAGTCAACCGAGCCTGAACCACCACCGTAGTGGTGACGTACCTAGAAAGTACAACGAGGCCTGCCAAGGTTTTACCGGGACGGAGGTAGCTGGGACATTAGCCGGACAGCCATTTACGCTAGATTTCACTCCGCTTACTAAGGTGCCCGAATGCCACAGCCGGCTGCTCGTATCATCAGCTCAAAATCTTAGTTCCAGTACCATTTTGTCAGAACCCTACTGGACTCAGGTTCCGACGTCCATTTCTCGCATAGTACCGAGTATGTGAACCAACCATCTGAACTTACCCAACCCCTTCGACCCATCGAAGCCGGGCCGCAATTAACGGTGTAGCATACATTTTCGGTTCTATCTGCTGTTGCAGTTCGCAAAGTTTCCAAACACTTATATCCGCCACTAGGCATTACGCGTCATGACCCACATGACCGGATCGTAGGGTAAGCCAGTGTTGAGATACGCATGTCCGGATTCTGCAACGATGTCCCACGATGCCACACCAGGGTGGGGAGCTCTTACGCTTCTCGTCCTGTTGCAGATCTTCATTGGGTATTGTGGTCTTTTAAGACACACCCTCCACCTTTGCCGCTCTTGGGGACTGCTTATTGGGTATTCGCACCTGGCCGATATCACTACCGGCCGTTCAGCTATCTGTCACCCGCTAACTCCACAGTAGCCTGAAGCTCAGTCCTACGCTTTTTAAACTAGTGTCTTTACATATGTGGACATGGTATTGGGTAGACAATAGACATTCTATTTCAATAAAGTTTATTATTTTAGATTTACTTAACTTTTTCAAAAAAAATTTTTCTAAATATCACTAATTTATATATTTTATAAAATGTATTGTATTTGCCAGTAGTTGGCATGCATTTTCCAGTATTCGGCAAGTGATGATCCTATTGTCGGCATAACATATTTTTTGTTAAAGAAAAACTAAAATCGTAAAGAAATTAAATTTTATATTTATTTAACTAAAAGTTATTTACATTCTTAAATAATTAATAAATTTATATAAGTGAATAAGTGCATAAAATAAAAAATATATTAAAAATGTTTTGTACGAACTTAGCTATTTTGGCCATTGCACTATTTGCATACGAAATCCATTTGAATTCGTTTTATGTTAGGTTTTTGAAATCAAGAATCACATCCCACGTTTTTCAATCCATCATATTGTCTTTGTTTTCCTTTTTTACCTTTTGCCGGTCTGGTTTCTTTTTCATTCTTTTTTTTTTTGGCGCTCCAATTTTAATTTTTGTACAGCTTCAGCTTTAGTTATTTTTTAATTTTTCTTTGACCGTACATATATTCTATCTCCATGTAAGAGCAGATACAGCACTTGGGGGCTTGATTTTCATTGTGGGTTGTGCAGTAGTTGATGGTTTTGGAAAATATATTTGCTTCGCAAAAGTTGGTGACATTGAAGTTGCGCTTGTTTGTTTTTAATTACACAGTGATAGAAAAAAGAATGAAATAGAAATACCTGGGAAGTTATACTATTTTTCTTGCAGGTCTTGTCGGGTAAAATAAGAATCTGAGAGTGAAATTTGCCAAGCGCCCCCAAAATCTTGATTTACCGTAAAAAAACGGGTTTTACGTACCTTTACGCACTTATAAGCCTGTAACTTAGTTGATAACACAGTGCAACAAATTGTTAACTTTTATCTTATGCGCAAGATTTTCCAACGGTTTTATAATAATTTAATGCCGCTCATCACGACTGCGTCCTCAGTTTCTCTCCATTACATCTAGTTCTCCCACAATATGGACCTGAAGTCGGAAAAAGGGGTCTTCAGGGGCTATTAAGAAATTTCTTTATTTCAACAGATACGAATTTGATGTTGGAAGCAAAACTGTTAAGCATAAAGAGATAAAAAAGGTTTGTGTTCATATTTTTCCGCCATCTCTAATCCTTCCTCTTGAAAATGGAATTTCAAGCCCCCTTTTTCTAAAAATGGCCGATAAACCAAAAACCGTTGAGAAAACCATTATACTGTTTTCAGAGAAAATGTTTCTTGTTAAAAATCATAGGGGATCCCAGAACATCGGAATAACCTATGAGGTTCACTTTTTCCAGAATAATGTAAAAACCGAATTTTTTGCATTAGAATCGACCCACTCACACTACGTAAGTAAATAATGGAATCGCTTGTTGTTGTAACTATATAAGGCTTCCATGTGGAGCCAATAAAATTAAAAAAAATAAAATTTAATTGATTTAAAAAAAAATTTTCAATTTTTTTTTTTGGGATTCAACCACGGGTCAAAATTTTTTTTTTTAATTCTTTGCGAGGTCTTCTAAGTCGCAGATCAACAATACCGATGTTAACAATTCGCGAAATTGTCGACTTATGTATTGAATATTTTTTTATTGAATATTGCGATCACTGGCTAATAATGGATATGCGACAAAGTTTGAAACATTTTTCGGTTTTTTTTTAATTTTCACATTGATTTTTTCTAGTTGCAAATGTTTTGACCTCTTTAATTCAGACATTAATTTAATATTACGTCTTTCTCTTTTTATTTGCAATATAATTTTGTACTTTTATTTTTTTATAATAAATAGCAATAAAATGTTTCGAATAAAAAAGATTTTTGATAAAAATTATTTTAATGAACTTACGAAGTTATTTAAAGTATAAGTAATTTTAGTTGCAAATGATATGACAGTTTAATACTCTGCAGCAAGCTTTGCCATTTACGGTTACTTTAATTTAAAAAGCAAATTCATTCATCATTGGCTTTGCTTTTAATTTCATTTGAATTTTTGTTATTACATTTTGAAATTTCCATAAAAATGGACAAGGAAAATATTCGTCGTGAAATTATGAAATTTCATTTGGCAAATTATAGTAGCCGTCAAATTGCAAAGGCTTTAAATTTGTCAAGTCGTACGGTAGACCGAGCTATTATTCGATATAATGAAACTGGGGGTTTTGGAGATAGAGACCGGGGAAAATTTTCAACAGTTGCCACTACTGGTTTAACA
The DNA here is from genome assembly GCA_963691655.1 of Toxonevra muliebris. Taxonomy (NCBI): domain Eukaryota; kingdom Metazoa; phylum Arthropoda; class Insecta; order Diptera; family Pallopteridae; genus Toxonevra; species Toxonevra muliebris. The sequence continues at coordinate 50,700,483 of OY829328.1, read as the reverse complement.
GAAAAAATTCGTAAACGAATCAAGCGAAATTCAAGGCGCTCAATGAGAAAAATCGCTAAGGAAGTGGGAGTAAACCGTGAAACAGTGCGAATCATTGCAAAATCAAAGCTTAATCTTAAGCCGTACAAGCTCCGAAAAGCTCAAGATCTGACACAAAAAAAGAAAGATTTGCGACTGCAAAGATGCAAGGCGTTGCTACGCTCCTCCGTGTTTAAAAATTTTGAAATATTGCTTACAGATGAAAAAATTTTCACGGTTGAACAACATTTCAATGCGCAAAATGACCGAATGTGGCTAACATCATCATCGCAACAAAATAGGACTGTTGGCCGAGTTCAAAAGCCAGCTTCCGTTATGGTATGGGCTGGAGTTTCCGCTAATGCCAGAACCCCTCTAATATTCGTTGAAGAGGGTGTTAAAATTGACCAGGTTGTTTATCGGAGCATTTTAAATGAACATGTTCTTCCCTGGGCCCAAGATACATTTGGAAATGAAAACTGGACTTTCCAGCAAGATTCTGCACCTTCCCACATGGCAAAATTAACGCAAACATGGATAAAAGACAATTTTTCTGGATTCATAACATCTCAAGAATGGCCACCATACTCCCCAGACTTGAATCCAATGGACTACTCTATTTGGAGTATTTTAGAGAGTAAGGCTTGTGCATCTCAACACCACAGTCTGGAGTCGCTGACAAATTCATTAGAGAAAGCCTGGACTGAAATTGATCAGGAAGTCCTGCGGCGAACAGTCCTACGATTTCCGGATCGATTGAAGGCATGTGTGCAGGCTAAAGGAGGTTATATTGAATAAGGTGGGGTTCAAATGAATGCTTATATATTCAGCAATGTTAACACTTAATTGTACTTAATGGAAGTACGTCCTTTTGAAAAAAACTGCTGAAATGTGTGCGTCACTTTACGATTGTCACCCTGTACATTTGCTTGCATGTCCAAAAACGCAATTTTCTCATACATTCGGATGCCAAACCAAAGGTTATCGAAACATATGCCAAACGGAGGGTTTAAAAAACATTAACAAAACATAAACATCGGAATCGAAAACATGGATGCATCTATATTTTTTCTTTTGAGAACATCGATATTGAAAGCAAAAAACATCGACTTTAGCAAAATCGATATATCGTTTGCACCCCTTATGATGGTTAACCTGACGTTAAGAGAATTCTTCTTTCATTATGAAAACAAAACGGCAGGCTAAATGGATTAAATTATCTGCAGTGGTTGGATGTAAAATGAGAAAGAGCTCAAAATCCTAAACTTTCCTTTATTCAGTTGACATTAATTTGGTGTCCGCGATCCATCTGGCCACCAGATGAAAGGTCATCTGATCCATCAGTTGTCAGGCTGTGAAGGATTATATTCCCATATATGAGCAGCAAATGTATGAACATTTTTTAAAAATTTTGATTATGTGGAGACAGGACTTATGTGATTGTAAGAGGTTTCTCGTTATTTTTGTCACTTTTAGATACACCGTCGGCTTAAATGTATTGAAGGTGATTTGTATATACCCACTTGCTGAACCCAAAACTAGTTTCCAAGGAAGCTCGTCCTGACCAAAAATGGAAAATCAATGCCATAGCCGGCACACGTTGTATTGGAAGAAATGACAGCTGCAGAAAAAGACTCAATAATGTTTATATATTCATAGTTTAGTTTTGAGTTATCTGATATGCCGTATTTATTAAAAATATTTTGGTTAAAATTATTTATTTGTGCAGGTGGTCTGTTCCAATTTCTTAAGTTAAATACATATTTCAAAATTTCGTCGATCAATATATCAGACCGAAAACATCGATGCTGTATCGATATTTTACTAAATAATAATAACAATTCTTATAAAAATTATTTGATGTTTACAAAGTTTTGCTTTCTTCCTTTTTACCACGTTTATATCAACTCGCTTTCAATGGTGTCTGTCTGTCTGTCAGTCTGTTCGGTACAAATCTTGCAATCGATTTTAAACTAACTTCCCGATGAGCTAGAGACTTGAAAATTTAAATATAGTTCTGAACTGGAAGACAATGCAATATGAAGTATCTAAAATATACATAAATATAATAATATTTAAAATATTAGCATCGGAAGTTTTTTCATTTTTTTCATAGATCAAAGCATTGAATTCATCGTTGTTTAAATCATTGCTTTAGCGGGAGTAGAATATATGAATATGTGTATACATACACAAATTCAAAGTCAAATGAGAGAGAGAACAAAAACAAACAATAACGAACTTTTCTTTTCGTTTTGTTCCGCTTACAAAGAGTATAGAATGTAAAGAGATCGCAATTTGCTCTTGCTGGAATCGAAACAAAAAATCGTGGAAACAGCAGCGAGGGGCAATACCGATGGTGTGACAGCGACGGTTGTCAACACATCCAGCAGACAAAAATGTATGAATGGATGATGACGTGTTTGATGAAATAAATATTTAACATTTCTTTTAGCAAATAACTTTCAACATTTACAGTATTTATATATTCTTTATATACAAATATGTAAACGTTTTGTTTTGATTTTATGAATTTTATATTAGTACTTTTAAATCTTTTTCTACTGATTTCATGAAATCAAAATGCGAAGAAATATTATCACTATTTTCAACATTGTTCCTAAATATATGTATGTAAATAAGTATATTTAGCCAAAATGTTAGAACATTTCATATTTTACATTTTAATATATAAATAAATTATTCTTCTTGTACATTTTTACATACATAACAACAAATCTTCTTCTAACTATGTATTTGGCAAATGCCTTTATTTCATTTATGTTTCAAAATGTAGAATCACAACGAGGTGCAATGTAAAAACAGTATTTATTGAGTACCCATTTATGTGAGAAGATATAATTTGAATTCTGTTATATTTAATGAATAGGGCTATTCGCAATCTGGGGAAAATGATCTTGCACGAGTCCAATAATTAATTGTGACATTGCTTAGCAATTGTTTTTGATTCAATGTGTCAACCATTTCAAATTCCAATTGAGTTCAAGTGACTTCAAAACCCTTATTGACTTCAAGTCACTCCAATTTAGTGCAAATTGTCGGTTATTAACCATGACTTCAAGGTATTGCAATTAAATTGAATGCATTCTTTTACAGCTCTAGTCTTTACTTAAAATCGATTGCAAAATTTCACACACACAAGACTAAAAAGTAAAAAATAATAATTTAAATAAAAAATATTTTTAATATACCACGTTTTTAAAATGGACTAAAAAGTATAAAATAATTTCTCCCAACCCCATACAGATTCACAACCACATATAGATTCCTTATTATTATTTATATAGATTATTTTAGTAGGACGAAAATACTTGTATGATTTAAAACAACAAACGTGGTTCGCATGCAATAGGAAATTGATGGATGAATAGTTCACCTAAATGGCTAGCAATTTTATCTCTATCCATATGCGTCCCACGTTTTTCGTTTTAAATCATACAAGTATTTTCGTCCTACTAAAACTCGCAGTTACAAATTTTCAAGACAATCTGTATGGAATAAGGAATCTATATGTGGTTGTGAATCTGTATGGGGTTAGGAGAAATTATTTTATACTTTTTAGTCCATTTTAAAAACGTGGTATATTAAAAATATTCAACAATTTCATAATTTATCTAATTTAATTACTTGACTGAATGTTTTACAAATAGTATTTACTGTAAGTGTTAAAATGTTATGATATCTTTGTAATAATTATAGTTTTTTAAAAATATGTAAATTTTCTCAAAAAAACAGATAAATAAATAAAAATCCCTGAAGAAGGCCTAAAATTTGCGCCGAAACGTTGGGAAAAAAGTATGAAATAGTTAACTATTTGCGTATGAAAATTTCGACCAAAAAGCCTGTCATTATAATCTCGTTAACAATACATAAATTGGTCTAATAGAAAATTAAAAATTTCATAAATCTTTTGAATTTTTAAGTGAATTAAGAGAAAATACATATAGGAGTGTCGTCATGGTCGGGGCGCTGTCAGGCCGGGGCAATGTAATTTTTTCCGTTATATTTAGCGTCCGTTAAGTTAATATACAGTATTGTTTGTCATAACGAAAGCAAAATTTTCATGCCATTTCGAGTTCAGAGCGTAAAGTGTATATATGTTAAAAAAAAGAAAAGTGACCGCGTGCTAAATGAAGAGTAAAAAAAGTTGTTAGCAGTGGCAGAAAAAGTGGATTAATTTAAAAAATAACATGAAAGCATCAAACTAAGTTAACTTAAATCGTTCGATAAGGTCTAAGAAGTGGAAATATGTAGCATTTCGTGGTATTTGCATCACGCGGATACGCTATAAATCAGTGATTCTCAATTAAATTAAAAATTAAAAAAACTGAACAAAAAGAAACTTAACAAATAATTTTAATATTAAACGTAACAAAAAAAACCAAATCTCGGCCTGATCATTTTAGATTTGCTCCAAACTTTGTCCATGGTTTTATTTTAGACCAAACCCAACAAAAAGGTATACAAAAAAATTTCGGTTCGGTTTTCACCGAAGTTGCCAGAACGAACCAAATCTCCGAAATTGACTGTATCAATTCACAGTATCGTTCATAACTTAGTCAATATACTACCGACATGCATGTATAAGGTACCGTTGAAAAGGTAATAATAAATAATAAAAACGATATTAATTTTTAATTTTATGCTCTGTTAAAATATTAAAAAACTCATATCTTCTGAACAATGTGAGTCACCACCTCGAATAAAAAGCCAAAGAAAAGGTAATTTAGTCTTCTCAAAGGAACACAAAATTTTAAATTTGAGTTTTCGGGACTATGATACGAATTTTGCAAATTAAATTTTAATGAATTAATTTAAAAAATAATTAATTTTAAAAATTACAATAACAAAATTAAATTATATTTTGTAGCCCGTCCTATTACCTTTCCAACAGTACCTTATACATGCATGTCGGTAGCAAAATAACTGAGTTATTCTGGCGATTCTGTGAATCGATACAGTCAATTTCGGAGATTTGGTTCACTCTGGAAACTCCAACTTGAGCCAAATCTGAAAGGATGAAGTCGATTGCTCGTTACGTTCAATCTGGAATGGCTGATTTAATTTAATAGTTAATTGAACTAGTAAAAATCTCAATTCTCTTATATGTGGCAGAACGAAATGAAAATCAGCTGTTGCGATTTCTTCATATTGTATGCCCCTTTGCGTTTTCGAAATTTGCAGCAGAAACGCTTCGAAAATGGTGCGAATTCGCACCGATAATAGCTTTATTTAAAAAAAAATCGAATGTAAAATACCATTTTCAAAGAACTTAAGTTCAAATAAATTTAACGGCATTTTTTTTTTTGCTTTTGGTTAGTCTCTTGACTACCTTTTACTATCGTAAAATTTAACATTAGGAATCACTCAAGATAATTCATGATTGACCCGATTTATTAATTATTTGATTAGTTTTTGCTAGCGAATTTCCAACTAAGACTCCACCATCCTAGTTTTCCTTACGAGGAACTATTCAACTACTAAACAAATTTACTAGCCTAGTTTATCTTTGACGCATACTAACCAGAGCCTCCTCCATACTACGGAAAAATTAGAATTTTATCTAGGCGGGTATGATTTAATTTAAAAAATAGTAAGCCAGCATAAAAAACTGCTGTGTGAAAATCAAAGTAAGGGAGGAGCGGGTTTGCCACGAATTCGAAAAGGGGTGCGTAGGATGAACACAGTTGAGAACCGCTGCTGTAAATGATGCGAAACTAAATAACGTGTGTTTTCAGGGTCAGAGCAGTACTTGTGATCAGAGTCAGAACACAGAAAATTTTGTTGTATGTATGGTATCACTCATTATGATTCAATTATACATTTCTGCGTTTTAAAATAGCTGCAGAATCTATAATTTTTACATTTTTGAATTCAGCATCAGAGAATGGACTCTTAATTCAAAACGTCAAAAATGTCAAAAAATTTTCATTTCTTTCTGTACGTGTGAATTCACCTATGTATTCTACTTCCATGTCTTTCTCTAAGTTCACCCCTATTTCGAGATCTACAACATCAAAAATTCTACCTGAACCAGGTACAGAAGTTACATCAACCGAATAATCTACAAGATCATCGCTATCGACACTAAACCATATTTACCTGCACTCAATGTAAATAAACTATTAACAATGTCTGGGTATTTATTTTTGTATGTTTTTTGCATGGCCTCCGAAAAATGGAGATCATATGCAAATATCCTTTTCTTTGTGGGTCCAGTTATATCCAGGCGACGAAGCCACTCCCTCCGTCTATATGAAAGAAAACAATTTTTTTGTAAGAAGATATTTTTATAAAATTGCCAAAATTCAATGTTTGGTGTATGCAAAACACAAAAAAATATATTATAACCCTCTAACCGGCCAAAAACCACAAATTAATAGCCCTGTTCACGCTTTAGAGTAAAGTACTGGTTAACGGAGTAATAGGTTAAATGAGTAAAATATTTTTTACTCTGAATAAGCGAGAATATTAGTTGATTTGTTCGACACTAAACTAAATACAAAAGTTTTGTTGCTAGCGCATTTAATTGGGAACATTGATCGCAGAGAGTGTACTATCTCAGTTTTAGATGCGTTCACGCTCTAGGGTAAAACATTACTTTTTTACTCTGTTATTCAGTACTTTACTCTGAAGGGTAAATAGGGCTAATATATATGTGGCGAAAAGCAATATTCGCTCAAGTCGACTTTTAACAGAATTGAGCTATAAGGATTAGTCTGCTTTTACGCCTATTTTTGGCTCATTTTCCTCGACGATTTTTTGATTGTTGGAGAGGAAAGACGTGAGCCGAAATCGACTTTTATTCATAATAAATATAAGATTTAGTTCTTATTTTTAATAGAAATGGAGTGCAAATGTTATATATGTATTTATGCACATTAGAGCCGGTTAAATTAGATGGACGAAAGCAAACAAGACTTAAAAAATTAACCAGCAAAGTAAAAATGTTGTTCTACAAATTTATTAATTTGTTCACAAATAGCAATTTATTTCAATTTTTGGCTTATGGGCAAATTTATTTAGAATCATCCGTTGATTCTTTTTCTATTGCGCGTTGCATGGCCACTTAAGCATTTCGTTGCTCCCATGTCGATTTTGACGGTGAGAAGGGGTGAGAACCAAAATCACCGACCGCGCATATTTGCCAACCCCTCAAGCTTTTTACATGTAGCGTGTAATATCACTCATAAATGTATCTTAAATAATATCTACATGAAAACATACCTTTCAGGGTGAACCTTTTCTCTTGGGAACTAGAATATCTTCTTCCCTCCATTGCAATTAAAAATGCATTTGTTTGTGTTCAGCATTATAAATTTAAACATTTAAAATAGCACTTAACACAATAAATAGCACAAATCACCACTTTAATCAAATTATCACTTGGATATTCACACAAATATATCAGTTGTATTTGCAAAGTCAATTTCTATTTTTATCACCAAATATCAATTGACAGTTGATATGCAATGGGGAGATAAAATATCTTACTTTGTTGAAAATTATATTAGTACTTTTTTATTCAAAAAAGTATTTATTTGATATTCATTAATAGATTAATTTGTAATTCCACTGGAATTGTGTTGACAATGCTTCGTAGTAAATAAAACAATATATGTCTTAATAATTGCAATAATAAAAGAAAACAAGTTATTTGTATAAAATTGCATTAATATAATTTGTACTTTTGAAGAACCTTTTATAATTTCATAACATCAGCCACCCCATATGAATTTTCACATACAAAATCTTTCGGTCCTACTACTAAATAATTTTCAATTAATTCAGTCCTACCCAGTAGCGTATTAAATACATTCAGACTACATTAAATCTACAATTTCAACGCTAGCTTATAAATGTCTTACTTTTAGAAAGCTTGATAATGGTCCAGTTCTTGGATTGAATTTTGTACCAAATTTTAGTCTGATATTGGTTTCCCTTTTCCGTTTTTGCCCGTTTTTGATCTGAATTCTGGTTTGATTGTAAGTCAGAATTTTCTTTTATTTTAGTTTGAATTTTATTCTGAATTTGGTTTGAGTTTTAATCCATGTTTGGTTTAAATTTTGGTTTGCTTTCGAGCGTTTGCAGACCAGCGTTTGATCTGATTTCTGGTCTAAATTTTGGTTTTCTTTTAATTTGTATTTATCGTCTTTTTAGCCTCACTTTTAATCTAACTCTTAGTTTGAGTTGTGGATAATATTTGCGTGTGAAATGGCTTGATTTTGATACTATTTTGGTCTGAATTTCAGTTTTTGTTTTTTTTTTGTTTAATTTAAATTAAAATTTTTTGATGTAAATATTTATCAGATATTCCCACTAGTTTTTGATTTGAATTTTGGGTCACTTTCCTGTACTTTTGATCTAAAGTTTTGTCTAACTTTTGATCAGAGTTGTGGTCTAAATGTTTTTTTGAATTCTGGTATGAATTTTAAAACTGATTTTGATTCGGTCTGAATTTTGGGGTTTTTAATCTGAGTTTTGACTGTTGTAATAGGAGTCGCCATTTTAAGACTGAGTTTATTAAATCATATGTATAGTACTTCGAGTATATATGATAACAAGTATATTCAATAAGTATATAGTATAAGAGTATATTTGCTTAGATTAGTACATTGTAATGTATATATACATAATATTATATCAACATGGTTTATATACACAACATCTTCCCTTTTTTACATATTTTTAAATCCATTGATGTACTTATGTTTATACAATATAAAAAATATAAAAATAAAACAAATTCAGTATTATCAAATTCAAAAATTAGCAAGTATATGTTGAATAATTTACTTGCATATAATATAAGATAGATAGATATGAAAATACTAATTCAAGAATTGTTATATTCCAATCTGTTAGGCGGTATAACTTTTCTTCCTTTCTTTGTAATATAAATGTCTTGAAGATTATTTTGAGTTTCTTGAACTTCTTCATTTTCATTATTAATAACATTTTCAATTTCATTTTTAACACCAACATTTTGTAAGATTTCTTGATTATTTTCATACACATTTTCTTCCTGCTGCCTGTTTAAAATGTGTTCTCTATTTTTCCTATATAAGGAACCATCTGCATCTTGGACTATATAACCCCTAGGTTCTTTACAGTTTTCAAATATCACAACTGGGAACCATAGTGATGCAGGTGATTTCTTATACATGACCTTTTCTCCCAAATGAACAGGCTTCAAATTCTTTTGCGATTTGTTGTAATTTTTTTCTGTCTTTTGCCTTTGTTTTTTAATTTGTTTTCTGTAAGAATTTTTATCAATTTCTTTTGCTTCAAAATTGTGCAGCACAGCCGGAATTTTTGTCCTAAGTTTTCTAGACATTAAAAGTTCACTTGAGCTCGGAATGTTATATTTTGGTGTGATACTGTAATGCAAGAGTGATGTATAAGGATCTGTTTTTGTATCCTGATATTTATGCATTTTTTTAATTGTTTGAATAGATCTTTCTGCTAGACCATTCGAGTTTGGTAAATAAGGACTAGACGTGCTATGCCGAATATTCCACTCAATACAAAATTTTTTAAATTCAGTCGAATTGAATGGTGGACCATTATCGGAGATGAGTATAGCAGGTATTCCATGTCTGGCAAAAATAGACTTCAATTTAGTTATAACGGGTTCACTTGCTGAGCTAAAACTCAAAAGCTCTACTTCAATAAACTTTGAGTAATAGTCCACAACCAACAAGTATGTTTTCATGTTGAATTCGAATAAGTCAACCTAATTTGTACCATGGAATCTCTGCTACCTCATGATTCATAAGTTCTTGTTTTGGATTTGCATTCCTATATTTCATGCAAGATTCGAAATTTGATACTACATTAAAAATATCGTTGTTAATATTAGGCCAGTACACCGAATCTCGAGCTAAATTTTGACAGCGCTGTATGGCCATATGCCCCTCAGGTATATTTGATAAAATCTTTTTACGCAGACTTGTTGGAATTATATTTCTATTATTTTTCAACAACATTTCGTCAACGATTGAAATATCGTCTTTATAATTGTAATATGGCATAACTTTTTTATCAATTTGTTTTTTATTTACTGGCCACCCATTTTGCACATACGTTTGACTTTATTTAACACTTCGTCCATTTGTGTAGCATTTTCAATTTCTTTTATATAGTTTTCTGACAAATTTATTTGAGATATTAAAAAATTGCAATGCAAATTTAACTCTTTATCATTTTCGATATCTGTAGATAGAGTATCTATCTACAGATAGATACTCTATCTGTAGATAGAGTATCTATCTACAGATAGATACTCTATCTGTAGATAGAGTATCTGCTCTAGATAGAGTATCTGCTACAAAAAGAAATTTGCCTGGCTTGTATATAACATTCAAATCATAGCATTGTAACCTTAACATGAAACGTTGCAAACGAGCAGGTATTTTGTATAGTGGTTTATTTAACAATGATACCAATGGTTTGTGATCTGTTTCAACGATTGCTTTCAACCCGTATACATATTGGTGAAACTTCACACAACCGAAAAGAATCGCAAATAACTATTTTTCAATTTGCGCGTAATTAATTTGAGCATTTGTTAATGACGCAGATGCATACGCAATGGGATTCTTTTCATGAAAAATAACCGCACCAACTGCATATTTCGACGCGTCAACTGACAAAATGAGCTGCCTATGAATATCGAAGAATGTTAGTACAGGAGACTTAGTTATTTCTAGCTTTAGATCATTAAATTCTTTTTCATGGACAGCATCCCAATGCCATAGTATATCTTTTTTTAAAAGATTTCGCAAAATTTTTTTTTGATTTTATCTGGGTCTGGCTTGACTGACTCCTTGGTCATTAAAGATATGGCCAATAAATTTAATTTCTCTTTGATAAAAATTTGATTTCAACTTGTTAAATTTCAACCCTACGTTCTTCGCTTTTTCTAAAACTTTATGCAAGATTGCATCATGTTTCTCAATATTAAACGCATGTATCAAAAAATCATCCATATAGATGACTAAACCTTTGATCTCACCGAACAATCTCAGGCGCTGCATTTATTCCAAAGGGTAAACGCAAAAATCTGTATCTGCCAAAAGGCGTGTTAAACGTGCATAGTTTTGATGACCCTTCGTCTAAAGGCATCATCCAGAACCCTGAATTTGCGTCGAGAGTGCTAAAAATTTTAGAGCCACTAAGTTTGGACTTACATTCGTCAATGCTTTGAAAACCAAAACGCGGACGCAAAATTACTTTGTTTAAATTTTTGGGATCTAACTAAAACAATAGAGCTGATCAACTGTGTAGGTTCCTTTACAGAAACAATAACATTTAAATCGACCAATCCCTCAAGTTCTTTTTTGAGAGACTCATATAATATAAAAGTATTTTTCTCGGCGGATCTACTACAGGCTCAACACCGGGATTAACCTTAAAAGAACATACGTTTTTTAATAATCCTAGACCTTCAAAGACGTTTGCATACTTATCGAATTCTTTATTGATAACTTTGACGACGTTAATTTGCTGCACTAAGTTCATAGCAATGGCGCTTTTCAAATCAATGATGTTGTTGCACGCCATGTTTAATATATAAAAACTTGTTAAATATTCTTCATTTCGGAAAAACAAAGACAAATGACAAATCCCCAAAATAGGTAATTTTTCCCCGCTAAATGTTAAAATATTGCTTTTCACATTTTTATCAAACTGACTTAAATTCAATAACTTAAACATATTTAGTGATATAAGATTTGCTTGTGCTCCTGTATCTACCTGGCAGTATATGTCTTCATTGTTAATTTTTACATTGATGTTCCACTCTCTCTCACTTGTTTCGTTGTATGAAGAGGACCATTTTTTAACCTTGTCTAGTACACCAACAAATAGATCACCGTAATCATTGTGTTCTTTTGTCTCCAACTTCTTAATGTATTTTGTTGTTTGCTGTTTTAAAAAGCACTGTTTCGCGAAGTGATTAAATTTACCGCAAGAGAGACATTTTGCGTCAAGAGCTGGACATTTACTTCTATGTATTTGCCCACACTTTTTGCATATTGACGTTGTTGTTGCATATTTTCTAGATGACTGCAACTGTTCTTTTCGCTGTGCATGTACAGTTTTCTGATGTTTTAATGCTGCAACTGTACTCATCTCATGTTCACTAGTCTGATGAATCATGTGCGCATTTTCTTTCGCTAATTCAATACGTTTTGCGATATTGATGGTTTTGTCAATTCGAATATCGCCTTCGCTTTACAACCTTTCCTTGATTTTCGCGAAACTTTGCGAAAGACCACAGATGAAAATATCTCGCACCATTTCTTCGCGAATTACTCCAAAACACAAGTCGTACTCAGATTGTGCAGGGCTGCAGCATATTCTCCAATTGATTCACCGTGAAGATGCCTACGCATGAAAAACTTCTGACGCTCCATTGCGATGTTAGCTTTTGGCACAAAATATGCTTCGAATTTACTAAGTAGATCACTATATTTTATAATGTCGTCATCCTCGTTAAAAGAATTAAAAATCGGCAGAGACTCCGGTCCAAGATGATGAAGCAGTAGTGCGACCTTTCTAGTGTCTGGCTGTTCTTCCAAACTCGAAGCGCGTAGAAATATTTTAAATTGTTTACTCCAATTTTTCCACTCTACCGCCAGATTTGAAGACTTAAGATTTATTGGCTGGATCGATGTAGCAAAGGACAATACTTGCTTATTGGCATTTGTCGATGACGAACTTGCACTTATGGGCGACGAGCTTTTGTTTTCAGTCATTTTTATTTTTCAAATTGACTTTTTTTAAAATTTTAAATTTTAAATTGGACCTGACTTTGTCTGACTTGTCTTTTTTTTTTTACTATTCTTGTATGCATTTTAATTTAATCTGACACCATGTTGTAATAGGAGTCGCCATCTTAAAACTGAGTTTATTAAATCATATGTATAGTACATCGAGTATATATGATAACAAGTATGTTCAATAAGTATATAGTATAAGAGTATATTTGCTTAGATTAGTACATTGTAATGTATATATACATAATATTACATCAACATGTTTATATACACAACATTGACCTGAATTTGATCTCATTTTGGTCGATTTTTGTTGAAATTTTGGTCTGAACATTGTTTTTTAAAATAAAGTGCTTGGTTATGGAGTTGTGAGATCGTAAAGTCACCACCAGGCCTATATTAATAGTGAGGTCGATGCTAAGAGTGATATGAATATATATTTCAAAAATACGTTTAAAGTACTATCCAAATCAACTGTTATCTTAATTTAATTTTTTTTCGGGTTTTTGTTTCGACCGAAAATTGCTTCAACATTTTTTCTCAAAGGAAATTAAAATTTCCTTCAAATGGTTTTCTCAAAGTAGATTATTTCACAATACAAAATAAAAGTCATAATCAAGATTTTGATATGAATTTGGTCTCATTTTGATCTAGATTTTTGATTTGAATTTGGTTCTTTTCTTGGTTAGAACTTCAATTTGAAAAAAGTATTTGAGTTTTAGTTTGAAATTTGGTCGAAATTTCCGCCTAAATTTCTATCCGATTTTAGTTTGAAGTTTGGTCTCAGTTTTGTTCCAGTTATCTTTTAATTTTTGACCTGTATTTGATAAAATTTTTACATTAGTTTTTGGTCTAGGTCTGGGTTTTGGTCGATAGTGAGTCTGATATTTATCTTTTAATTTAGTAAATCAGCCCCCTTTCCCCCCGCACCCCCAGACCCAAATCCTAGAACCGCCACTGGCCACATATAAAATTCAATCCTACCATAACCAATTTTTTCATTTCACAGCAAATTGTTTTTGTAAATTTCAGTCCTACGCATATTAAGGCATAAAAATTTTTATGTGTATTGTAAGTGTTCATTCTCTGTTCAGCATGTGATTTTATATTCTCGTTAAAAACTCACCAGGTATAAAACCAAAGGCCGTTAAATATCCTATTAATTTTACTAAATGTTTATAACAATTTTTATCAAGAATCAGCCTACACCGGCCACAGGTGTATAGGTACCCACGCAGAAAAACTGCGGATCCCTTTTAACACCCACTGCAGAAGTTGCGCAAACTTAGAAGAAAAATAAACAATCTCCTATTTTCTTTGTGAATGTCCTGCCCTGACGAGGACAAGATATAGATTCCTGGGGAAGTATTTCCTCGATAGCATGTATAGCCAAAATTACCCGTTTTTAAAAGTTTTAAGATTACTTAGTAGACACTTGAAAGTTATTTCCCAAATATTGTTCCTCTGTCTATTTTTATACTAAGTACTGCTAAGTACCGATCAAATCATGAGTTGTGAGAGCCTTTTATTTTTGTAATTTTTTACAAGAATAAAAGCTATAACACAGTGCCACAAATTATTAACTTTTGTCTTATGCGCGAGATTTTCCAACTTAAGGCCGCTAATCACGACTGAGTCCTCAGTTTTTCTCCATCACATCTAGTTCTCCTACAATATGGACCTGAAGTCGGAAAAATGGGGTCTTCAGCTGCTAATAGCATTTCTTTATTTCAACAGATACGAATTTGATGTTAGAAACAAGGTTGTTTAGCACAAAGAGACAAACAATTTTTGTGTTCATACTTTTCGTCCATCTCTTACCCTCCCTCTGGAAAATGGGTTTTCAACCCCCCCAAATACTCTTAATAAATGAAATATTTATTTGTTACAAATCCCAGGGAGCTTAAAAATAAAAGTTTTGAAAGCCTTTTTCCAAAAATATTCACTGTTTAACATCTCTATATATACTGACTTTAAAATTGTATTTAGATAATTTAAAAATATTGTATTTCACCTGTCTTAAATGCCAAGAGAACAGACATACTTTTTTGAAAGGTGGATGTTTAAGCCACTACTTCTTAATTTCTATTCTATTTCTTTCTATGTTTGGACCCTTTCCCAACACTCTTTTTTCTATTTCTATTCTCAGTTTCTCTTCCTACTCAATTCTCCCGTTCTATCCCTTTCTATATTATATTTCTTATTCTTATGAATATTTCCCAACGTTCGGTCGCTCTTTCTATATTGTATTTTTCCATTTTCAAAATTTCTAATAAATTCTTTTTATACATTTAAACCGAAAAAAAAAATGTATAATTCGGGAATGAATTATATTTTTTGAACTATAGATTTTTTAAATAAGAACACGGTGGAAAGTCGGTTTTGAATTTATAAAGTTTATTGCAATAGAAATTTTGAAAATGGAAAATGTACAATATGGAAACAGCGACCGAACGGTTGGAAAATATTCATAAGAATAAGAAATATAATATAGAAAGGCAAATTTTTTTAGGGAGTAAGAAGATATTATTATACCTTAATAGAAAAACATCGTTGTCCTAGAAATCCGAGAAAAATTTTTTTTTGGCTGACCGTTTCACTTTTTTCGATTCATTAGTTATTTATATTAGGAAGTTTTGAAATTTTTCGACCTAAAAAAATTTAAGGTTGAAAAAGTTTTTAAACTGATTTATTAAATCAATTAAATTTATTTCCTAAATTTCATTTTAGATGGTTTACATATGCTAAGAACCCATTCACCGGTTTGGAGGATTGGATTTACACCGGTGATTATTGGAAACGTGACTATAGCCATGTATCTGAGATATTTTGAGGCATTGAATTTATATTAATGCTTAAGAAAACTTTGATGTTTCAATGTGTTAACTCTGACGTTTGTAAAATTTATAATTTCTAATATTACATAATAAATGAATGGGAAAATTATTTGTATATGGGGTATTTTATTACTGGAGCAACACGATCGATTGCAACAAGACTGTAATGAGTAAAAATAACCAATTTTTGGGAAATTGCATTTAAAGTTTTCAATGTACTACCACTATGTAGAACGTAATAACGACTCTCATGAAGAGGGTTTATAAAATACAGTTATGACTTTTTTACATAAGGTAAATCATTAAATAACAATTATTTCTGTATACTTAATTCAAATTTTTTTATTTTTGACTGACAGTCTTGCAGCAAACGTAACGTGAACTGTATAATTTAACTTTTGTGATACACATGTGTTGAACTCTTTACTTTTTTAGTTCCATTGGTTGCAGCGGCACTAAAAAAAAAGTGTCGTGAGCAAGCGACTAGACCTCTATGGTTTGGATTACAAATCCGAAGTCCATTTATCAAATTGGATCTAGCCAATACGTTGTGACGGCACAATTTTGGACCAATCAAATTGTACTGCACAACGTAGCATTGTATTGTTTCCACTGGGGGGGACGACACAGCATTTTTCCCTCTGAAAAAACCAAGAAGAGCTGGCATGGCAACAACGTAACAGAATTATTCTGTGCACAAGAAACCAACAACAACGCAACAGAATTACTCTGTGCACAAGAAAACAACGACAACGCCATGGAATATCACTGCATACACAAACCAACAATAAACATTATGGTTCATGCTTAACGCTCGTATCTATACAGTTTTTCGCGGTAGCATACCGTTTTTTCAACTGTAAAACCGCATACCGCCTTTTTTACCAAAATACCGCGTTTATACTAAGAAAAAAATATAAAATTTTTGAACGCTAGGAAAATCAAATTTATCAATCGCAATGCAAAACTCGTTGCGAGTTTACTTTTGAAAGAAGTGGAGATATTGAAGGCGATTCTTATCGTCAAATGTAACTTGAAATATCCATGCGTTGGTTTCTATAAATTCCTCATAGCAAGGCCGGAATCGCTTCGTCAAATTTCTTCCAAGCTCAAATTCAATACAACTACAAAAGGAGATATGAAAAACGAAGACGATATAGATGATGAAACTATTGCTTTCCTTGTTAATTTTCATCGACAAAAATTTATACCGCGAAATATACAGGTTTTTTCAAATCGATTTACAGTTTTTTAAAAGTTTTTGGTAGAAATATACAGTTTTTGGTCCAAAAAACGATACGAGTGTTATTCATGCTGCCAGCAGCGCATACACAAGTAACGGTATTGTCTTGCCATGTAGGCAAACAAGTAGAAAGAAAAAGAAGACGAGATAGCCTACTGCGACGATATTTTAAAATTTGAAAATAAAATATAACACGCGATCGAACCAGCCAATGGGAGCAAGACAGCGAGGCAGCGACACTTAAAATTCCAGTAGCGACAGCGTCGATTGGAATTTTAGGAAGAAGAAGCAGAATGGGTATAAACCAGGCTTGCCAACTCGGGGGAAATTCCCCCTTTTCAGGAGAATAGCGAAGCTCTGGGGTAATGGGGGAATGACTCCAATATTTGGGGGAATTTTTAAATAATGTTTTGGGTTTAATTTAATTCGAAAAAATTACGGAAAATGTATAAAATTAAATTAAATAGTGCCACAAATTAAAAATAAATGAATGACCGCCTTCATTGTTAGATTTGAATTTTGACAAATAAACAATAAATAAAATCATTTCAAAAGAGATTTCGATGTCTTTTACTTAAAATATAATCAAAGAGAAAATAAAAGATTTTGACCTAATTTTTAAAAACTTAGTTTACCACTAGATTCTGCGATCCGAAATCAAGTTTCCGTGTCCCAGCGTTTTGGTGCGTCAATTTCACTTACTTACAATGCTATTGTTCCTTTGGTGCGTCTTTTTCTATATGTTATATCCGAATCGGAAATTATTACTATCGATAACAAATACAATATAGGTCACTAAAAGCTATAGAGATAAAAGTATCCAGCACTATTGAGTATTGGTCTGAAATTTCAAATATGGAAAACGGAAGATAAGCCACTTTACCCTTTGTTAACCTCATTGTACATCTAGTGTAGAACAAGTTTTTTTTTCCAAATTAATATAAACAAAAGTGCTTTTAGAAATAGGCTGTCAACTACTATTATGGTGTCAACTTTATTTGTTAAACAATTATTTAAAGAGAAAAACTTTTTCGAAAAAAACAAAATTGGGGGAATTTGACATGAAATGGGGGAGAAAAAATTGGAAAATGGGGAAATGGAAAAAAAAACTTGGCAGTCCTGGTATAAACGCAACTGCGCAAGGCAACCGGAGAGCATTATTTCACAAGCAAGGCAACTACATCGCATGATAACACGTTCGGGTGAGTAGAAGACAATTATTAGGTATATATATGGGAATAGGAATGGGGATAAAGATCCAAGTATTTGGTATTGTATAGCTGGTTTAACCCCACTATACAATACTAAACACTTTAATCAGACCGTGTGGTGCCACTTGGATAGTAGCGGTAGGGACACATGACCCCAGACGGCCAGTTGGACACTTATGCTGTGTTCATGCTCAGCCCTAAATGCGCATTTAGAACATTTAGCTCTAAATGCTACTCTAAATGTACATTTAGCCATATAAAATGCTCAACCTAAATACAACTAAATGCTACTTCATTTCAGCATTTAGGCTAAAGAACACTGTAATTTTCGAAAAAAAAATTGTGTTTCGACCATAATTTGTTGTCATTACTGTTAAAATCTAGAATGTACAGTGGAAAAATAGTTAACACGTTCGATAGTTTCGGTATGCAAAGAGTAACAGAACTTTATTCTTGTTCGAAATATTACATGTACATATATATTTGTTTGACTGTGATATTAAATACGTACAGAGTTGAAAATTTAAGGTTCACTTTTAACACCTTTCCTGAACAATAATTTCAGTTAGTTATACAATGCAATATGTGATTTTAAGCCAATTATACTCATGAAAATAGATTAAATTTAATTAATTTTGATTCAATTTCAGCCAAGCTTATTCATAAACAAAAATAAAGTAATTCCTTTTATTTAAACAAATTTCAAAATTTAGATTTAATCCTAAATGAATTGGCAAGCATTTTCTTAGTCGACAAATAGTTTAATTCAATTTGCTTACTATCAAGTTTTTCGCGAACAAATTTTGTTTTTATGTCTACATGTTTTGTACGAGGTGAATACGAATTATTGAGTGCAATGTGGATAGTACTTTTGTTGTCGCAGTGTAGAATCATGGTGTTGTTATATTTAAGAGTTAATTCGCCTTCAAGTCGTTTTAACCAAACGGACTCCTGAATTGCAGCAACGACTGACATGAATTTTGTTCTGTGGATGACACGGCATTCGTCTTCTGGCGCTTTGTAGCCCATGAAATCGCCCCAGATTGAAGTGTGAAAACGTATCCTGTTGCTGAGCGCTTCTCATCTACGTCACTTCCCCAATCTGCATCGCAATAACCAGTCAATTCACCTTGTTTCTTGCAATACACGAGACCCATATCAACTGTGCTCTTTAGATATCTCATTACACGTTTAATTGCCTCCCAGTGTGCCTTTCCTGGATTTTCGTACCTACTGAGTGCATTTACTGCAAAGCATATATCTGGTCGTGTGACCTTCGCTGCGAATAGAAAACAACCAATGGCTTGCATATATGGCACATTAACCATCTCTTGCTTATCGGCTTCATTTTTTGGACACATTTCTGAAGTCAATTTCTGATTGCAGTCAATTGGAGTAGCTGTTGAGTTGCAATCCCCCATGCCAAAGCACTTTAAGACATTAGCAATGTATTGAGATTGATCAATTTTAATTTCATCTTGCAATCTTGTAATGCGAAGACCCAAGATAGACGAAGCTACGCCCATATCTTTCATCTGAAATTTACCTGCTAGCTTAGACTTCACTCGATTGATAGATTTCACATTATTCGAAAAAATCAGTACGTCGTCAACGTATATTGCGACATACAACATTTCACCATTTGTAATGTGATAATAGATACATTGATCTACATTGCTTCTTATAAGACCCATTTTTACCAAAACTTCATTTAAGGTTTCATTCAAAATCCTGCTAGCTTGCTTCAAACCGTAGATTGATTTCTTAAGTTTGCAAAATTTACCGGAACCATCATCGAAGCCTATAGGTTGAGTCATATAAATCTCCGCTTTTAAGGTGCCATTGAGAAATGCTGTGATAGCATCCATTTGATGGATCAAGAGATTGTATCTGACAGCTAAAGCAATTAAAAAACGAATTGATTCATACCTGACAACAGGAGCAAAGGTTTCATGATAGTCAACTCCTTTCTTTTGAGAAAACCCTTTGGCTACAAGCCTTGCTTTACGTCGAACAACAACTCCGTCTACATTTATTTTTGTTTTAAATACCCATTTTGATGATATTGCTTTCTTGTCTTTCGGCATTTCAGTCAATGACCAGGTTTTGTTCAGCAGCAGCGATTAAAATTCATCAGACATTGCAGCTTTCCATTCATCTGCATTTGACGATTCCATTGCTTCACTTACGTTGGATGGATCAGTTGACAGGAAATCAGCAGCACAGAAGTTATACGACGTCTGCAGCAAAGATGCAATTCTTTCCGATCGATGAATCTCTTCATTTTCATGTGGCACGCTGATGTTGGCAGGAGGAAGATACTCGCTCACCAATGATGAATTTTCAACTGTGTCTTCAAACACATCGTCGTTCTCGCTATCTATCTCGCTAGTTGTCGATTCGGTACCACATACATTCTCTCCTGAATTGGCAACTGCACCGCTGTCATCATCGAATATAATTGGATTGAATGTACTGCTGTTCCGCATATAATTACAATTAACATTTTCAATAAAAACAACATCTCTACTAGTGATGATACTTTCATTTTTCGGGTTGAAAAGACGATGCGCCTTCGCTTCTTGACTTTCAACTGATGTTCATGATGATGCCATGTTTTTGCAAATAAGATTTAAAGTTATCGTTTACATACTCTCCACCATTATCGGTGCGCAATGTTTTTATTTTTCACAATATCTAAATGTTCTTATCTTTCAATAATTATCTTGGCTTTAAGTTTCCAAAAGCATTTTCAACTACTCTACGAGATTTGGACAGTTAAAGGTTTTTTGTGCAGGTGTTTTTTCTAAACTGAATGGAAAAGGCTTCATAAGATACTTGGTGAAACGAAATGCAGAATCTCCAAGAACAACAACGGGGACAATGGAATTGCCCTATTTTTCACTCATTGTGCTCAGGAGTGAACATTGTTCAAGTTCACGTATTAAAATTGAATTCTCAAAAATTTGAGAATCATTGCATCTTCCGGGACCGCCCACATTTATATATAAAAAGCGATATCTTAAAAATACAAGTGAAAGTAAGTACAATATCATACGGTATTTCCAACTTAGTGAAGTACCTAGCAACAACGAGAGCTAATAAAACAGTTGAATACCATCCTTTGTACTTAATATAATCGACGGCTTCTTCGTTTTTCTGATGAATCTCTATATGGCAACCATCTGCAAAATGTTTTGTATTTATGACATAAGTTGGAGAATAGCTTACCAAGTGCTCCTATACATTAGGGGAATCCAATTTTTTTTGAACCCATCACAATATTCTACAATTTTTTTTCTAGTTAGAGGAAAGTGGTTGAAATATATCGGGTGCAACACTTTCCACACTTCTCTAATAAATTGTAGAAGCACACAGAAACACACTGTAGATTTGCCCACCACAAACAAATTCGCAATGCTGCGATATTCCGCGGACGATACAAGTGCATACAGTGCAATGGCAACTCACTTTTCCAAGCAAATAGAATTCTGGAAGTTGGACCTTTTCCTTTCTAAATGTTTCAGAAATGCACACAATTTTTTAAAAGAACTTCTTGTCATTCTAAAATTTTGCTTGAAGAAATCATATCCGCAACGTTGGCATTCAATTTCCGAAAACGTATTTGCTTGGCTCTGTAAATAATAAAATTACATTTATATAAATATATGGAAATATTTGTTTCGCACAAGTTATAATACTAGTTAACGCCACTAAGTTAAGGGACTCCAGGACACTATCTTTTGGGCGTTTTTGTAAAAAACAAAATGTCCAACATCTTGGCTCGCCTTTTGTTCTTTTCACATATCAATGTGTCTATTTGTTCAATTTTAATATAATTGTTAACAATAGGCACATACAGTTGAACCACAAACAATATAAACTTTAACCGACGCATTTCGCTCCAATTTTAAATAAAAAAATAAACACAGATGTTTTATAATAACAAAAAACATATGTTGACAGTTGGGCATAAATGTACATTTACAAAATGCTATTACGAACGCTCTTTGTAAAATAAAAGTTCGAAAAACCTAAATGCGCATTTAGAGCTAAGCATGAACACAGCATTATAATAGTAGCATAACATAACCGGGTGTTAAGTAGTGTTTTGTTGGCCTAACCACGACAACTTTAATCAGACCATATGGTGCCACTAGGATGGTATAACCCCCACCATATGACCCCAGACGGACTGCCGGGAACTTCCAGCAACGTGAGATCAATAGACACAAGGAACCGAGTGTTTAGTAGTTCATTGTTGGCGTAACCATCACAATACAGTACTAAACACTTTAATGACCAAGTGTTCGGTAGTGTATTGTTGGCCTAACCACCACCATACAGTACTCGACACAGCAATCAAACCGTGTGGTCAAACTTAGATCCCTACCATATGATCCCGCGTCCCGTAGTCGCTGCGCCGCACAGTCTAGCGTCTCCGTACAACCGGTGGACAAAAATAGAAGGAGTAGTGGTAGGCCAATGAAATTTTGCACAGATATTTTTTAGGTAAATATTAAGAAATGTTGTGAATTTCAACTAAATCGGTTAACGGACACTCCCACTTCCCATATAATCTGAATAAAAAAATTACAATATCTCAAAAACTTTTGAAGTAATAAACTTGAATTTTTGTGCAGTAGCTACTGATACTGTAAGTATTTCTTAAAACAAAAATGGTTAAGATTGGAAATATGGGCGTGGCACGTCCCATACAAAATAAGAGTCGAAATCCGTTTTTTGGCTCAAAATTGTCGTAGAACCCAATCTCATGCCTTGAAAATTGGAGTACGATAACAATTTATAAAAATTACCTAAATCGAAAAAGTAGGCGTTGCATCTCCAGTATAGTCATAGAATTTTACGGTGTAAAGCTGCAATGATTATCTATATTTTTTATGATTTTTGTGTAATTCATTCAATTGACATAAATAATTAAGTATTATCAAACTATTTTATTTCATTCATTAATACAATTTTTTAATTATATAAACAAATAATTTTACTAAAATGAAATAAATTGCTTAAAATTTATTCGCTCTCATTTCCTCCTTCATAGTCTGACAACGAATCAGATGAGAAAACAATTTCTAAATCTTGACCATCTTGACTACTATTTTCTGGTTCTAAGAAAATGAACTGACTAATAGCTTTTTATTTCATTTGTTTTTTACTGCAAGTTATTCCTTTACCAGAAATAAGTGGCTCAGACGATAGTAATAACCGCGCTAACAAATCCATATTACACGCTTCTCTAGAAGTTTTTCTCGTATTTTCTAATCGACGCTTTTTAAACTCCTTGTATCTTGCTTCTAAAGCAAGAAAAAGAAACCCCCCTCCCGTAAAATTCGTAAAAGTTTCTTCTATTCTACATGAATTTATTCGTTTTATTTATTAGTTTCATATAAAACATTCGAAACTGCTACGAGTTTTACGGGGTAGGATAATTTAGCCAAACTTTCTTCATACTTGATCAGAATCTAATACCAATAGAATTTTTGGCTGAGTATTTAAAAAAAAAATGGTACGCCCTAATATGCATATATACAAGTATATTTATTTATGTAAAATATATATATTTATATATGTATTGATAGGTACACACATGGGGTACAACTCAGATACCGCTTAAATTTGGTGTGTTCACATTTTCCAAAAAAATGCATTTTTCATTCGAGGTTCCGCTAAAAAATTGATTACTACTACCAAAGTAGTATTTGCTGCAAAAAAATGTCATTGTTGCAAATGCTTGACTTTCAATACGTTTTTTATGGCAAAATAAAAGTAATTTCTAAAATCCTTTTTAAGCTCATCTAATTGAAGTATTTACAATTGAACTGCATTCAAATATTATCAATATTCGAACTTGACTTTTTTGAATTGTTTCTACCTTCGTTACACTGTGCGCCGCCAGTATACGGCACTTTCACTATCCGTTACATACATCACCGTTATACATTGCAATCAACGCTCAGCACGGTCGCCCTACCAAGCGCATCTTTAACATCGAAGACAACGCTCAGCACGCTCGCCCTACCAAACGCATCTTAGACAACGCTCCGCACGCTCACCCAGAGGACCAGCAGAACACGAGAAAATAGTGAAATCAATTTGTATGTAGTATTATTATTAACCTAAAGTGAATTACCAGAATATATTGAATTATTGAATATTGAAAAGAATGTGTCTCAACAAAATAACGTGAGAATTCCCTGCAAAATAACAATTTTCTGTAACCAACGGACCACTGGAGCTCGCTGAGCTCTACCCCGGCCATTGGAAAAAGTTCCGTTACAACGTAGAAGTTTTAAAAACAAAACAGCGTGTCATTGAACTTAATTCTGTATATCAAGGACAAATACTTTGATATAAGGTTAAGTTATCATCTTATGAATAAATTGAAATTAAATTTAACGTGATAATGATACAGCTAGTAAAAAATTTTATGCTATTTTTGGGTTCCCACATTTCTTAAAGTTTTTGATCTGAAACCATAGTTGTACCAGTCAAATTATCACAAAAACATTTTTAGCTATGCTTTTAGTTTTAATTGAAAAAAAAACTATGTTATAAAAAAAAACAATAATTTAAAAAAAAAATTCGAAAATTTGGAGGTTATGTGAAAACTAGAGCCAAATTGATAAAACAGACTTCGGATTCGTAATCAGCAGATTGAAACCCATAGGATAGGATGGGTGTACCCGCTTGCTCACAACGCTTATTTTTTTTTTTTTTGTAGCGCTGTGTAATTTTTCTATAATATAATTTTTCTTTTTATATTCAACACTATATCATTTGAGCCGATTTTTTTTTTATTTCTAAAATCGCATTATTATTTGATCATCAGTGGATACATTCTACGATATTTTATTTACATTAACGTTTGGCAAGCACAAATCAATTAGGGTCGCTATGTTTTCAGTAATTCTCGTTGGAGAATCAATTAAGCAATTTAGTCCATTGTCATCAGACAAATTTTTTTAACGACGGCTATATGTTGACGATGTGAACATGTCTATATTAAAATCGCCACATATCATAATCGATTTATTCACTGAGATACGCCTCAGCTACTGCTTAAATGAATCCATTGTATGTTTTTATGTTTAAAATTAGACGTATTTAACACAAGTTAAATACCACGCAATTCGTTGACTTACGACTGACATATTACAATATTTTAGGTTTTTACTAATATATGCACAGACACCACCAGTATGGAATGAGGCACGCAATTGGCCAATTCACATGGCAAGCCGCTCATACTGTCCGTCAAGACCATAAACGGCCAAGACTGGCACCACCCAGGCCGAAACTAAATCGGCCTTTCAATGAAGTCGCGAAAGATGGTCTCATTTGGGCCATCATCGACTCCAATAATAGCGACGGCACCATATCTCCAGACAACTGGAGATTGGTGCAAGCGGCCCTCCGCAACATTTACAAAGATGTTATTGCGGCTAACCCAGGTCCGTCGCCCAGTTGTCGTGATGCCGGTTGGCATCAGGGCCATATTAAATTGGTGGCTTGTACAGATCCGCGGATCTGTACAATGCTTCCATTGCGATGTTGGGAGAGGTTTGGCCTGGTGCTAAGCTTGCGGCTGTACCAAAAGACCAAATCCCCAATCGCCCACGCTCCAAGGCTTGGATTCCCAGAGCCCTCCTCGCCAGATGAAATCCTGGAGCTCATCAAATTAAGCAGCCTTGAGCTTCCCATCCACGATTGGAAGGTCGCCAAGGTCAGCGATCCAAAGGGCCACCTTCGTGAAGCGCTCATCATTTTAAATGAAGAGTCGTTATCTCCTCTCAATGCCAGCAAGGGAGAGATCAACTACGGTTTCGAGTCGATCTCTCTCAGAGTCTATAGATGCGACAAGTTAGTTGCTGGACAGGAAACCAATGAAGAGCCTTCAGCAGAAGCTGCGGCCTTCTTGGAGACCTTGCCTCAATCAGACATCGACACTCTCTCCGATGATGGGAGTGTCATGTCGACCTCCGAACTAGTTGGCGACTTTTTCGGAAAAATGGGGCTTGTCGCCACAGACGCCGATGCTCCTCCTTTGTCTGAAGAGGAGGACATCGACGTCACCATGATCGCTCACCCTAATGATAGTGAAGGTTCCACAGATTAACCTTCACCACTCCGTCACTGCATCTGCAGCCCTGCTCCTCCGCCTGTCTCAAAAAGGAGAGGAGCTCATACTGGTCCAAGAACCATGGGTAGTTAAAGACCGTGTTTGCGGACTCAATATTAATGGATACCGCTCCTGGAAAGTGCTCCTTTTCTGATCATAATTATATTAACTTCACCATTGATAAACTATATCCTACAGACTCTGCAGGTGCTACTAGCCTCATCAATAGGAAGCGTACTGACTGGACAAAGTTCCATGCCATTATTGAGTCTGGCATACAGCCTGCTCTACCCACTATTAATAACCACTGCGATATTGATCGAGAGGTAAACTCCATTACAGCACTTTTTAACACTGCTGCCAAATCGGCATGCAATTCTTCCAAACCTAGAGGTAAGACCAAACCTTTATGGTGGACCTCGGAGATTGCAGAGCTTCGAAAAGTATGTAGAAGACTCTTTAATAGAGCCAAGACTTTTAATGACTGGTTTCCCTTTAAATCAAAACAAAGGGAACTTAAGTACGCTATAAGAAAAGCCAAAAGGGCGTCTTGGAAGAACTTCTGTGGTAGCATAGAAAGCGCTTCCGAGACCAGCCGACTTTGAAAACTCCTCAATACGACTCCTAAGGCTCTCGATTGTATCCAAAAAGCTGATGGTCACTGGACTGTTTCTGGAATCGAGACCTTAGAGGTGCTCCTGAATACTCATTTTACAGGGAGTGAAACCTTCGTTGATCATAGTCCTCCTGTGACCGATCATCCTTTAAGTAACCCCTCCCCTCTCCAATTGACCGACACTCTTTTAAAGTGGGCCATCAAATCCTTCAGCCCCTATAAATCTCCAGGGCCAGATGGTATCATTCCCGCGGATATTCAACAAGGGGCTGAACACGTAACATCATGGCTATTGCAAATTTATAATGCTTGCCTAAAATTCTCGTACATTTCCAAAAGCTGGAGAGAGGCTCATGTAGTCTTCATACCCAAAGCAGCGAAGGCGTCCCATACCAACCCAAAGGACTTCAGACCGATCAGTCTGTCCTCCTTTCTCTTAAAAACACTAGAAAGGGTTCTTGATTTTCATATCAGGAACTCTATCAATCCCACTCTTTTATCCAATTCACAGCATGCTTATACTAAAGGGAAGTCTGTGGAAACAGCGCTACATGTACTCATTGAGGAAGTTGAAATCACTTTCCAACAAAGAATACACGCTTGCAGTGTTTCTCGATATCGAGGGGGCTTTCAACAATGTCTGCTCCGACGCTGTCGTTAATGCCTTAATAAATCTTAATCTTGATGTTAATCTGGTTTTATTTATAGCACAACTACTTAAAACACGTATCATCAGCTCCTCTATCGGAAATGATAAAGTCAAAAAGGTTGTCAATAGGGGCACACCACAAGGAGGTGTATTATCGCCTCTTATTTGGAATCTGGCGGTGAACACACTGCTAAACAGATTAGACCAAACCGGCTGCAAAAAAATAGCTTATGCAGATGACATTGCTATTGCAGTATCCGGCAAATACGTTGCTACTCTTTCAGAACGGCTAAATCACTCACTTAGCATTCTGTCTCACTGGTGCCGTGAATTTGGTCTTAATGTTAATCCTGCCAAAACAGAGGTTATGCTTTTTACTAGAAAGTATACCAACTTTTGCCCTACCCAAAATTAATGGTACATCGCTTTGCCTTAGCAAGCGCGTCAAATATTTAGGACTTGTTCTTGATCCTAAACTTCAATGGAAAGCTAATATAGCAGAGAGAGTACGGAAAGCCTCTTGCGCTCTCTACTGCTGTAAGAGGGCATTAGGAACAAGATGGGGTCTTCAACCTGGAGTCACTTCCTGGCTCTATTCAGCAGTGGTCGAGCCTAATCTTCCTTATGGATCCGTCTTCTGGTGGCCAGCTACTGCAAAGGAGGTCAACCTTAAACCACTGGATAAGGTTAGAAGAACGGCAGCCATATTGATTACTGGGGCTCTCCGTACTACCTCCACAAAAGCTCTCTTCGCAATCCTTCATTGGTTGCCAACTTCACTTCTGGTTAAGCAACAAGCTAAGTGCTCTGCTGCCAGACTCAGTGCCCTAACTCACTGGACCCGGTCAAACCTGGGCCATGCCAAGATTTTAATCCACGATACGTCCGTACCAACTAACGTAGACTACATTTGCTCTACCCCTAATTTAAACCACACGTTCTTCACCCATATCCCCAGTAGAGAGGAATGGGTTAATGACGAGGTGGTCACTGACAATTCAATTGACATCTATACAGATGGATCCAAATCGGAGGAAAGAGTCGGCTGTGGTATCTTCTCTAGTAAGATAGATCTCAGACTCTCTTTCCGACTTCCTGACCATTGCAGCGTCTTTCAGGCGGAATTAATGGCTATCTATCAAGCGTCCAAGTGGCTTATTCGCAACGATTCATTCGATAAGAATATCTGCATCTACACGGACAGCCAAGCAGCAATCAAGTCCCTTGCCGGTGTTTTCACTACATCAAAGCTTGTTCTCGACTGCCGATCTTCATTCAACATTTTGTCGAGTCACTCGCAGGTCCACCTATATTGGGTGCCTGGACATATGGATATTTCAGGTAACTGCAATGCCGACGAGTTAGCAAAACAGAGCTTACAGATATATCACCTTCCTGCACAATTGGTGTCCCTCTTACGTCTATTAAATTAGCCATTAAGCAAAACTACCTTGAGAAAGCAAAAAGATCCTGGGTAGCGGAGCATACCTGTGGTATTACCAGGCTAACATGGACCACTATGGACAATAGACGAACTAGACAGCTACTCAACCTTAGCAGAAACTCCATCAGGGGAGGCATGCTGCACGACTAGGACTGCCATTCATTGACTTCTGTCGGGGCTGCGGCTCTGAGGAGGAGGAAGAAACAGTCCTCCATTTCATGTGCGAATGCCCATCCCTGGCCAGGAGGAGACTAAAACTCCTGGGCTCACCTTTCTTCACTAGTCTGTCCGAGCTATCATCCGTAAATATTAAGGACATAGCCAGATTCATTATGGAATCCTCATGGTTCTCCAATCCGTAAATGGGGGAGTCGCGCCGTACTGTGGTATTACAATGAGCCTAAATGTGCTTAAGTGTGCTTTCAAGCAGAAGACTGCCACTCAAACCTAACCTAACCTAGATGAACCGTTACGAAGTTAGAGAAAACATTTTTATCGTAAGTGTACTGCCAAATTTTGTATACTTTTTTTGTGACCGTGAGGATAAAAAATGATGCAGTTGTAATAAAGTCTTCGAGTGATCGTTTTAAAAATTGTATTGGATTTACCAATAATATTGAATTTTTTCAATCAGCAATGGCTTATTTTAAAAGAAAGCTATCTTTGTAGGTTGGTCGAGCGGTACTTTTTTCTTACGATTCCGCTCCCCACGTCGTGCGAAAAATAAAAAACGGTGCGCACTTGTTTAATAGCAGAGAATGATTGATTTTATTTTTCATTTCATTTTGTTCATCTTTTTTTACAATAATAATTCGAAGATAAACTAGTGATGGGACAAATTCTAAATCAAACTTAAAACATAGAAAAGTACGAAAAGTAATAAATTTATAAAAATGCATAATAATTATTTGGTATATTTAAAAATAGCAAATAAATTTACTTAAATTATGTGGCGACTGCCACATAGATCGATCCACTTAACTTTTCCAGTGGCAAGTATTTAACGAGCGGAAGCCTTCGCATGGTCGCCAACTACTATCTGGCTTCCTGACCATGTGAGACAATTAAACTCGAACTTGTCTTTAGCAGCGGCCAGCTTTTCGGGATCAAGCTTTCGTGTTCGCGCGGTGACTGAATCGTTTCGATGGCGTGGTAAATAATTGTTGTTACGGGTTTTTCCGTCGATTTCATCTCCGTGATGTGTTGGTATTATTATTATTATTTATTCATTATTCTCTTATTCACAAATGATAGTACAAAAAACTTATAATAAATTAATAAATAAATATAAATAAATAAATTTTATTATATAAAAAATTAAACTAACAAAATGCAAATAAAACAAAATAAGATGCTTGATAAAACAATATAAGAGAGTTCGGTTAAAAAAAGAAATTATTCCATGAAGCAAATGAACGAAGTTCAAGAAATTCAAATAATGGAGCGTAACAAAACTTCAACCTCATTGTGATTGATATCCAGAAGCCACAATTTTACACATTTCAAAAATACTAACAATGATCTCATAACTCGGATGCTCTCAGTAAGACTTTTAAATAATCTGCAGGAAGTAATTGAGTAGAAGTTACGGAACAGGGTGGTACGAAAAGAAGGAACGGTAACAAAATTTAAATTTTTTCTTAAATTTTAGTTATCAGATATTGGACTTTGCATGTAACCACATCTCATAAAGAAATTTTTTAACACTTTGGAATAGAACAGATGTCTAACCGGAAGGATATTCAAGAATTTAAAAAGTTCCATAGAGTGAGTTAGATATTTGGAGTTACAAATTTTCCTTATAACACGTTTTTGCAAGATCATCAATGGCTGAAGTTTATGGGTGTAAGCACCTCCCCAACAGCTTATACCATATTGCAGTTTGGAGTGAAAGATTCCATGGTAAACCATCCTTAAAGTGTCATTTGAGCAAAACTTTCTAAGTCGGTAAAAGTAGAGTGTAGAAGAACGCAGATACTGTTTCAAAGATGAGGTATGTTCTGACCAATTTAGAATTTTTGTCTACAAAAATTTAAATGGGAGCCCAAGGGTTAAAACTTTCCACAAAAATATTTTCCGGAAAATTTCACTATGGGTCACCGAAAACAAGTAACCTCTAAGAGTTAAAGGTAACACATAAAAAAACGAAATAAAGTGTTAAGAAATTTATTTGTAAGGATGATTAGTAATACCCTTGTAATATGTGCTGTAAGTTTGGAACATAGAAACTTTTACCAGCAGAGAATCATTTAATAATATTGTAACGGTGTGGTATTCACCGGCCCACCCACGGAAGATAAGAAATGAATTTCTGATCATAGTATTTTTCATACGCCAATATTAGTTCAGTGCTGAAACAACCTTACCTGCGATGGGATAGCGTGAAATGGTCACAGATATAACAATTAGAGTGGTAAACTTATTTTTAGTATGAAAAAAAATCGCATATAAAAATTTTCGCCATTTTTTTCATCGCGAGTTTCGCATAAGAAAATTACCGAAAAAATTCCAAATATGTCTCCAAAACCAAAAAATCACTATGAATTTTTTCAGATTTTTCCTATGACTACTTAGGCTGAAAAACGAAATTTACAAAATCCGCCATTACTCATTAAAAATTGCAAATAATGGTCTGAAAATTTGCGAAACTTGATTCGGTTTGGGGGCATTTCTGACATGGAAACCCGGCTATGCCCTTTTAAAATGATTTTATTTTTCATTGTGTATATATATAAAAAAGAGAGTTTTAAAAATAATTAATTTGAAAATTTTTAGGCAGAAATACTTCTTAATGAAAGAAGCCGCGATAATTTTAATTTGTTCGCTCATTGGTAAATGTTATCATACATTAGTGTCACAAATTTGTATAAAAAAATTGGTTATTTACAAGTCAAACGAAAATTTCGTGAAACGTCATTTTTTTACACTTGTAATGTACAAGTGCTCTCTTACAATTTTTGTTGCCTCTTATTACAAATTTGTGAATTTGAGAGTTGTAACTTATGAAACGAAAAATGGTTTTACACATCTGTAATTGTAATTCACAAGCACAAATTTGTAATTGTAAATTGTATTTGGTGAAATAGGGCACAGATCTTCATTGTGACAGCAGAATATGAAAATAGGATGCTAAAACATAATTAAAATGAAAAATTTTAAATTTGCGAAAACTTAAATGAGTTACTCCGAAAAGAGTGATTTTAAAGGATGTTTTACAATAGGTTTGGGATTTTGTATGGGAAAAGTATTCAACTTGCATATAAAAGATTTTATGATGTCTATACCTATATAAAAAAAAGAGGCTAAAGCGAATGACGTGCCCAGTTTTTTGATACAACTAGCTCCTAAATTGACCATTTGGCACTTTATTTTTACGAATTTTTAAGTTCACCCGTTAGGATTTTAAAGATAGCGGTAATTTTTTAAAAATTAAAGTACGTAGGATTGTAGGTAATTCAATTTAGTTTATTTCAAAAACAATTTTATATCGAGTTATATTTGAACTAGTAAATTAACTTTTAGTGAACCCATATCGAGTACAATCAAGTTCATTTTTGACAAAAAAATTCGTAAAAAAAAGTGTCAAATGGTCAATTTAGGAGCTAGGGGTGGCTTTCGGTTTAGTTGTATCACCATTCGCTTAAGCGGTATATATATCTGAAAATCCTTTATATGCAAGTTGAATACTTTTCCCATACTAAATCCCGAACCTATTGTAAAACATCCTTTAAAATCACTATTTTCGGAGTAGCGCATCCAGTTTTCGCAAATTTAAAATTTTTTTGCATTTCAATTAGTTTTTAGCACCCTATTTTCATATTATGCTGTCACAATAAAGATATGAAATACTTAAGCAAAATGTATGGAGCAAATAAGGCATCTACTATATATGCATGCATTTCTATTTGCTGCAGCACCCAAGTTAAATAAACAGGAACTCACCAGCGTCAACTTCCAGAATTAAATCGCAAATCCTCCAACTCGCTCAGATACAGAAACAATCGTGCTATATGCATGCTGATGTATATTTGATATTTATAAACTTTTTAGACTTAAAAATCAAAGTTTAGTCGCTAACAAAATTTTTCAGTTCTCTTTCACTATATTGTTTGATCATTGCAGAAATTTCTGCTTGAAAAACAGAAGCATACAACCCAAGGACCCCAGAACCCGAACCAAATTCTCTCTTTAGCCGTCAGTGAAAATACGCTTACAATCAACTCCCGGCCCAGGTCCCGGCATAAACCAAATTTGGGCTTCTGGAATTTGTATTGTATAGCGCTGTTTTAAAACTGGAATTGTTGGCATTGTATCGGATGGCATTGATAGAACTGTTAGGTCCATATCAGTACTTTCAACAATGTCACTAATATCCCAGCAAGTGTCATACCAATACCCATTGCGTTTAAGCCTACAGATGGCTTTAACAGCCTCTCCTTTAGCAAAAATATCAAGGGGTGGTAAGTTGAGCAATGCATCCAAGGATGGGCCAGGTGTTGTAGGAAAAGCTCCCGTACAGCAAATGGCCACAGTCTTTTAAAGTCTGGCAAGAGCTTTCCTAAAGCTGTCAACATTAAGTCTGCTCCACCAGACTATGGATGCATAGGTGATGATGGGTCGAATCATAGCCTTATAAAGCCATAACACTTTATAAGGTGATAAGCCCCATGTTTTGCCAAAATAGTCATTCCCCTGAGTACTGGTAAAAAGCGACCATCAATTTTCCTTCTCCTGGTGAAAAGAATAACACCAGTTTTAAGAGGGTTAACCGATAGCCCGTTTGAGCAGCACCAAGAGTCAATAATATTCAGAGCAGTTTGGGCCTTCCTACAAACATACCCGACCGATTGGCCCGTGATTAAGCAGGCAACGTCATCGGCATAGGCCTGTGTGTAGATACCCGACTCATTTAGGGAAACAAGCAGAGAGTCAACCAGCAGACACCACAGCAGTGGAGAGAGTACGCCCCCTTGGGGACATCCTCTATTCACGCCACAAGTCACAGATTGACCACAATCAGCTTGAACCATCATAAGTCTATGTGACAGGATTGAGCGAATCCAGTTAACAAGAACCGGATTATCAGATATTGGACTTTGCATGTAACCACATCTCATAAAGAAATTTTTTAACACTTTGGAATAGAACAGATGTCTAACCGGAAGGATATTCAAGAATTTAAAAAGTTCCATAGAGTGAGTTAGATATTTGGAGTTACAAATTTTCCTTATAACACGTTTTTGCAAGATCATCAATGGCTGAAGTTTATGGGTGTAAGCACCTCCCCAACAGCTTATACCATATTGCAGTTTGGAGTGAAAGATTCCATGGTAAACCATCCTTAAAGTGTCATTTGAGCAAAACTTTCTAAGTCGGTAAAAGTAGAGTGTAGAAGAACGCAGATACTGTTTCAAAGATGAGGTATGTTCTGACCAATTTAGAATTTTTGTCTACAAAAATTTAAATGGGAGCCCAAGGGTTAAAACTTTCCACAAAAATATTTTCCGGAAAATTTCACTATGGGTCACCGAAAACAAGTAACCTCTAAGAGTTAAAGGTAACACATAAAAAAACGAAATAAAGTGTTAAGAAATTTATTTGTAAGGATGATTAGTAATACCCTTGTAATATGTGCTGTAAGTTTGGAACATAGAAACTTTTACCAGCAGAGAATCATTTAATAATATTGTAACGGTGTGGTATTCACCGGCCCACCCACGGAAGATAAGAAATGAATTTCTGATCATAGTATTTTTCATACGCCAATATTAGTTCAGTGCTGAAACAACCTTACCTGCGATGGGATAGCGTGAAATGGTCACAGATATAACAATTAGAGTGGTAAACTTATTTTTAGTATGAAAAAAAATCGCATATAAAAATTTTCGCCATTTTTTTCATCGCGAGTTTCGCATAAGAAAATTACCGAAAAAATTCCAAATATGTCTCCAAAACCAAAAAATCACTATGAATTTTTTCAGATTTTTCCTATGACTACTTAGGCTGAAAAACGAAATTTACAAAATCCGCCATTACTCATTAAAAATTGCAAATAATGGTCTGAAAATTTGCGAAACTTGATTCGGTTTGGGGGCATTTCTGACATGGAAACCCGGCTATGCCCTTTTAAAATGATTTTATTTTTCATTGTGTATATATATAAAAAAGAGAGTTTTAAAAATAATTAATTTGAAAATTTTTAGGCAGAAATACTTCTTAATGAAAGAAGCCGCGATAATTTTAATTTGTTCGCTCATTGGTAAATGTTATCATACATTAGTGTCACAAATTTGTATAAAAAAATTGGTTATTTACAAGTCAAACGAAAATTTCGTGAAACGTCATTTTTTTACACTTGTAATGTACAAGTGCTCTCTTACAATTTTTGTTGCCTCTTATTACAAATTTGTGAATTTGAGAGTTGTAACTTATGAAACGAAAAATGGTTTTACACATCTGTAATTGTAATTCACAAGCACAAATTTGTAATTGTAAATTGTATTTGGTGAAATAGGGCACAGATCTTCATTGTGACAGCAGAATATGAAAATAGGATGCTAAAACATAATTAAAATGAAAAATTTTAAATTTGCGAAAACTTAAATGAGTTACTCCGAAAAGAGTGATTTTAAAGGATGTTTTACAATAGGTTTGGGATTTTGTATGGGAAAAGTATTCAACTTGCATATAAAAGATTTTATGATGTCTATACCTATATAAAAAAAAGAGGCTAAAGCGAATGACGTGCCCAGTTTTTTGATACAACTAGCTCCTAAATTGACCATTTGGCACTTTATTTTTACGAATTTTTAAGTTCACCCGTTAGGATTTTAAAGATAGCGGTAATTTTTTAAAAATTAAAGTACGTAGGATTGTAGGTAATTCAATTTAGTTTATTTCAAAAACAATTTTATATCGAGTTATATTTGAACTAGTAAATTAACTTTTAGTGAACCCATATCGAGTACAATCAAGTTCATTTTTGACAAAAAAATTCGTAAAAAAAAGTGTCAAATGGTCAATTTAGGAGCTAGGGGTGGCTTTCGGTTTAGTTGTATCACCATTCGCTTAAGCGGTATATATATCTGAAAATCCTTTATATGCAAGTTGAATACTTTTCCCATACTAAATCCCGAACCTATTGTAAAACATCCTTTAAAATCACTATTTTCGGAGTAGCGCATCCAGTTTTCGCAAATTTAAAATTTTTTTGCATTTCAATTAGTTTTTAGCACCCTATTTTCATATTATGCTGTCACAATAAAGATATGAAATACTTAAGCAAAATGTATGGAGCAAATAAGGCATCTACTATATATGCATGCATTTCTATTTGCTGCAGCACCCAAGTTAAATAAACAGGAACTCACCAGCGTCAACTTCCAGAATTAAATCGCAAATCCTCCAACTCGCTCAGATACAGAAACAATCGTGCTATATGCATGCTGATGTATATTTGATATTTATAAACTTTTTAGACTTAAAAATCAAAGTTTAGTCGCTAACAAAATTTTTCAGTTCTCTTTCACTATATTGTTTGATCATTGCAGAAATTTCTGCTTGAAAAACAGAAGCATACAACCCAAGGACCCCAGAACCCGAACCAAATTCTCTCTTTAGCCGTCAGTGAAAATACGCTTACAATCAACTCCCGGCCCAGGTCCCGGCATAAACCAAATTTGGGCTTCTGGAATTTGTATTGTATAGCGCTGTTTTAAAACTGGAATTGTTGGCATTGTATCGGATGGCATTGATAGAACTGTTAGGTCCATATCAGTACTTTCAACAATGTCACTAATATCCCAGCAAGTGTCATACCAATACCCATTGCGTTTAAGCCTACAGATGGCTTTAACAGCCTCTCCTTTAGCAAAAATATCAAGGGGTGGTAAGTTGAGCAATGCATCCAAGGATGGGCCAGGTGTTGTAGGAAAAGCTCCCGTACAGCAAATGGCCACAGTCTTTTAAAGTCTGGCAAGAGCTTTCCTAAAGCTGTCAACATTAAGTCTGCTCCACCAGACTATGGATGCATAGGTGATGATGGGTCGAATCATAGCCTTATAAAGCCATAACACTTTATAAGGTGATAAGCCCCATGTTTTGCCAAAATAGTCATTCCCCTGAGTACTGGTAAAAAGCGACCATCAATTTTCCTTCTCCTGGTGAAAAGAATAACACCAGTTTTAAGAGGGTTAACCGATAGCCCGTTTGAGCAGCACCAAGAGTCAATAATATTCAGAGCAGTTTGGGCCTTCCTACAAACATACCCGACCGATTGGCCCGTGATTAAGCAGGCAACGTCATCGGCATAGGCCTGTGTGTAGATACCCGACTCATTTAGGGAAACAAGCAGAGAGTCAACCAGCAGACACCACAGCAGTGGAGAGAGTACGCCCCCTTGGGGACATCCTCTATTCACGCCACAAGTCACAGATTGACCACAATCAGCTTGAACCATCATAAGTCTATGTGACAGGATTGATCGAATCCAGTTAACAAGAACCGGATCCACTCCATGCTGACCTGCTGCATTGCACATGCCGTCAAAAGTCACGTTGTCAAAGGCTCCCTCAATATCAATAAAAATACCAATAGTGTATTCTTTCCTGTTGAGGGCCCGCTCAATCCGGCCTACCAGATTTTGCAGGGCCGTCTCACAAGATTTTCCACATTGGTAAGCATGCTGAAATGAAGAGAGAGGATGTAACAATAACGACTCACTACGGATGCGGTGCTCAACACAGCGCTCAAGACATTTTAGTAGGAAAGACATCATACTAATTGGTCTAAAGCTTTTGGGATTGGTATAGTTGTCCTTTCCAATTTTTGGAATAAAAACAACTTTTACCAACCTCCATTGTTGAGGTATGTGAGCCAGAGCCAAACTGGAGATGAAGATCTTCTTCAAAACCGGTAGCAATTGCACCATACCCTCTTTCAGAGCAACTGGCAGTATACCATCCGGACCCGGCGATTTGAAACTGTCAAAGGAAGCAATAGCAAACCTAATCGCGTTTTCATTCGCCACTGTCCTGGCAACCCACCAGTTGCGCTGCGAAACTGTGGAATTAACGCTCTCCACTTCCGGAAAAATGTGATGTTGAACAACAGAGACCTGATTGCCCGGAAAGTGAGATTCAAGCATTAAGCTGAACATCTCACTTTTTGATTCCGTGAAAATGCCATCAGATTTTTTGAGTGAACACAGTCGGTTGGCTTGACCCTTTTTGAGAATTTTCGACAACCTAGCTGTTTCAGACATAGTTTCAATACCGTTGCAGAAATTTCTAAAGGAAGCCCTTTCGAATCTCGAATTAGATTTTTATACCTTTCTGCTTTTGACGATACAGAGCCCAGTGCTCATCAAGATCAGTCTTGAGAGCCCTGTTGATAAGTTTTCTCGACTCAACCCGCAGGGCTTGCAGCTCCTTGCTCTACCACGGAACAGGAATTTTAGCAAGAGGTTGGCGAGGGGGACAGGCACGCTCAAAGCTGGTCTGAAGAGCAGAGATGAGATTTTCAACCGCTGCTTTCAAACCTCGCCAATTACGTAGTTTAGGGGGTAGAGCACAGCTTAATGAAGCCAGTTCTTCCCTAAACTTTGCCCAATCCGCCTTTTTCGGATTTCTTATGGACGGTAAAGGATTAACTTCAACGCCATACTGAAATTCGATATATCTGTAGTCCGATAGAGAATCATCTCTAAGGACCTTCCAGTTTGTAATTGACTGCACTAACCTTTCATTCGAAAGAGTTAGGTCAATAACCTCCTGTCTAGTAGGTGTCACAAAAGTGGGTTGGTTCCCAACGTTTTGTATGTTCAGCCCAGAAGACAGTATGTAATTGAGAAGATGGGTCCCTCTTATGTTGCACTTGCTGCTGCCCCAGATAACATTCTGTGCATTAGCGTCACAACATAATATGAGTCCCAAATTCATCCTTTCACAGTACTCCACAAATTCAACAACCATCGATGGCGGTGGTGGTAAAATTGCATCGTATGGAAAGTAGGCAGAAGCAATCGCAAAATGTTTTCATTCTCGATTGTCCTGAAAACTCACCTTAGCAGTCACCATATCTTGGCCACAAAACTGACCAAGTTTGGTAATTGTAAGATGACGAGAAGCTATAAGATAGGTTCTAGGTCTATTAGAACTCTTATCATATAGAATCGTGTGCCCCTTAACTCACCAAGTCCACAGATGCGTCCTTTATGGACCCAAGGTTCTTGGATTGTTGTTATGTGAGGGAATGTATGCAACGTGGAAAGGCGTTTACATAGGAGTGCAGTAGCAGCCTTGGAGTGTTGAAAATTTATCTGGGTTACTGTAAGTCCACAGATAGGTTCCTCAAAATTTGCAGAGTTAGAAGACCGAGGTAGCCTCGCGTTGTCATTGCCGGCAGCAGTAGGCATCACAGAGGTTAATACTTCGGAAAGTGTTAGAGCCTCCCATCTGCGCGCCCACACTGCAAGAGATGGCAGGACTGGCAGTATCGGTCTTCGTCCTCTTTACCCGAGCGCGCCTAAAGGAAGCGGCTTGGTTTTTCTGAAGAACCTCTGCATCGGTTGCTGTAACCTCAGCAGAGAGTACTCTCTTTGAAACACAGGCCATAATTGGGTCTTCAACCAGAGTAGTGGCCGAGGTCTCCTTACATCTGTTTATCGACCTAATCTTCCTCCATTTGCATCTCATACTGCGAGAAGGTTGTGGCCCCAGCACGCCGGCTTCTGTAGGAGGTATGTCAGTCACAGTTGTGACGTCTAGACTCATACCTACTTCAGCCGGAGGGTTCACACCCCACTCTCCCCCGGGATGCGCTCTCTGTCGTAGATTCGAGAGACTTTGAGGGTTTTTTCTTTTTCGGTTAGGTTCATGCCGTTTCGTCCGGTCGCCTGTTCCTCCTGTTTAACCAGGGCGAAGTTCCCTTCGCCTGGACTATCTTAGCCAGTCACATATCAGAAATCAGATATGCTACTGTTTCCAGCCGTCACCACGTGAAGGAAATAGACCAAACTTCCATCAGATCACTCAATTACGGCACGTATCGAAATACGTGTTGGTCCCCTTGAGTAACTGACAGACTGACAGCCAAAATGGAGTGTTAAAAAAGGTCGTTGGATGCCTGTCTTATGACACTGGTCTTATGGTGCACCCGGCTCTTGTAGGTGCTATAATTAACGCGCATTATACCCAGCATAACATAAGAATGCAACACAGTTTGCCTATGCCTGAAAACGACAACTGTTTGGTAGAGGAAGACCGTGTACAAGCTCTTAACTCCACCCACGTTTTAGGTGAGGGAAGACGCGTGCGTGATACAATCACAAGGAGCTATTTTCGGCAATAGTAAGTATAAGATATCAAAGCTCACTTGAATTACTCATATATGTATGTTTTAAGAAACTGCATTTTAAAACTCTTTAACCATAACTTTAATTACACTATTTCTTTGATAGTTTATAAACCGTTTTAGTACCTATATTTCTCCTTTCAGATAAGTTACAACAATTTGAAAGTTACGTGGAAATGGGGGTTTTAAACCTAAGTCCGGATTTCACCGTTGTATTGCAAATTCATAGATACTGTTTTACTTGAATAAAATACTATTTTGCCTTCAACTTACCTCTTTCGTGTTATTTATTATTACACTTTTAAAATATATTTTTAACATCTTTGATTAAAACAACTTTATTAACAATTACATTTTTTCGATGGTTTCATTTTATATAAAAGAAAAATTATAAAAACAAAAGGTTCATACATTTAAACATCGATGGCTTCAAGCATAAACAGTGTATGACTTTTTTTAAACAAACAAAAGATTAAAATAAAGAATTATTATTTGAAAATAAAGAGTATTAACAATAAAAAAATGTGGCCCTTTATTCGTCCTTGGAACCATAGGAATTAATAATAAAACAATAAAGAAATAAGTGTTGAATTTCAGTGAATTCAAGGCCAAATAAACGTACTACAGAAAAGACAACTCAAAATTGAGCATTTTTCAAAAAACGATAAAAGAATATTTTTGCTTACCTTTGTATGTATCCAACAATTTATTTATGGCAACTAATATGTCATTATATTAGGTCTGTTCACGTAGAAAAAATTGTTAACAAATATTAATAGTTTTTACTAGAAAAGTGTTCACGTACTCAAAAAACTTTCTACGAGAGAGAAAAACGATAGCGTAAGAATGTGAGAGAGAAAAAAGTAGTTGAAACTTACTGAAAGTAAAATTTTTACTTTCACAAATTTTCAGCTGCCGAAAAAAAACAACAGTCAAACATAAAAATGTCAATGTTTTTTGACATTAAGCCGTTTTGCTACTTAATGGCATCTATTACGCTTACGATGATTTTTGTCGCAAATTTTTTGAACTTCTTCCACTGAACTAGACTGCTTGCGGCTTTTGGGGGAACTTTCGCAGATCTCAAATCCTTCCTCCTCTTCCAGCGGAAGAACATCATCTTTTTCCTCCAATATGATTTCCGTAAGGAATTCTTCATTGCATAGAAATATGCTTAGGGCTTCTACTAAACAACGTGTCTAGTATTAGTTTCGTTAATCATTTTTTTATCATCTGATCAGGTGATTGGCCTACCGCAGATGATCCTGAATTGATGGAGCTGCTACCTTTTTTTGACGTTGCTCAGGATCATCATACTGTATCTGGTTCAAGGCTGACATTTGGATGGATTTACAGTTGCGTGGTGCACGTGGGTGATTTGACTGTTTCATGCCATTACCCTCAAGATGGCACTTTTTTTTATATGTATTCGCCACAATGGACGTCGCTACTGCATTTGTGTTCTTTTATACAATCGACTGGCGAAATGCAGAGAGAATTAATTTTTTTTTATACGAGATAGCTTTTTGGCTATTTTTTAAGAAAAGCGTACGGCCTTGCCCTTGCCGAGGATCGAACCCGGGACCCCTGAGATGATAGTCTAGTAAGCTGCCATCCAGGCGGACAGTATCTTAAGTATCACTTAGTTACTTAATAACAGTCATATATTTTGTTTCCTTTTTCATTCAAATGTGTAAACACATCTATTTGCTTATTTTAAGGGGGTATTCTACGCGAGATGGTCCTGGAATCGCTGATTAACCGTAAGTTACATCATTTGTAAGTACCATGTTTGTAAATCTTTAAACTCGTTTTTCTCGAAACCATTTTTTTCGGGACGGTGGACACGATTCACAAAAAACCACTTGTCCAATTGACTTGAAATTTTACAAGGCTACTAAGCAAAGGCCATACCTATGCCTTATCTAGGATTATGGCGAAAGTATTTGTTTAACTAATGTTTTTAATGCAAAATATAAACAAAAACAGGGCAAAAAATCGTAATTTTTTTTCAAACGTCTGATTTAAATTGAAAAACAATTGTTGCCGCCACTGCTTAAAGCTTTTTTTTTCTATTACATATTATTTTTTAATCTACTACAAAATTGTAAAATAAGTTCTAGAACCGCTGATTATTAATTCCACATATTCATTGGTCTGACTGTATTAAGCGAGAATAGTCATCGGCACAAAGCATCAGCGTTCCTGGAACTTATTTCATATCTTGATTTTCCATACCAGAAAGTATGTATATTTTATATAATGTAATTTAAGTACTTTAATGAATTGTTAATGAATTGTAATTCCTTAGGAATTTTAACAGACGTGAACACTTGCGCTGGAATAAATAAAGTTTATATTTCATCTAAATAAGATTGTCACTCTAGTTCAAGATTCTAGTGAAAATCAAGATTTCGAGGACAACTGCCTCAACAAATTAAAATTCTTTCTGAATTTCGCAGCTTAAGTTGCTGCTGAAGATATTCTTTTTGAATTGCCCGAATACGCCATCACAGTGCCACGTGCCACCATATTACTTGGTCACTCGTCGCCATTTTGCTAACCTCAAAGTAAGTACAAAATGAACTCCTCACAAGGTCAACCACCAATCCCACACGATCTGCCTTCAGCTACTGTTAACCCAAAATGTCAACTCTGCAACAACGATGCTGCAGATGAGATCATTCTTTGTGTTCAGTGTCGCAAACACTTTCATAAAACTTGCGCTAACGTTCCTTCCACAACTTGTTTCGATACATGGAAGTGTGAATTCTGCTTAGAGTCGCCGTCACCGCGATCTATATGCAGTCAATCCAGTAGTTCAACCAACATCTCTAAACGAAAGGCATTGCTTGAGTTGCGGCGCCTGGAAGAAGAAAGAGCTATGTGCATAGCACGCGATCGTGATTTTTTGAACAAAAAATATCAAATTCTTGAGGAACAAATTGAATTCGATAAAGAAGAACACGTGGATATTAATAGCGACCAGCATGTCTCTAACCTCAATAATTGTCAAAATCAAATCTCTAATTTGCAGGATTATCACAGAAGTAATCAAACTGTGTATTTTGATTTACCAGCGTCCAGTAACTCAACGTTAAATCATGTTAATAGAATCACATCCTCCTTTTCAAGACCCGTGGTGTCAAGCACTAATTCGAATAGACCTGCTAATCCGACAATGTTCGTCGCCGCCGCACAATTACCGCCTCAAGAGTCTTTATCCACTATAGCAAATACACTTCCAACTTATGCGCTCCCTTCGCAACCATTATTCTCGACATCTACACAAA
Organism: Toxonevra muliebris; assembly: GCA_963691655.1. Lineage (NCBI taxonomy): Eukaryota > Metazoa > Arthropoda > Insecta > Diptera > Pallopteridae > Toxonevra > Toxonevra muliebris. Next base: position 50,656,877 of record OY829328.1, on the reverse strand, counting down.
CCTTAAACGTTAACAATCAACCATCCGCTGTGAACACAGCATACACATTTCGTCCCAATTTGTCACAGGTGCAAGTTAGTGCACGACAAACTGTACCAAAAGAACTGCCTTTGTTTTCAGGCCATCCAGAGGAGTGGCCGCTCTTTAGCTCAACGTTCGATTGGTCCACTTCAGTATGTGGACTAACTGATGCAGAAAATTTAGTTCGTCTGCAACGCGCACTCCGCGGCGAAGCTCTGCGATCTGTACAGCACATATTAATACATCCATCTTGCGTATCAAATGCAATGTCTACACTTAAACTCTTATATGGACAACCTGAAAAAATTTTGCTTTCCATAAAAAATAGATTAAAGTCAATGCCAGCAATAAGTCCAAATAAATTAGAATCATTTACGTCCTTTGCAGTAAATGTTAAAAATTTACAAGCTACAATTGAAGCTTGCGGTCTGCGCGACGAACTAAACAACTCTTCATTGCTGCATGAACTAATAGAAAAACTTCCTTCATATTATCAAATAAATTGGGGTGCTCATAAGCTCGCACTGGGTAAAAATAATAAAAAACCAAATCTAGCGGAGTTTTCTAACTGGATATACGAAATCGGAATTTCTGCAAGCACTGTTATTCTGTCAAATAACACCCAGTTAAGTACAAAAACAAATGCCCACAAAGATGCATTTATTCACCTACACGGTGAACAAAAACGACCAATATGTTGTGTGTGTAAAAGTTCATGCAAAAATGTTGCCAGCTGTGAAAAATTTCGGTCGCTCGATCGTGGACAGAAATGGGAAATAGTAAGAAAATTCAAGTTGTGCAAGCAATGTTTACAACAACATTCTAATTTCCGCCTGTGTAATAAAATCTGCGAAGTTGACGGCTGTAAACTAAAGCACAATTCTTTGCTTCATCGCGACAATCTGGCAACACCAGATCGAAACTCACCACTAACGAGAACAACGGAATCTTCTGACACCAGCGAAAATTTACAAACTTATAAATGCAACGCGCATAATTCACAATCGCAAAATATTCTATTCAAAATTATTCCAATTACTTTAATGGGAAAAAATCAAAAGTCCATAAGCACATATGCGTTTATTGATGAAGGCTCCTCGATTAGCCTAATGGATGAAGAAATTACAAATAGTTTAGGGCTGCACGGTGAACCCCACCCATTGTGTCTAAAATGGACAGGGGGGATTGAACGCATGGAGAAGTCTTCAAAGCGACTGCAAGTAAACATCGTTGGACGTAATAAAAACAAAGTTTCATTAAACGTGCATACGGTCAGTAGGTTGTCCTTACCTACGCAAACACTGGATATCGACACCCTCCGTCAGCAATATCCACACCTTAAAAATTTGCCAGTAGAAGGCTATGCAAACGTTACACCGCGAATGCTCATCGGTGTTGATAACTGGAAATTGAGTATTCCACAAGAGATTCGCGAAGGAAACCCTACTGACCCTGTAGCAATACGCACTTGCCTAGGATGGTTGGTGTATGGGTTTTGCAATAGAAACTTTAATTTGCGTAAGTTTTACAATTTTCATATTTGCGAATGTAGTAAGGAAAATGATGCTGAACTGCATAATATGGTAAAAATGTTTTATTCGTTAGAAAATGTAGGCGTGAATACATCCTTGAAGTTGAAGCTTGGAAAAGAAGATGAGCGTGCTTTAAAATTGTTAGTACAAAATACGAAAAAGCGTGCAGATGGTCATTACGAAGCTGCATTGCTGTGGCGCTACGATAATATTACACTACCGAACAGTTATGACATGGCTAAAAAGCGGCTGGTATGTCTAGAGCGTAAACTTAGGGATGATTCACAGTTACTGAATGCATTCAAGAAAACTATAAGCGACTATTTAACGAAAGGGTACATTCGTAAATTAAATGATTACGAAATACATGGTCAACATAAAACGTGGTATCTGCCAATATTCGCAGTTTTTAACAAAAATAAACCTGGCAAGACGCGTATTGTATGGGACGCTGCAGCTAAAGCTAATGGAGTATCGTTGAACTCGCTGCTGCTTACAGGGCCTGATATGCTTGAATCGCTTGCAGGTATTTTGTATCGTTTTAGACAAAAATCAGTTGCTGTTTGTGGAGACATCGCCGAAATGTTCCACCAAATTTTTATTCGGCCTGAAGATCAGCACGCACAGCGATTTCTGTGGCGTGATATTGACGTCAATACTGAACCCGAAATATATGTTATGAACGTTATGATTTTTGGAGCTACGTGCGCTCCTAATATATCGCAATTCGTAAAGAACTTGAATGCGTCAGAGTTTGAAAATGAATTTCCTGTAGCTGCTAACGCCATTAAGCGCAATCACTACGTAGATGATTATTTAGATTCATTTGACACGATCGATGAAGCTGTTAAGGTAACTTTAGATGTTAAATACATTCATAATAAAGGTGGTTTTGTTATACGAAATTGGATATCGAATGCAAATGAGGTTTTGCATGCTCTTAGCGATAGTCAACAGATATGTGAAAAGAATCTAAATATAGGCAATGCTGCTGCAATGGAAAAAGTACTCGGAGTATTTTGGATTCCCAGCGATGATAAAATATCTTTTAAAATATCATCAACGATTCTGCAAAGTGACATTTTTCTTGGAAGTCGTGCACCTACAAAGAGGGAAATGCTACGCATTCTCATGTCGATCTACGACCCTCTTGGTCTTATAGGTCACTTTCTAATGTATGCAAAGATTTTATTACAGGAAGTTTGGCGAACTGCAATCAACTGGGATGAAGAAATATTGGCGCCCCAATTAGTCAAATGGGTTAAATGGGTTAAATTTTTACCGGATTTGCAAAATACAAAAATAAATCGTTGTTATCTTCAACATTTCAAAAACTATAATGATCTCGATGTGCAGGTGCATGTATTTGTAGATGCTAGTGCGTATGGATACGCTGCGGTGTCTTATATTAGGCTATCTAACAGTAATGAAGTAGTATGCTCTCTTATTGGTTCAAAGACAAAAGTATCACCGCTAAAGCTCACGTCCATTCCTCGCTTGGAGTTAATGGCAGCTCTAATTGGTGCACGATATGCAAGTAATATAGTCAAAAATCACACTCTCAAAATCTCTCGCGTAGTTTATTGGTCGGACTCGAAAACTGTCCTTAGCTGGTTACAATCAGATCATCGTAGATATAGCCAATTTGTTGCATTTCGAGTAACTGAAATTTTGGATTTAACAAATACAAAAGATTGGAGGTGGATTCCTAGCAAGTTAAATGTCGCAGACGAAGCAACCAAATGGTCAAGCAAACCAGATTTACATCAGAACTCCCGCTGGATCAATGGGCCTCAATTTTTATATATGCAAGAGAATGAATGGCCAACTACTTGTGCATTTCAAGAACCACCTACTACTGAAGAGTTAAAAAATAATGTACTACATATTGGTATAACTGAGAAACTAATCGATATCGAACGTTTCTCAAAGTGGAAAAGACTGCTGAGGACAGTGGCATATACTTTACGGTTTATTGAAAATATCACAAGAAAATGGAAAAAGATAGAATTATTGTGTAGTGAGCTTCAGCAAGAAGAACTTCAAAAAGCCGAAAATTTACTATATCTACAAGCACAGCGCACGACGTACATGGATGATATAAACGCGTTGAAAGCGAACAAGCAGCTGCAAAGATCAAGTCGATTGTACGCTAAGTCGCCTTATTTGGACGAACACGATATTCTCAGAGTTGATGGTAGAATTGACGCAGCATCTGTACCTAAGGAGCAAAAAAAACCAATTATTCTCCCCAGGGAAAACCCGTTAACAGCGCTAATTTTATTGCACTATCACAGTTTGTATCACCATCTAAATCATGAAACCGCAATAAATGAAATTCGTCAAAAATATTATATTTCTCGTTTGCGCATCACTTATAAAGTTCAAGTTAGAAACTGTCAAATGTGCAAGATCCACAAAGCAATGCCACAGGTTCCTCAGATGGCAAAATTGCCGCGTGCACGGCTAGCTACTTATATCGCCCCATTTACATTTACTGGACTTGACTTTTTCGGACCACTTATGGTCACAGTGAATCGTCACCAAGAAAAACGGTACGGTGTTCTGTTTACGTGCCTTACTGTAAGAGCTATTCACGTGGAGATAGCATATTCTCTAACCACAAGCTCTTGTATCTTGGCTATACGAAACTTCATGGCAAGGCGTGGTACACCGAGAGAATTTTTCAGTGACAACGGCACCAACTTTATTGGTGCGGAAAGGGAACTTCGAGAAGCAGTTGAGGAGGTTGACAGAGACGCATTGATTCGACATTTTACTACCACTTCAACGAAATGGAACTTCAATCCACCCGCTGCACCTCACATGGGAGGCGCTTGGGAGCGACTGGTACGCTCGATAAAAACAGTTCTTTATAAAATAATGCCTAGTCGCTCACCGAATGATGAACTTCTTCGCAGCATGCTAGCCGAAGCTGAAAACATTGTTAATACAAGACCGCTAACATATGTTCCCCTCGAAGATGGTAATGATGAAGCCATCACTCCAAATCATTTCCTGGTAGGAAGCTCGAATGGTATAAAGCCAATTGCTCTTATAAACGACAGCTCTGCAGTACTTAAGCATAGTTGGCTTCGATCGCAGCAGTTTGCAGAACACTTTTGGAGGAGATGGATATCTGAATATTTACCTTCGTTAACATGTAGAACAAAGTGGCATGAGAAGGTAAATCCTTTACGTGTCGGTGATTTGGTGATCGTGGTTGATCCTATGTGTCCTCGTAATGTTTGGCCAAGAGGAAAGGTAATAGAAACGAGGTTAGCAAAAGATGGTCAGGTGCGGAGCGCAAAGATCATGACTGCAACTGGTGTTTTGGATAGACCAGTTACAAAGATTGCTGTTTTAGATGTGGCTCAAAACGTGGAGTAGGGCTGCGATATATGTCTTTCTTGCCATACTGCGGGGTGGTATGTTGCCGCCACTGCTTAAAGCTTTTTTTTTCTATTACATATTATTTTTTAATCTACTACAAAATTGTAAAATAAGTTCTAGAACCGCTGATTATTAATTCCACATATTCATTGGTCTGACTGTATTAAGCGAGAATAGTCATCGGCACAAAGCATCAGCGTTCCTGGAACTTATTTCATATCTTGATTTTCCATACCAGAAAGTATGTATATTTTATATAATGTAATTTAAGTACTTTAATGAATTGTTAATGAATTGTAATTCCTTAGGAATTTTAACAGACGTGAACACTTGCGCTGGAATAAATAAAGTTTATATTTCATCTAAATAAGATTGTCACTCTAGTTCAAGATTCTAGTGAAAATCAAGATTTCGAGGACAACTGCCTCAACAACAATTTTTCTTATTCCCTAGATGAGGCGATAGCAGGAAGTCTTACGATTACAAAATGGGTTACATTTTGTGTTTCAGAATATTTAAACCGGAGATATCATGTCCACCATGGAGCAACTATTTTCTGTAGGCTCAAGTTCGAGGCGTAGAATGAACCATTATTAACAAAGATATTTTTAAGATTAAAAACGAAAATTATAGTTCTAAACCTGTAGAAAAACTTCAAATAAAAATATTGAAAAGCTTTTCATTTACAACGATTTGAAAACATCGATATTTAGTACCATCTCGGGTAGAATACTGGGACTTGAGTATATAGCTTACTAGATTATCTGGTGTAATTGTGTCTCCAACAGCACTTTTCAGCGCGATTCTCAAATTCGTGAAACGACTACATTCAAAAAACACATGTTCTGCATCTTCTATGCAGTCTGGTCCGCAGTGATCGCATGCAGGGTCATTTTCATAGCCGAACCTATGCAGATACCCCTTAAAACAACCATGTCCGCTGAGTATCTGTGTCAGGTAAAAGTTCACCTCGCCATGTGTTCTGTTCAGCCAGTTTGTCAGATTTGGAATAAGTCTATATGTCCATCTCCCCTTCTCTCCGTGATTCCAGCGACTTTGCCATTCAGCGATTGTAATTAGTTTTGTATTTGCGCGTTGATTACCAGTTATTGTAATCAGTTACGGCCTTTTTGATTTCGTTAATAAAATCGTTATTTTTGTGCGTAGAGGTTAAAATTTTCCAGACACATGTAGTTTGGGTAAGTGCATCATAATTAATCCAAAAGACGATTTTAAAAATTTGTGTAGTTACGGCTTTTTGGATTTTAGATGACGATATGCAACTTATGCGCTCATAGCGCTATGCTACATGTATAATATGTAGTACACTCAAATATATTGAAAGTCACTCAACACTTTTAAATTATAACCGAAGCATAAGTGGCCAATAGAAATCAAGTTGATCGTTTATTGTACTTATGCATATGTATGTTTAGCCATTACAATAAAGGCCAAAACACATAGAAACCATGCATGCATCGAGATCTGTCAAATTATTTTAAAATACATGTTGGCTTATGAGAATGCTCATATAAAAAGTATGCATCGGGCATCGGTGCTTGATGCATGCCTAAAATTGCTCAACTTTTAACTTTTTCAAGTACTGACATTTTCAAACATCTGATTTTGTTTATTTATGCCTTGTTGAAAAATACAATTTTTATTTTTTCGTTTGTTAAAATGTTTGAAGAGCAAAAGCACCAATGCGTTTACAATGAAGCTAACATTGGTTTCCGTAATAAAATAACAAAAGAAAAAGCGTGGATCGGCTGCTGTGGAACAACCATGTAATGAAAAGAAAAATATTTTACTTGCTATTTTGTGAGTCTCCTCGGCTTGCAGCTCATCAATGTCAAGGTCGGTGGAAAACATTACGAGATCGGCTTGTAAAAGAGGTGAACAACAAAATAACATCAGAAGGCGCCGCTCCAGAATTTAGAGTGGAAGTACTTAGATGCTATGGCTTTCATGAAAGATTTCATTGCGCCCAGGCCGTAAGTTACATATATTCAAAAAATTTTAGAAACATTCACTGTAAGTATTTGTGATATTTTAGAACCACAAAGCGATACATTTTTTATAGATGATGATGAATCGGATGAGTATCTATTCACCACTCAAATCCACATACCTCCTTCTGGCGTTAAAGACTCTTACGCTTCACCACCAAGAAACACAATACATTGAAAGAGCTGGTAGGCACAATAAATAATATTGTTGCAAATAAATTTTCACCTAAATTCAAAAATTCCACGTTTTACCAATTTATGGAGTCATATTATATATACATTAAAATTGAAGTTATGCCAAAAGAGTGGAAGAAGTTCTTAGAAATTTTGTAAACAACTGAAACATAAATTTATTTTGTATTCCAGTATGATCTCTAAGTATGTCTGTATTAGAAAGATGATAAAAGTGAAGTGAATACTGTTTTTGTTTTTGTAAACAGCTTTTTTGGTTTTTGTAATCAGCGTAGTATCACTAAATCGTAATTAAAATGAATTGATATTTTAAGTTCTTAAAAATATATAATAAAATTAATATAAGTGCATATAAACACTGTTGAAAAGGTGAAGTTATACATGTTAATAAAAAGTTAAAAAAGTTTACTAATTATTTGAAATATAATCTTCGAGAATATCTGGAATGATTTTCAAGACGCATTGCTGGAATTCAAGCGGCGTGCTTTCTTCAATGGCTGTGTATTTTTCCTCCATAGTCCGTCAATAACGTTATCGCCCTGGTATGAATCATAATAATCTGGGGGACAATAGCTCCCATCGTGTATTATTGCAAAATTGTGCAACACAACTGCGGCTTTTATGACGGATTCGGTTCTTTGTGGACTCATGTGAAGCGGCGCAAGTAATACCCTCCATCGAGAGGTTAAAATGCCGAACGCGTTTTCTATGGTTCGCCTAGCTCTAGAAAGTTTCTTGTTGAACAATTCTTTATGGTGGCAATAAGGTTCCAGGGTATGGTCTCATCAGGTTGTTTCTTAGAAGAAACTCTGCGTCGCCAATAAAAAAATATGGGAATTTTATATTAAACTTTTCCAACTGAGTGCTTTTCGGGATATCTAATCTATCATTAAACAACCGTTTGCCAAACTCCGAGTGCCATACTATACTATATTTCTACAGCGGTAAACGTATAGTTCGCGTCGCAAACAGCCAGTAAGACGATTAAGAATGTTACTGTGAATAAATATCACAAATCAAATCAAGATTCAAATAAATGTCAAATATATTACCTTTGTAATTGTAAAACAGTGAGCCAAAATTAGCTGGGCAAAAGATGTTGACATGCCTTCCGTCGATTGCACCTACACAATGAGGAAAGTTCTTAATTTCTTCAAAGTCATTAGCAATTCTGAGCCATTCCTATTTGTTCGGCACTGCCATGTAGATAAAAGAAAGCACATTCAATATAGCTTCGCATGTCTCGTTTATAATTTTTCATACTGTTGAAAAGCCCATTTTGAATGTTAACGATAAATACTGAGTACTATCCCCATGACAACAACAATCCATAACAACAATCCAAGAACCTTGGGTCCATAAAGGACGCATCTGTGGACTTGGTGAGTTGAAGGGTCGCACGATTCTATACGATGAGAGTTCTAACAGACCTAGAACCTGTCTTATAGCATCTCCTCATCTTACAATTACCAAACTTGGTCAGTTTTGTGGCCAAGATATGGTAGCTGCTAAGGTGAGTTTTCAGCACAGTCGAGAATAGAAACATTTTGCGATTGCTTCTGTCTACTTTCCATACGATGCAATTTCACCATTTGTGGAGTACTGTGAAAGGATGAATTTGGGACTCATATTATGTTGTGACGCTAATGCACAGAATGTTATCTGGGGCAGCAGCAAGTGCAACATAAGAGGGACCCATCTTCTCAATTACATACTGTCTTCTGGGCTGAACATACAAAACGTTGGGAACCAACCCACTTTTGTGACACCTACTAGACAGGAGGTTATTGACCTAACTCTTTCGAATGAAAGGTTAGTGCAGTCAATTACAAACTGGAAGGTCCTTAGAGATGATTCTCTATCGGACTACAGATATATCGAATTTCAGTATGGCGTTGAAGTTAATCCTTTACTGTCCATAAGAAATCCGAAAAAGGCGGATTGGGCAAAGTTTAGGGAAGAACTGGCTTCATTAAGCTGTGCTCTACCCCCTAAACTACGTAATTGGCGAGGTTTGAAAGCAGCGGTTGAAAATCTCATCTCTGCTCTTCAGACCAGCTTTGAGCGTGCCTGTCCCCCTCGCCAACCTCTTGCTAAAATTCCTGTTCCGTGGTAGAGCAAGGAGCTGCAAGCCCTGCGGGTTGAGTCGAGAAAACTTATCAACAGGGCTCTCAAGACTGATCTTGATGAGCACTGGGCTCTGTATCGTCAAAAGCAGAAAGGTATAAAAATCTAATTCGAGATTCGAAAGGGCTTCCTTTAGAAATTTCTGCAACGGTATTGAAACTATGTCTGAAACAGCTAGGTTGTCGAAAATTCTCAAAAAGGGTCAAGCCAACCGACTGTGTTCACTCAAAAAATCTGATGGCATTTTCACGGAATCAAAAAGTGAGATGTTCAGCTTAATGCTTGAATCTCACTTTCCGGGCAATCAGGTCTCTGTTGTTCAACATCACATTTTTCCGGAAGTGGAGAGCGTTAATTCCACAGTTTCGCAGCGCAACTGGTGGGTTGCCAGGACAGTGGCGAATGAAAACGCGATTAGGTTTGCTATTGCTTCCTTTGACAGTTTCAAATCGCCGGGTCCGGATGGTATACTGCCAGTTGCTCTGAAAGAGGGTATGGTGCAATTGCTACCGGTTTTGAAGAAGATCTTCATCTCCAGTTTGGCTCTGGCTCACATACCTCAACAATGGAGGTTGGTAAAAGTTGTTTTTATTTCAAAAATTGGAAAGGACAACTATACCAATCCCAAAAGCTTTAGACCAATTAGTATGATGTCTTTCCTACTAAAATGTCTTGAGCGCTGTGTTGAGCACCGCATCCGTAGTGAGTCGTTATTGTTACATCCTCTCTCTTCATTTCAGCATGCTTACCAATGTGGAAAATCTTGTGAGACGGCCCTGCAAAATCTGGTAGGCCGGATTGAGCGGGCCCTCAACAGGAAAGAATACACTATTGGTATTTTTATTGATATTGAGGGAGCCTTTGACAACATGACTTTTGACGGCATGTGCAATGCAGCAGGTCAGCATGGAGTGGATCCGGTTCTTGTTAACTGGATTCGCTCAATCCTGTCACATAGACTTATGATGGTTCAAGCTGATTGTGGTCAATCTGTGAGATGTTCCGCCCATCTAACGAGATCTTGGCAGAGGATAGCGGCCTTTAGCGTCCTGTGCAACCTCTCTATCATGCCGTTAGATTGGGGGTGGTATGGCGTTGTTCGTAGATGGCTGATGCTGAGCGTTCTCATTAATTCTGAGAAGATAGACGACTCGAACTGCCGGCCTATCCAGCCTCCAATTAAGGCTTGCGCAACTGTTGCTGCTGTCATGTCTGCTATAGGGATTGCTTCGGGCCATCGCGTGAAGCGATCAATTATTGTAAGGCAATAGCGATGGTTTCCTTTTGGGGGAAATGGCCCCACGATATCAATGTTAATGTGAGCGAAACGACTTTCCGGTTGTGGGTATCGTGCCAGTGGTGAATGAGTGTGGCGGGTCACTTTCGATCTCTGACACTGGAGGCAGGCGTTGGCGAAATTTCGGCTGTCCTTATCAATGCCTGGTTAAACGAACTTTTTCTTCATCAACTTTGCCGTGGCCCGTGCACCTGGGTGAGCTAAGTTGTGTGTGGCTGATAGGAATATGTTTCGAAACTTTGTAGTAATAAACGGTTGGACTGTATTTGTTGAATAATCGCAAAACAGTTTCTTGCCGCTGCCTGGAATTGGAAAAGGTGTTAGTTTAATTGATTCATTTGCAATACCTTGCTTTATAAAGGCGCGAAGTTCACTGTCAACTTGCTGATCGTCAGCGAGGTCGTTGAAATTGATTTGAGGCACCGCGTTAAGGGCTGCAATTCGCGAAAGCAAGTCAGCGGTGACGTTCTCTTTTCCTTCTACGTGCCTAATGTCAGTTGTAATCTGACCTAGCTGTCGTGCTTGGCGATTCGTTGCCTTATCAAGGTTTTGTCGGAAGACAAAGGTTAAGGGCTTATGATAGGTATAGATATGACATGACCTCCCATCTAACATGAACTTGAAGTGCCGTACAGCAAGGTACATGGCTGTCAATTCGCGGTCATAAGTACTGTACCTTAGCTGTGCCTTGTCGAATTTTTTTGAGTAGAACCCTAAGGGCTCGACTCGTTTGTTAACGATCTGATGAAGTACGGCTCCCGCTGCCATGTTGGAAGCATCTACCCACAGCGAAAGTTCTGCCTCTGCCAGTGGATGCGCCAATAATGTTGCATTTGCGAGTTGTTTTTTACACTTATCAAATGCTGCCGAAGTTTCTGCAGACCAATTGAGCAGCGTGCGATCGTTCCTTATATTGCCCGTGCACAGAGCAAGTAGCGGTGATTGCGCTTCGATAGCGAGCGGAATAAACCTGCGATAAAAATTAATGATTGCAAGAAAACTTTTCAGCTCTTTTACTGTTGTGGGCTTTTTGAAGTTTTGAATGGCCGCAACGCGTTCTGGAAGAGGGTGAATCCCATTGGCGGTTACAAGGTGCCCAAGAAAGTTTATCTGGCTGCGAACGAATTCGCATTTAGATGCATTGATTGTTAAATTGTATTGATGCAGCCTTTCGAAGAGTAAACGCAAATGTTGATGGTGTTCTTCAGGCGTCGTAGAAGCAATGCACAGGTCGTCCATATAGGGAAAAACAAATTCGAGTCCTCGCACAACCTCGTGTACTAGGCGCTGGAAAGTTTGTGCGGCATTTATAAGTCCGAAGGTCATGTAGTTGAATTCGAAAAGCCCGAATGGCGTTGTGATTGCAGTCTTCGGAATATCGTCAGGGTGCATGGAGACATGGTGAAAAGCCTTTTTTAAGCCGATTTTTGAAAAGATTTTCTTGCCTGGCAGAATAGTGGTAAAATCTTGCAAGTATGGCAGTGGATATCGGTCCGGAATCGTAATAGCGTTTAAAGCGCGGTAGTCTCCACATGGTCTCCACGTGCCATCAAACTTTTTGACCATGTGAAGAGGGCTTGCCCAGTTGCTGTTGGATGGTCGACATATGCCAAGCTTCATCAAATGTTCGAATTCGGCGCGTGCGGCAGCAAGCTTTGCGGGAGACAAGCGCCTTGGTCTTGCGGCAATTGGTTGACCAGTAGTTTCAATGCGGTGAACGATCGTGGCTTTGGTAGCGGTTCTCATTGAAGCGCTGCGCGTAATTGATGGAAATTCAGAGAGAAGGGCTGCATATGGTATAGATGAGTCAAATGCTCGAATAGATGGTGGGTTTGCTAACACTAGTGTACCTTGTTTTTCGTATGATGTTTTGTTATCCACCAGTCGTTTACGCTTAAGATCTATTAAAAGGTCGAAATGGCTGATGAAGTCAGCTCCAATTATGCTTGATGTAACATCTGCGACAATAAATGTCCACGAAAACGACCGGCGTAGCCCCAAATTAACTTTTAAACTTGTTTGTCCAAAAACTCTAATTGGCGTTGCGTTAGCAGCGAACAATTTTATGCTCGTCGGCTCTAACTTAATTGATTTTCCTCTTTTTGGTATCACGGACACAACCGCGCCGGTGTCGATTAAAAATTGGATATTTGTAATGTTATCGAATACCCGCAGGCGAAATATTGTGGCTGTATCTAATTTATCGCCTCGATCCGGTTCGTCTTCAGCCACCTGACGTCATTGTTGGGTGTTGCGCGATGTGTGCCGGAAGCTGCATGGCTTCCTACACTTGCGCGCATTTTCTCCAAATGCATAATGGTACCAACACATGCTACCTGATGATGCGTTGCTTTGTCGTAGAGAAAGGCTATCGGTGGTATTTTTGCGCGAATGGCTACGTGTGGGCTGTGACAGCACCCTCTCAAATTTTCGAGAGAGGTGCGAAATTTCTTGCTGCAACTCCTCTAGAGCTGTGGATGGAGGCATATCTTGTGGTTGGTTACTAATTGAATTTCTTTTGATACTGTTTCCTTCGAAATTGTTGGTGTTACTCAAAGCCGTACATTCAAAAAGGCCGCCATTAATAACTTGTCGATAACCTCACTTTTTGATGCTATAACTGCAGCTTGAGCATGTGGCGGCAATCTTGATGCCCACAAATCGAGTAGCACAGGTTCACCGAGTAGTGAGCCTGCCATTCGTCGCATCTCATTGAATAGTTTGCTGGGTTTCCAATAACCCAATGACATATCGGACAAAACTCTTTGCAAACGCTTTTGTCTGCTATCGGAAAAATGCGTCGTCAACTTCTCTTTGATGTAAATGTACTTATCTTGTTGCGGTGTTGCGCCGATGATTGCTTGCAATTCGATTAATTTGTTTGGTGGAACCTGCGCCATTACCAAATTGTATTTTCGCGCATCTTGAGTAATGCATGATGCTGCAAACCAGAACTCCAATGACATGAAATACGATTCAATGCATGTAGTAGTCATGTCAGGTGGATTTAGCCGCAGAGAAGTTGCAGCGACGATGCGTGCGTCGACTGCAGGTGTGGCGGCTGGCGCGTCGCTGCCTACTGTTGGCGACTCTGATTGTTGTTTCGTTTCCATTGTTTATCTTTTTCGTGCGGGGTCACTAATTTAGTTTATTAGTTAAACTACTTCTTATAATTTCACTAACACACTCCCACTTTTTCACTAATACACTCACACTTTTTTCATTGGCAGAGTCACTGACGTTTTTGTAAATTTGTGAGAGAAAACAAAAACAAAGCAGCGCAGAGCGAGCAAATTTTAGAAATGAAGTGCCTGACATTTAGTTGGAAATTAATTGGCAGGACGCCTACGTCACAAAGACAATTTTTCTTGTTTTTTGACAGATAATACGAATTCTCAATTGGCATTCCAGCACTGGCAGGTGTAGACGCAGTGTTGAGGAACGTATATATGTAGTCATCACAACAACAGTGTATACAGAGACGAGCAAATCAGAAGGCCGTTTCGGAATCCGCCACGATTCCTCATCATTGATCTTAGCGATAGTTCTTAATCTTTCAATATCTTATATAAGCTATTTATGTTTGAAATCGAAACCCGGAATTGCAGATTTGATTCCAAATATCTTCACTGAGTAGAGATATTGAAAGAAAACTACCACTACCGTTCTGTACACTTATTTGTTGTTGTGTTTTCTCATTGTAACTAGTCAGCATAACCGTTCGTTATTGAAAGTCTAGTACTTGAGAGTGTGTGTCTGTAGAAAAATGAAAAAAGTCAAGCATTTAATGAAAATATCGATTGGCAGTTTGCACAAGAAATGTCGTTCTTACCAAATATGTCCCACAAATGAAAGTAAGTGTAATTTTAACTTTGGCCAGCTCATTAAAATAACGGGTATCACATATATTTATTTTGCAGAACTATCAATTCTCCACCAAGCTTCAGCGAGGAGTCTCACACATCACGAGGAGATTTCTATGAGGAGACAATATGATTACGTAAGTATTTAATATTCATAATATTTATATATGGTGCATGACTTATAATTATTCTTTTTATATTCCAAAAATCCAACACCTACGAAACGCAGTCGGCTATCTACATCGGTTCATAATACTGAGATGTGGAACAGATTCGACAGGATGCTCGAAAAACAGGAGTAGATGTTGGAAAATCGCCCACGTCCTGCAGCCGACTCGCCCTTCCAGCAAACACTTTCCACATTTGATTGGCTACTGCAGCAGCTCCCACGATCTGATGCTGATAATATTTGCCTAGAAGTCACTAACATTCTGCTTACAAAAGTTGCTGAGCACAAAGCAGGCAGTGCAGAATGAAATGTTTAAAGTTTTTTTTTTTTTGTTGTATTTCCCAATTGTGTGTTTAAGTGACAATATAGTGCAGACAGAACTATAGTACCAAGCATATCTTCAATTTGTAAGGTTTAAAGTCAATATTATTATTATTACACAGTTCAACAGTTTTGTTATACAAACATTTTTATTATCGAAACGTCCTAGTTTTGTACCTGCATTTTAAGGAGAGAGTGGAGAAAGATACAGCCTTTTTGTTGTTACATCAACCTCCTTTACATGCATAACGAACGAAATTTGTGATAAGGAAATTAGTATTAAAACGTACAATGTGGTTAAATGTAACTCGCACAGTAGGCACACTGGCGGAGTGATGCTGTTGATACATAAGTCAATAGAATAATAAAGTCCTTAACAATAACATTTGGAGCTTAATAAGAGAATTCACCAAATGCAAGTGATACTGATTTTATAAACCTTTTGAGCGAAATTACTAACGATTTAATAAATATGTCAGAACATTATTATTGGCGACTTCAATATAAACTTAAACAGAAATACAACTTATAGTGTTAGATTAAACGAATTGTTTGCAAGTAGTGCGATGTGTCAAAAAATAGATTTCAATATGCGAATCACTGAAACCTCTCAATCTAGAATCGATCTTTTATATACTAATAGCGATGATGTAAAATGCAAGCATCTCGATAAATTTAAGATATCTGATCACGAAATTTTCTTTCAAAACAAATAAGTTATATAAAATGAGAGAAAAAAGCGTGGTACCCTATAACTGGAAGACATCAACTGTAGTACCAGTACCAAAAGTGCCAAAAACAGTAAAACCAGAGGAACTTCGGCCTATAAATACTTTGCTATGTGAGGAAAAATGTTAGAAAGTGTAATTAAAAATACAACTCATTAATGTAATAATACCTGAGCAATCAGGATTTAGAAAACACCATTCATGTGAGAAAGCAATTAACGTGGTTCTGGCAGACTGGAAGGATGAATTAAATGAAAAGAAAATATAATACCAGTATTTTTTTACCTTAAAAGAGCATTTAAAACTATAGACAGTCACCTCTTGCTGAAAAAATTGGAAAACATAGGAATACAAATTTAAGTACTCAATTAAAATGCAAATTGCAGAAAAATTAGGCAACAACTCAAATAATATTTTAAAGTCTCATTTTGTTGTACAATGAACTTTAGTTTTCAGATCTATAAATATTACTTTTTCGTATAATAAAAAAAAATAAAATTTCATTAAGAGGCAAATTGGGGATTCGAACCCGTGACGTCTGAGGTGGAAAGTGAGTTGTCTATCCACTAGGCTATAGAAAGAAACCAATATTCGTAACCGTTTGTTTCGTACTGCATATCAAAGATCAAGTCGATAAAGTAGTTGCCTGTAACTAGCTGCTTATAACTTGGAAACGAGACACCACTGATACATGGTGTTATATATTTTCGGGAAGTGTTCGACGAAATCTTTTCAACGGTATGCAGTTCATAGATCCGTTAATGGTATGATAATACGGATATGAATATATGGATATGGACGATAATACGATACAAAATTCACCATAACTTTGAATAGAGACATTCGCGAAACATCATGCCATACATTTTCGAAAAGAGCTCGACAAGACCTTTCGAATGATATAAAGGTTAAGTTTCTTAATTCATACCCTATAGCTATACTTATTTTCAAAGACTTTTAGTTGCCATTGTAGCTCTATTTTCGGGACTCCAAAATTAATTTTTTTTACTTAAAATATGCGCGCGGAAAAGCTGAATTGAATGATACCATTTTTTTTTTTCAGTAGCTTAAGCCGTTTTATTGGAAATAGAGTTAGCCATTTATTTTTGTCTGAAAAAATAACTTTTTTTTTAGCCGAAAAAATAAAAGTACAGTAAAAACTATTTATTTTTGCTCGACAAAATAAAAGCCAAAAATAACTATTATTTATGACCAAAAACCATAAAAGTCACTAATAAGAGTTATATTTAGCTTATTACGATAAAAGTCACAAAATAACTCTTAATATCTGACTTTTACAATAAATTACATAACCGTTAGGGTCCCTGGACAAACTGAAGATTTGAACTCATTGTTCAAATGGTTGTGTGCTAACAGACTGCAAATAAATATTGCCAAAACAAAATACATGATAATAAATCGAAATAACATAAACAGAAGTAAGTTACTTAAATTAGAAATTAACAAAGAAAAGATAGAAATGGTGGAAAGAAATAAAATATTTTGTGGTTATAATAGACAATAAACTAAAATTTAATGAACACATAGACTTTACTGTGAAAAAAAATTGCAAAAAAATTAGGGTTAATGCAAAGAACATGTAAATATATACAAAAAAAAGCATAAAATTTTAGTATAATTGAACCGCACTTAATTTATTGCTTGTCTATCTTATTTGTTGCATCTGATAGTCAGATAGATAGACTTAAAAAAATGCAAAATAAGGCTATGAGACATATTTTAAAGCAAAGATATGATACACCCACAGCTGAAATCTTAAATAGCTTGAATTGGCTGAGTGTAAAACAGCAAATCTTCTATTTTACTATGAAATTGATACACAATATAAAACAAGGGAAAGGTCTGGCCTATCTAAGAAATAACCTAACGTGAAATCCGAAACAAAGAAAATTTTAGATTACCAAGGTTTCGAACCGAAGCAGATCAACGAAATCTTAACTACAAAGGATTGAAAAATTATAACGAAATACCAAATGAAATTAAAAGTTGCGAGAATATTAATATGTTTAAAAAAAACTATATGACTACTGTAAAACATTAGATATAAGATAAATGAATTAATATTTTTAAATAAGCCGTAAGAATTAAATAAATAAATAAATTGACTTACCTCCATTCTTGGTAGTTTTTGGTACAGTTTTTAAAAACAAATTTCTCAATACTTTACTCCGTATGAAAGTTTATTTTGTTTGTTTTTGGAGGTTGATGTTAGAAACAAAAGGTTTGAATCACTCCATCAGAAAAAACTTTGTCTCAGATATCAAATCTGTAGATCTGGAACTCTATATACTTATCCGTTGAATACTCAACAAACTTTTTATTTGCATATTTAATACATATATTGAGCTTATACTGGAGTTTAAGTTTTTAACTTCAAGTGGGCGTGACACCTCTTACATACATTCATACAACTAATAATTTTTCTTATTTATATCAGGAACCATTTATAGTTCAATACAGAGATTCGACACAAGAACTTTGATTAATACTACCATGCTGTGGAATAAATTTGTATGGAAATGGAAAAGGGCTATATTGACATAATAAACTTGGCAATATCCAAATAGTGATTAAATAAAAATGGTTTTATTTTAAAGAATTGCGATATTTTTTTGTCAGGGAATAGATCCACTTGCAGAATTAAAAAAATTCTTCAATACATTTCGTTCATATTTTCCATAATCTGAAACTCTTCCACGGTAGGTACCTAATTCGGGCTGATTCTTTTTACTCACTTCCTTCCCATTTTCCGGTACAGTCTTCGAATCCAGAAAATGTATTTGAGCTATATGTTTGGTGACATTTATTGATTAAATAATTATGCAGCAGGCAACAAGCTGAAACAATTGATTGTGCGCGATCAGCACTGCAAAAGAAAACCTTTCGAAGGCAAAGCCATCTCGCACTTAAAATGCCAAATGTATTTTCAATGCACCGTCATGCTCTACTGCTGAGTAAAAATTTTTCATTCTCTAGAGAGATTTGGTTGCTTTAATATGCGTTTGCACAACAGAAAGGCGTCGTCTCCAACGCTGAAATATGGTATTTTGTTGCATTGATAAATGTATCGGGAGGGAATGGACAAGTGTCATTAACAATACTGGCACCAAATTTGGAATTTTTCATAATATGGGAGTCGCCATCGTTTCCATAAGCACCAACGTCCAAATATGTGAATTTGTAATTGGCGTCGCAGATAACCATTAACACAATTGAATGGAATCCCTAAAACAAGAGCGATTTAAAATTCGTATTAGCTTTTACTGCAAATATATGAACATATATAAAAATTTACTTTGTAGTTGTAGAAAATACTTCCACTTTTTAGTAGTGCTGTGATGCCAACGTGCTTGCCCGCGATTGTTCCTGCACAGTTGGAAAAATTCCACTGCTGCTGAAAGCCATCAGCTATTTCTAACAGCGTTTGCTCCGTCCATTCAGGTACTTAATTTTTTAACACGATGCGTAGTGCTTCACACACATGCTACACGATTCTTCCGAAGTGCTGCTTACTGATACGATAGCAGAAAGCAATATGTCGTTGTAAGTCTCCGGAAGCCAAATATCTGAAAAGAAAATGTCACCAGTAAAATGTGATTAGTTCAAATGTTTAAGTAGAGCAATTGCCAGTTTTGCTTTGGTGGGAATAAAAGCATTTGGTCTGGTATTTCGTTCTGAAAGCAAATGCGGCTTTAGCAACTCATAAAGTTTATCGAAGACTTCAGGTGACATAGGGAAATTTTCTATGAATAATCTTGGCGCTTTCCTCAAATTGTCGAAGTCGGTCATGAATCTTCCCTTATCATCCTTTTTATTGAGATACGGACTCATCCAATATCTAGCCCTTCTGCGATTTTCTTCTTCCAATTCAGCTTCCACTTCCATACTAGCTATGAATGCGCCACAGCTTAGTGTCGTCATTAAGTTTACCCTAGAATATGTAACAATGTATAAAAAAATAGAATATGTATGTTGAAATATTGCTTAAAACTTACTTACTTTTTTTTTTTTGATACAACATATTTTATTTTCATATTTGTTTATTTTGTTGGCCTTCAGTGGCTAAGATAAAAAGAAATGACAGTTTTTATTCATCATCTTCCTCTTAGTCATCGTCTTCTTCATCCAAATCGCTATCGCAATATTTGCACATACATTTCAAATGAATAGGCCGCTTGCATGTGATTCATTTGATGGACAATTTTTGATGTGTAAACATTTTAGCTCACGGTATGGGCAAAATTTCAAATGTAAGAATAACTGTATCGTAAGATGTAAGATAACTGTAACGTCCAGTTCCTCTCTCGCTCACACTACTGCGCGGCATGATAAAATTTCAAATCGACAAGAAGAAAAACTTAAAGTGCTGATGCAATTGCAGCTGCGTATATGCGAGCATATCGTGCCCGATGCGTTGAGTAAAAGAAAAATGATTCAACTACAACATATCAGTCCTATTCACGATTAGGTGTAAGATCAAAATATTTCTGCTATCACAACAACAAATACATGCGATATGTAACAAAAATTTGCATTTGCAATGATGCAAGACCATTGGCAATTTATAGTGAATTGGGCTATTATATATAAAAGATAATGATATCTAATAAATTTAAGTTTATAAAAGAATTGCTTCAATTTGAATTATTTACTTAAGCAAATAGATTATACATTAAATACTTATAAATGGCTATACATATGTGAGCTTATGTATATGGCATTCAGTTGGTTTAACTGTTTACACATCAAATATCTTGCGTGCCTTGCACTCATCCATTTTTTTTATTTTTTGTGGTTAACATGGCTAAAAAAAAAAAATTGATCGAAACAGTAGTTAAGTGGCGTCTCATACCCGGTGATATGCTGTGTCTCATACCCTGAAAATAATGGCATAATAATAATAATAAATTTCAATTAAAAGTATTAAATTACTGCGGATTTATTTATTCAGTTTCTTAGGTTAACAAAAATATATATATTCTTCTTATTTTCTCTTTGGCGGTCATTTTAAAATAACTCACATTTAGACAATACCACAGAAGCGACATTTATATTTACAAGCATGCATTTGGGTTTCTTTATGAATACATCAATACATTTATAATTACAGGGGTGCATTTGAATAAATTTGCACTACACAAAAAAAAAAATTGTTTCCAACCATATATTGGCATAATTCAAAATTGGATCGCAAAATATATGTTAAACACTAAATGCTAATGCATTACACTCACCTTTTTTCATTAATTCACTCAAGATCGATTTTCACACATGATGTTTGCAGCTGATACAAGCGATAAGTTCATTCACTCCGGTTTTACCACAAAAATTGCCTCATGTAAAAAGAAAAGTTTGACAGTAGTCAGATCAGCAATATTGACATTGCATGATGTAAACAATCGACTGTCTCTTACCCGGGTACACTCCCCTTTTACAAAGGCAGCACTATCATTCAAGTTATTTTTCTTTTGATAAAATTTTCAACATTAAAATTAAGGTTCGGCGAGTCAATATTTATTGAAAAAATAAATCAAAATTATTTTAAAACATAGAAAAATATAAAAGAATAAATTAACCAGTTGTTTATTTATACCAAAATTGCCATTTACTTTTCATTTCCCCGACTCAACAACAACGGTTTCCGAATTTGGGAGCACGGTTATTTGAAATTTAAACTTTACAGAAATTTGAACTAGTCAAAAAACAAATAGGATCTAATTTACGAGTGTCTAATTTTTTTAATTGGATCCATATTAATTAGCTTCTATAATTGGATGACATAATAAATAAGATTTTTGATAATCCAGTTAAAACGTATACTAATGTGTATATCAATCTGTTGACTTTTTAAGTTCATCTCAGAAATTAAAAAAAATGAGCTTAGTGAATTCTGCGAGAACGCCGACGATATCATAATTTCCAAATGAATTCCAATTGTTGAAAAATTACACAGTAGGGGAGTGAAAATAACACAGAGTAGTGACTATCACCATTGATTAGGTATTCATGAGTAGAGTTTATGTACACAGCCGTTTGGTTAAGTTAGCGCTTGTTCTCCAGATAATTAATTCTAAAAATACTGAGTTTGGGCTTGATTATTCTATATTTTTTGTACAATGAAGTAAAATAGATGATGTGTTTAGATTTTTTTTTGGTTATGGGATTAAATTTTTTTGTTATATGAATTCCTTATTTCTGTTTTTCTTTTTGTAAAAGTTCTATCCTTTCAAGAAAAATTAACACCGGAATTCATACACGTTATAAAATATTTGTTAAATATTATATTATATTAGGAAATTTAGATTTGAAACTTAAACCGACTACTTGAGATTTCTTGAGACTATTTATTAATATCAATAAGTACGTTATTACTTTATAACAGCGATGACCACACTAATACCTCTACAATAGTTGTATGTAGTAGTGTTTTCACTTAGAGAAATATTTGGTGCGCAAATTTTTCTCTTAGCATTCCAAATAAATTCATATTCAATATGGATTGCTCTATAATGTCTTTTTAGACACTACGGACTACCGTATGCCAACGTGCATTGACATACTAAACATTCAGGCTTGCCGACAAAATTTTTAGCAAACAAGAAATTGTATTCCAATTTGTGGTCAAACATTTTTATCAGCGCAAAACATAAATAGCGCGAGTACAACCTAGCCACATGAAGTTTCACCACCGACTGAATGCTTTCGCAGTATACATGTGAACATATATGTGTAAAAATTAAAACAGCTGATCTGCTTGCGTGCAAGAGCTTGGGCATCGCTGCTTTATAATGTACAAAAGGAAAGTGAAGTAAGTTGGCTGCGTTCAGAGTTGGCAAAAATGGCTGGTAGGGTTGTATTTAAAAGCAGTAGGCATTGTTGATAACCGACTCATACAATGTTTACACCTCGGCCATTCTGACAATCCAATCGCCCCGATCGGGAGATCAGAACTAGCCTTCTCTTTCGGTTTCCGTACCACTGTTGAAGTCTGCTCTCAAAGTATTTGACGTTTCCCCAGGTGTAATCCACATACGCAATCGATTTGATACAACTACACCATCATACGATATTTTTGTTACTTGAAAGTTCTCGATATCCCTCAATACATATCGATCGTTTTGGTAATTTCTTACTTATCACATAGGGATCTTTGTACCAAGCGATAAACTTCTTATTAGTTCCTATCGTAGAGTCTACGTTTTTCATAACCACGTAATAATTTGCTTGTCCAGTCTTAATGACTTATTGTTTCCGTAAGCTTCGCTAACATTGCCTTCAATACCCTATTTACCCTTTCTACCTGTCCGTTTGCTTGTGCTGAAGCCACGGCGATTTTTGCATGCTGAATATTACTTTTATTCACAAATTCTGAAAAATCATTTGAAGTAAAACATATCCCTTGGTCCCTCACTATGCGTCTAGGTCGAATATAGTTGCCAAAATATTTTTGCAAGGATGCACACACTTCTTTTGTGCTTATAGTTTTTACCGCATATAGTTTTACAAAATTCGTAAAATTATCTACCACTACTAACACATGTTTTCTAACACATGGAATAGAAGGAAGTGAGCCAAAGTGGTCTAAGTATCAAAAGATACCGGGTTCCTTGGGATATTGTATAGATTGTGCTCATTTGAATGAGCGGCAGGGGAGTAAGTTATGCACTTTATACAATTTCGAAAGTGATACTCTTCCTTAACTTTGGAAACTAATAACTTTTTTTAGTTGATCCACAGTTTTATCTACACCCAAATGCCCAATTTTCTCATACATAACTCGAATTGTATTTGTTTCCATCTCCAAAGGTACATACAACTGAAGGTGACTTAATTTCGCGTCAGATTTGAATACTAAACCATCTTTTAAGTCATAGTGCTGCACAGGCTCTTCCTCAAGTTTGGTTTTTATCAATCTGATGGTTTCATCCGTATTGTGAGTGATCTGAATGTTCAAATCAATATCATTAACATCCTCTGAGCTTACCAAATTCCATCGACTAAGGGCATCAACATGCCCCATAGCAACTCCATTGCGGTGTCTCACAGCATAATTGTAATGTTCGAAACTGAACACCCATCCAGCAATACGTTGGTTCACTTGTTTTTCCTCATTGCCTGCGACAAAGCACTACAATCTGTAACTATAGTAAACCCAATATTTTTTCAGCTCTGTTTTAAATCTTTCAAGAGCGGAAACAATAGCGAGGGTTTCCAGCTCAAAACTGTGCAGCTTCGATTCGGGTTCAGACGCAGTTTTGGAAAAATAAGTCACAAGGTGGAATTTTCCGTCTTCCTGCCTTCCGTCGAATCCTAATTTGCTTGCATCAGTATGCAATTCTTTTATCTTACAGGGCTGTAAATATCTAACGCAGTCGCTAATATTAAACGATTCTTAAGTGTTTAGAACCCTTCCTCACAACGCGCGTCAAAAAAAAAATGAATTACACGGTGCGACAGTAAAAAATACCTGGGAAGTCAACCAAGTTACAAGCTTATAAGTGCCCAAAGGTACCCAAAACCGGTTTTTTAACGGTAAATCAAGATTTTGGGGGTGTTTGGAATATTTCAAGTACAGACTCTTGTTTTACTCGACAAGACGTACAAGAAAGATAGTATGACTTCCAGGTACATCTACTTCACTAAATTTTGTAACACTGTGTTATTCTTCTTCAGTAAACTCGTTAAAGGCTTTGCAATCGAAGAGAATGAGGATACAAATTTCCTAAAATAAGAAAATAGACCAAGGCACTGTTGAAGCTGTTTAAAGTTCTGCGGTTTTGGGAATCTCTTAATAGTTTCTATCTGCACATCGTTCGGTCGTATGCCATTTGAATTTACAATATACCCTAAAAAGTTTACTTCAAAATAACCAAATTTGCATTTATCCATTTTAAACTCAAGACCCCTCTTATACAAGCGACTAAGCACTTCATTTACTACCATTACATGCGTTTCGAAGTCAACCGTAGCCACCACAATGTCATCCATAAACACAACTATTTTTCCAGCATACAGTAGGTCCCAAAAAACGTCACAAACAAAGCGCTGAAATACTATAGGTGCATTTTTCAAACCAAATGGCATTTTCGTGTATTCGTATTGTCCCCCGTGGGTCACAAATTATAGCATTGGGAAGCTATCGCTAATAGTCTTCTGGTTCAGAAACCTATAATCTATACAGAGTCTACTCTCACCATCTTTTCCTAACAAGCACAGTTGCGGACGCATATGGAGAATTACTATACCTGACTATGCCCTCCGACAGCAGTTTACCGATAATAGCTTGTACTTCAGCTTTTTCAGAATAAGACAGCCTCCTAGGAGTACTATGGAATGGCGTATCATCCGTTATATTTATTTTCATTTTTATAATCGTAGGGTTCAATGTTTACATCTGTCTATGGCCTGCAGTAAGCCTTACTAATAACTGATTTTAATAGAGATATTTACTGACAACCAAGCTGAGGATTACTTTTCGCGCTAGTATGCAAAATAGAACATTTATTCTTTAAAGCCTTACCCCTTTCAAGACTAAAATTCAAATCAAACTCCTTATTCTTATTTACCAGTTCAACGGCATGAATTAATAACACACACTCCTCCGTCTTATGTACTGGCAAAACCCCATCCCCTACCTTCTGAAAGCTACCGCCATGGCCCAGTTGAGCCAATCCATTTCTCCCTAAGTTACAACTTTCCATCAGATACTTCGAACATGCAAAACAACTTCTCCTTAGGTTAAACAAATCGAACGCACCGCTGCTTAGAAAATTAGAATGTAATGATTTTGATTTATTTCTTAAATTCAGCAGTTCTTTTTTAGAGTAAATTCTCTTTTGTTTACATTGACATAAAAAATATAAAATTTTGCGTAGGAGATCTCGTCCAATCAACACAGGCAGAGAGAGATCAGAGTCAGGCAGAGCAAAAAAAAAAATCGATGTATGATCTCCCGTCTTTTTAGTCCGATTTTACACAAAATTTCACAGTATGTATTCAATCGGTTGTTTCCCACTCCCCGATATTCGGTCGGCCTAAGTTTGCTGCCAATGTTGAAAGGAACTACGGATCGTTTAATAAAACTCTTCGGACTGCTAAAATCAAGAATAGAAAAAAAATAATTAGCTTCAGTGTAATCGCTTTGATTTCCCAACACAGTGGCACTTACCGTTTGAATAGCGTTAACCGCTCCTGCCGAATTTTCCCCCTTAAACATAGGATCATCAGCAGCGGACTTGTCAATGGCAGCAACTATCTCCTGCTTTTTGGGACAGGATTGATGAAAATGCCCCATTTTTCCACATTTGAAGAACGAACCTAGTTGACGCTGTGGTTTTGAGCATTGTGATTGATAATGTCCAAACTGTGAACAATCAAAGGAGTGTGATGGACTATTTTGGGCAACCGGATTCTCAGGTGCTGCTACCATCTTAAGTTCCATTGCGTCAGTATTCAATTTGAACCGCAGTTTTTCGTAGCATTTCAGCTGGATTTTAAGTTGCTCGAAAGTTGTAGCATTATATAACATCGTGACTAAGGAGGATTTGTCATTCAGCCCAGTGATAACAGCGTATGTTGGCGATCACCCTCATCTTGATCATATAACGCTTAACACTCTCATTTGGTTTACGCTTACGATTTTTTAACTGCTCATAAACTTCCAATAGTGTATGCGAATGCCCAAATTCTTGCAGGTGCGAATATTTGGGCTCAGCATAAGTGGGAGAGCCGACCGTACGGGCAAATAACTTTGCAGTGCCATCCAATAAGCTGCGGGTGTAAACCAGTTTACTGCACTCATCGCATTGCAGCAATTTGAAAGTGTCCTCTAAATCTTGGAACCACTTTTTATTGTTGCTCGCAGCTTCACCTGTCAAATCATGACCGGGCCATTGTACTCTCGTACAATGCACGTATTTGCTCAATTGTGTCACTCTCTGGGAATTCGATCCCCGCTTTAATCAATTCGGCCGCCATTTCATGGCGTGATTGCGAGCGCAAAGTCATAATAATTTAAAATTTTTAATTTTATTGTCGAATATTTATGGTAAATTCCACTTCTGAGATGAAACTTAAACCGATTACTTGAGACTATTTATTAATATCAAAAAGCACGTTATTACTTTATAATGTACAAAAGGAAAGTGAAGTAAGTTGGCTGCGTTCAGAGTTGGCGAAAATGGCTGGTAGGGTTGTAAATAAAGGCAGTAGGCAGTGTTGATAACCGACTCATACAATGTTTACAGATTAAATATTAACAAAGTTCAAAATAAGAAATTAAAATTAGTTAGAAAATTTAAGATGAAAATTCAACTGATTAAGCCCAAGTCGGTCGATAGAATCGTTGCGCTCAACTTTGACAGATGATAGGGTTACCATAGGTAAGTATTTTATAGCAATTTAGAGGTAAGTATTTAGCTGTTACAATTCAAGGTACGTATAAATTCAATTTTAGTTTAGTTTAAGATACAATACAAGGTAAATAAAGGTAAGTTTAATTCACAGATTTTTTGTAATAATACTTCATGTTTAAGTATATAGATAAATTCAAGATACCTTATAAAAATATAATATAAATTGTATTGGCTAAAGAGGTTTAACCACTTTTGTTAAGCCTATTGTATAAAACATTTGCAACTGGTGTTTAAGTGGACACATCTTTATCCACTTTTAACAACACCCTAATTTTGCAGTACGCTCTCTCTTTGATTGATGATTTCGGTTAATACTTTATATTCTGTCTATTCTAATTAGATCTTGTTCCACTCTAATACACCTACGGTGTCCCTTCTCTTCTTTTTACATCATAAAATATTCTTTCTACATAAATCACATACAAATATTTAACTGGAATACACAGCTGAAATTTCTATACCTAACAAAGCAATTTTTGAACTTACAAAATTTGTGTTGATTGCCTTTGAATTGGCGCAATATTCAAAATTTAAAGTCAAAAACCAGTTTTGTAACTAAAAATAATTACAATAAAGTCTCCTAGTTACAAATGTTTTGCCCGATACTGTACATAAATAAACTTTATTTCAAAATGAAAAAAAAAAAAAAAGAAAAGATTTTTTATTTAAAAAGTTGACGCCAAATGTGCGCCATTAAAACCTGAATAATCAATATTTGTGATAAGCTGAAACGTTTTTAGATCCATGGACCAGTTTCCGAAAAATATAACTTTGAAAAAAAGAAAAAGCCTCCTCTAATTTATAATTATTTTTAGCATTTTGTTTGGCTTATATTTAAATCCTTATGTTTCCGACAAATGGAACAAATGGCCACAAAGAATTGTCTCCATTCGTATCTACCCTGCGCCAATGTCGACCTTACTCCAGCTTAGATCCATAGAACGAACAACGTTTTCTAAAAGAAGTCTACAGTCATGCGCTGGTCCCCTCTCCTTGGACTGTCTTGAGCGCTTCAGTTAATAGCAGTGCTAAAAATGTTATCACGCTGTCTGCATTAAACGTGATGAATCTAACTCCAGGTTTTTCGTATCTCAAAAAAAAAGGTTCTAGTCAATACCAGTCCCAGTCATCACAGTGCAACCCCGATCCGATCCAACCCCACTTCCTTCTTCGTATCTGAAGTATAACTGGTCTTTACTCTGGTGTATACCGTAAATCAAAATTTTAGCGTTATGGCGGTCCAGTAGACGACCTCCATAGTTTAGTGGTAGTGCTCTAGACGTTCACCCGAGAGGATCGGGTTCGATTTCCGTCTTGGTCTGGTGGTAAATTCTCATAACCTTCTTATATTTCGACGGCGTATGATATGAATTTTAGACAGTATAATGTTAAGTTAATCTAAATAAATTCCTTTGGATCAGTAGTATCCACTTTTATATACATGTTTATACAAATGCTTATTTTTTTTAATGAATTACTTATATTTTTTAACAAAATATTTTAAAAATTAATCATTTATATTTTTGCTACTTTATGTTATAAATAAATTTTGATAAATTAGAAATAAGTAGAACTTACAGAAGATCTCAAGGCATATTCTGACTGATAATATGTAAAAGTAATATACAAGGAGAAAATTTAAAAAAAAAATAACTATTATTTTATCAAATATGAATTTTATTTCTTGGCGGTTGTACCCCACCCGCTTGACAAATGTACCCATGACTGTGGCACTTTCACCATTTTGGACTACTTCGAAAATCATCAAAAAAGTAATAGAAATCATTAAGATAATCAACTCATAAAGATAATAGATGAAAGCTAATAAATTCAAATTTCTAATTAAAAAATAATTTTTCAAAAAAAGTTATTAGTTTAGTCTAGACAACACTTTTAAAAAAAGTAGCTCCCCCTTCTACCCTATAAATACTCACTTTGGTAGCTAATGGCAAAACCACCAACTTGGTGGCACCAAGTTATAAAAAATTGCCACGCCGCAGTTCAGAACCGACGTTAAACTGTGGGTCCAACAATGTGCTATCAGGGTAGCCAGATTTTTGAACCGCGAAATCAGTATATTAGACGTTGAAAATCAGTATAAATCAGTACAGTTTTTAATGCTTTTAATAGTAATTTCAATTTAATAATATAAACGTCTTGAAAACATTTCTCCGATTTTGTGTGTTCTTTTAACATTTTTTTTCTTCGCCAGTAGACGATGTTGATTCCATATCAGTTTCCATATTTAGAGAATTGTAAGAGCTAAGGACAATAATCAAATTCAATTAATAACAAATCCCATTCACTCATTTGAAAACTTAGTGAATTCTTCTTCAAGCAAATATTGCTATTCTCCTCTCGATAGTAGCAATGTACATACGCATTTTATTATGTAAATAATCAGAAAAAGAAACACAAACATGAGGAGGCTGTCTACAAAAAAAGCACAAAAATTCTTAAGATATTAATTTGAAAAAAATAATATTATACAAAAATCAATATTTAAAAAAAAAATAAAATAAAGACATGTACTGATTAAATCAGTACGTGTGGTTACCCTACGTTCTGGCCTGTGCCTCTAGACAGCCACTCCACCCAACCAACCAAATACCCGCTCAGTATGCGACGACTCTTAAAACTTTTTAATTAAAGGGTGAATTAATTTGCGCTTACTTCAAGAACCGATTTGATATTGTATTGTTCGGGTGCTTTTGTTATTCTTTAAGGACTTGCAGTTATTACAATCTTTGGCATGCTCTAAATAAATATCGTGTTTTTCGGTAATATCGGTTAAAGAGCATATAGCTGTAATACTCCGTTGTGATGAGCTTTTCGTCTGTACCTTTTTAATTGATGCTGCATGAATGATAGGCTAATTTTTTTGGTTTTCGAAAGAAATCTTTGCTTAAATTATTTTCCGCAGCTGCTACGGGAAGATAGGTCTTTTTCAAGCTCATCAGCACCTTTCGTGCCTTTTTTGATAACAAAAGGCCAACGCCACTCGCTTTCAGTTGGCCTTTTGATTTGCTAGATAAACAATGTTGAATGTACTTTACGTTAAATTTTTATATAATATTATAAAATTGAAAGAGATACATTATAGCTTTATATTTAAATAAATTGATTTAAAGTACTGAAAGTAGCTGACGTTTTATCGATTTCATCAAAATTTTTTTTTATTTTGCTGCTCCAACTGTCTTCTCCATATGTGGTATCTTTTTGAATTGAGAATGAATTTATTGATGAATGTTTTACTTTACAAATGGCACATGTAGATGCTTCATCACAATTATTGTTTATATCTGCTTGAAGCTCATTGTAGATGTAACAGCTTAAAATACGATGTTCCAGATTGAAAATAATTCTAAAAAAGAAAATTATGAGGTATTAAAAAACAGCTAGGATCATGCAGTAGGATTTTATCATATGTATTTTTATAATTAAAATAATATAATCAAAGTGATTTCGTCCCCAAAATGAATGGGGACCAGAAATTTAAGAAATATCTTAACCTTCATTCGGTCGAAATTTTTTCAAATGAATCCGGTGCTAAATTGAAACTGCACCAAAAAAGCTTGGTTTCAATGAAAAAACATTGTCATTTTGTGTTTTTTTTTTTTTATAAGGGAAAGTGAAATTTATTGAAATGCATATATTTTAGATGCAAAAAAACAATACAGTTACAAAATAAAAAGTAAATGAATAAAAAATTAAAAAAAAATCACTCAAAAAAACTCAATGCATGCAATTTATTCATCAATTTTTGCTACGCATTTTTCACATAAATTAAGGCGATGATTTATACAAACATGCTTAACACATTTGTCACACTATGTACATTGGTCATATGCATAAAAAGTTTCGGCATCAACAGCGACCCATATTTTTATGGACAACTGCCACGAAATAGTAATTACATTTCATCGACAGTGATAAAATCACCCGGTAGATCCAATTGGCCAATTCACAAGTTGTCTTATTCGGTGTCGTATCATATTACGACATTTATCAAAAATTAAAAAATTTACATTTATCAAAAATTTAATAAATTTGAGCGAAATTATCCCTGCCACAAACTCTTTGCTCTCTATCGTCAAACCGAACCCTTCTGTGGAATAGAAGATGGCGTAATCAGGGAATTACTCAGGCAGAAGGAGGGGAACAAGATGCAAGAACTCTTTACGAATTTCCCGGAACTGAGGCAATCCAAACGCTGTAGGTGGAAAACTATCGATAGCTTGCGATATTATCCAGGGGTACTACCGATAGTATCGATCTTTCATAAAAATTATAATTTTGAGCTTTTTCCGAAAATAAATTGCATAATTGTGTGGCATTTATACATAAATAACCTCAGTGGTTTTCCAACTCTAAAGGATTTTTATTATATTACTATTATAATTATTACAGTAATTAGTACAATAAGGCTCTTGCTAACCCTGTCAGCTCTTCAAAATTGGTCAGCGATTGTAAGGCAAAACTAAATAGCGTCGTAAAACATAACAAATTATGAGTTATGCCTTATATGGGACATTGTGGTATTTCAGGGAATGAACTAGCTGATAAACTATCTAATTAAGGTTCTGCAATTGCACCATGGGATCTGGGACCTTTTCTTGGCGTAAGTTCTGAGGAGATCATGTGATGGATCAACGACTTCGTGGGCTGTATCCATAAAAAGGTGGTCTGAAAAACCGCAAAGTGCTTCGTGAGACAACCTAATAGGAAATCAGAGGAATTTCTTCTGAAACTGAGAAGAAAGGACCTAAGATTACTGGTGGGTGTCATCACAGCATATGACTAACATGGGCGTCATCTCCGATCCTACCTGCCAATCGTGTCTTGAGGGTGATGATACTACGGAGCATTATTTTTGTAGCTGTCCGGCATTCGCGAGAATCAGATTAAGGTTGTTGGGTAGAGATGTCTTGGGTATGAATAATATCCATACTCTTCCTTTTCCTGAGATTTTAAGGTTAGTCAACGAAACTAAGAAGTTCGAGGTTGAGAGACCTTAGCCTTTCCTTCTTCTTATACCTCCCTTACACTTCTTTCCTGTCTCTCTACTCTGTTATACTATCCTTGAGACTGAGTGCTTTGGTTAAGTTCAGCCCACACTCAACTCTAAGTACAAGAAAATTGAAAGTACATAAACTCTATATAAGCCAAGCAGTTTACTATTAATGTGTTTTGCCATTTATAAGACTAGTTCGCTTTTTGTTTACCACAAGACCAGCTTCACTAAAAATACGATCTGATTCGACGGAAGTTTCTGGTAAACAAAGTGTTTCGTCATGCGTTCCATAATGGGTTTGAAACCTTCTCCTGTAATCTGTGCAAATAAAAAGATAATACAATTATTTTTACAATCGAGATTTATAATAAATACAAAAACCCTAATATCTTCCAAACAAGCAGTGGTTTTACGTGCAAATATACTTATATTTACGCACAAAGACTGCAAATAAAAACTTCCCTTTTCTTTTATTTCCTATTAAAAAATGTTCCATTCTAACCTTTAACTGCAAAAATCTACTAATAAAAATTAATTTTCTTAAATTACCGAAATTAAAAAAAAAAACACATTGTCAGTTGGCGTTAAGAAAACAATTGCCACTTTTCTACTTTACAGAAATTGTTGTTTTTTTATTTTTATCATGAAATTGAAAAGTTCGATAATTTCGGAAACTATCGATGGCCCACGATAATCATGGACTATCGATACTACCGATATTCCCATCGATAGTTTTCCACCTCTGCAAAGCGATTCTAGATAACTATAATAGGAGTAAACACGCATTCTGCATTGGCATCAACAAAAATAGTTTGCGCATATTAGCTTAGTATTTTAACTGTGCACTGCCTTTGTAAAATAATGGTTGAGGAACAGTGCTGCCAAAGGTTCTCCGATCGGAGTATTCGTACTCCGCTCAAATCTCAATCCTCCTGTCCTCCCCAATCGGAAAAATCCTCCTATTTCATATTCTTGAATTGGGTTTGTATTCTTGAATTTTTGGTTGTAAACGTAAATCAAACTAAATATGTTCTGTTGGGTTATTTTGGTTTCTGTCTGTGAAATATTTGTTACTATGACTAGCTCTACTTTATTTATCGTTGGATTACTGTCAAAATTCAAAGTTCGTGCCAGTGATCGTTTCATTCGGTTTAAACAGCTCTTAATACACGACCAATATTCGACATTTTCAGCTATAGTAAAACACTTTTGCAAAATGATGAAAATTATTTGACAGATCAATTTTTATAGTATTGTCAAAAAATGGCGAGTATGATAGATATGAAGTTAGTCACAATTACGAGTTTATACATTCATACTCTTAATATATATATTAGATTTGGAACTGGAAGAATTTTGGTGTGAAATTTTTCATTTAAAGAATGCTTTCAAAACTGGAAAAATTTATTGGCGCAAATTTAAGTTTTCCACATAGCAGTACATGGGCGAATATAATTTTTCCTCAGTTGAATCTAATTAAAGACAAAAAACGAAATTGCTTGCAACTGTTAATGCAGTAATGGTTGGTAAGAAAAGCTACAAAAAACAAAAAAATTATGCCTCCTTCTAGGTACCTTCGATTAAGCAGGTTCAAAGTACCACAAATAACATTCTACTTTTTTACCCGGTTTTGAGAAGAAAGAAGACAAGTTTGTTGTAGTTTTTTAATCATTATTTATTTTTTTATTATTATTTACTGATACTACCGTTTGTTTCCAAAGAAGGAATATTTGATTTTTATATAAATTTGTTTTATTTTCATAAATTTTTTAGCTTTAAGTATGACTGAAGTTGTAACAGCGGTGAATAAAAATATGTATTTTTTTCTAATAATATTTCTATACATTAGTGCAACTGTTTGCAATTATCTAAGACTCTAGATTCTAAGTAATACTTATTTGAAAACTTGTAAGACATTTTGAAAAATTCCTCCCCTGTAAAGCAAAATCCTCCTCTTAAAAGGAAAAATTCCTCCCCTTAAAATTTTAAAAACGGCAGCACTGTTGAGGAAAGCTCAATATTTAGGTTTTTTAATGAGGAAAATGAATCATCAGAAATTATTTTAACTCAATCTAGAGGGCGCTGTGACATTAGACCGCGTGACATAAGGCCGCGATCAAAAGATGAAATTAGGCCGCGCGGGCTAGTCATTCGATCGAATGACTTTAGAGCACAATCGAAAAATGAAATTAGACCGCGCGGTCTAAAGTCATACGATCAAATGACATTAGACCGCTATCGAAATATGAAATTAGACCGCGATCGAAAAATAAAATGAGACCGCGCGATCTAAAGTCATACGATCGAATGACTTTAGACCGCGATTGAAAAATGAAATTAGGCCGCGCGGGCTAAGGTCACTTCGGTATTGCGGTCTTAATTCATTTTGAAAATGGATTTAGACCGACATACAAAATGTGTCCCGGTATAATGTCACGCGGTCTAATGTCCATCCCCAATCTAGAGCACTGTTCCACAAAAGAATGAACCAATTGCCCAGTACAGAACTAGCATCCATAATTCCAATACACAAATTCTTGAGGGAGACTGGACTGGATGAAGCACTCTAGGCAGATTAGACTAGATATACAATAGAAGAGGGATATACAATAGATCTTGCAGGTCGCGGTACAACGACAAGAACCTCTCTAACAATACAATACAACCATCATACCGAAACGTTGCAAAGATATAGTAGCAGCAAATATTTGTCATGCCATAAATCGTCAAGACATTCGCCATTTGACCGATACACACCAGCCAACAACAAAATACTAAAATGGGCTCCCATTTAAACCTTATCAATTGGAATCCCATTTTCCTGATAACGACGAACACATAAATTCGTCATATCCAATATAATTTTTTCAATTGGTTGGATAAATAACAAAAAGCAGATGACGGATCTGTACATTGGGCAGCAGCAAAAGTTGTTGGTCCAATAGCAAAAGAAAATAACATCAACAATGCATAAACAATGATAAAACAAAAGTATTCAGTACTGTACCGTATATGGTTCTAGATATATACCCAAAAGTAGTGTGTCCATCTTTTGTTTTTCAGCACTTCCCACGCCACTTCCTTACTTAAGCGAATTCTGTCACAAAATTCCTAGGAGTTCTAGTTTCAGAAAAAATGCGAGCTATTTCTAAAAACTTGTCAACGATCAACAACAATATTCTAAATTTCTTCAATATCAGATTCAAAATTCTGAAGACATTTTTAAAATTTTCACAAAAATAATGTGGATTTTATTTATTTGATTGGCATCAGCTGTTTTTAACCAGTGGGACTTAGAGGTTTAACTAATGGTAAACCAAAGAATAAAAATAAATTTTTATTAATTTAACTCTTGTCATTAGGTAACTAATGACTGTGAATCCGGGCTTTGGAAAACACATAAAGTCAAAGATGTAAGATTTGCATACCACTACAATTTCTTGCTTTCTTTTTAATTTATACAGGACTATCAGCCATTTCATACTCTGTCGTTGGACGACGCCAATATATCGTTTCGTTTATCAAAGAAGATACACCGGAGGCTCAACATGTTGAGAGTAAATTCGCTTCTGCTAAATATTTTGTATTTTGTGTCTTCTGAATGACATGATGCAAATTTTTGAGAAACAGCTGTCTTATTTTTTGAGAAACGAAAAAGTGAAAAATTTTAGTTATATAAAAAACCAAAATAATGAAAGATATCTATAATAAATACACTCGCAAATTTTATATTGAATTTAAACTATATCTTAAAAAGATATCATGTATATTTTTTTTTACATATTTTTTTTTAACTGTAAGCCAGACACCTGAGCCTTGCGGCGTACAGTCAACTTCGCGTCGCCGTTTTGTTTTTACTTGCTACGGGCCGTAATTTATCGGCTAAGCTGTACTCACTGTACAAATAAACGACAAACTACATAATATGAATTGAACAACTTTGCACACATAAAATTGCTTATTTGCTTATTATATTGGAGTATTTTAATGCCAACCGCCAAAACAGAAGAAAATATCGGCTACCAGCTATGTCTAAAAATCACCAACAGCCGATAAATGAAAATAGAGGGAGCTGGTATTTTGAGGCAATGTTAGCCCGAAAGTGGATAAATATAACATGAAGGAAAAAATTGTGTTGAAATGCCATCAGCTCTGCGGAGCAGAAATTCACAATTACCCATTCAGAAGACACACTCGCCATAGTTGCGCAACAGCTGTGCCTTCGGAATGCAAAAATTGAGGATACAGGCGTTTTTGAAAAAACGCCGCGAAGTTCCCACATTTAATGCTTCTATAGACGACGAATATGAGATAATTTGTAGCATTTTAATTTCAAAGCTGAAAAATTCCCGATCCCAAAAAAAAAAAATTATTGAATTTTCTTGTCAAATTAGTCGGCAAAACCATATTTTTTGTGGGTGGTAAGAACCAGGATTTAAACTGCTGAAGCCAAATTAGCAAAAGCAACAAAAATAAAGATGCTGCTGCGCTTCTGCAGTTGTCGTGTTTCATATAAACGATAAATGATCGTGCTTGTGCTTTGACTTTGAAAGAAACGAATAGCAGCAGCACAAGATTTTTTCGTAAAATGAACCTTTTACCGAGCATTACAACTTGTTGCTTTCCAATTAGTTGCTATTGCTGCTGCTTGCATTTTCAAACTTAGAGAGCTGACCATATAGTTCAAGAGCCTCTGATAAAAAAGTTTATGACTTTCTAAAGGCTAGTTTTGTAATATGTTGTTATACTAGTGAAATACATGAACATACTCTGGTCAGTCAGGTTTTGGTTAGAACAGGTGGCATAGGTGAGCTTTCAAACATGTCGAAAATACGAGGTAAGTGCAACGGTTTTCTAAAGGCTGAAACTTTATATACAGGTTATGTATTCAATAAAAAACATAATTCGGAGAGTCAGTCAAATTTTCGTTAGTACGGGACAGGCTCCAAGTTTATATGAAAAAAAATTTTTTGCAACGGTTTTCTAAGATCTAAAAATTTGTTTTTAAGTAGTTTATCAATAAAAAAACATGAAAAAGTTAGTAAGCCAACTTTTTGATAGAACTACGCTCGTCAGTCATGGCATATACATTAAACGGCTTATTTTGCTAAAGTATTTCAGATCTTCATTGTGACAGCAGAATATGAAAATAGGGTGCTAAAAACCAATTGAAAAAAAAAAATTAAATTTGCGAAAACTGGATGCGCTTCTCCGTGATTTAAAAGATGTTTTACAATAGGTTTAGGATCTTGTATGGAAAAAACATTTATCTTGCACATAAAAGAATTTCATCAAATATCTATACTCATGTAAAATAGGCCGCTTAAGCGAATGGCGTACCACACCTAGCGCCTAAAGTGACCATTTGGCACTATTTTTTACGAATTTTTAAATTCAACTGTTAGGATTTTCCAGATGGCGTTAATTTTTTTAAAATTAAAGTGCATAGGATTGTAGGTAATTTAATTTATTTTATTAAAAACACAAAGATTTTTCAAATCAAGTTATATTTGAGCTAGTAAATTAACTTCGAGTACAATCAAGTTCATCTTTGACAAATGTCGCCAAAAAATTGCAAAAACCAAAGCAAACGTTGAAAAAATTGCCTTAAATTAATGAAACTTACCAATTAAGAAGTAACTTCTAATTTTTAACATTTTCTCCATACTTAATTGCTTGCGTCAAAATTGTTGACAGGTGTCCCCCTATAACACTATAGTTAGGTTCCAAAAAAGCATCGTGTTGTGCGAATTCATGTTATACGGAACAAGGAAGCAGTATAAAAAGAGAGCTAGGTTCCAAGAATTTAGAAATCTGCCGTATTATATACGAAATCATATTATACGAGACAAGCAAGTAGTACAAAAACAGGGCCATGTTCCAAAAGTTTTAAAAACAACTTTTTGGGATAAGTGTTCGTTCGAGCTGTCACATTCAGGGGCATTCATTTGCTTCCTATATATATTTTAACTTTTTGTACGGTTTGATACATTTTCTCTCTTTTATAAATAAATTAAAGTTTTTATTTTTGGTTGTAAAAAGTAAAAAAACAGAAAGTAAGCATATTGATTTTATATAAAAAATTTTAATAATAAGCAGTTAATAGAAAATTTGTTGGAATTGAATTAAAAAATGATAATGAAACTAGAACACAGAGTGAACTGGAATTTGATAAATATAACAAATAAAAATAAGAGGTGTAGTTAAATAACTTATTAACAAATTCAAAAAGCGATTTTAATTTCTAAATTATTTTCACTAATCGTGTTATACGAGGAATTCAGCTATTCACAAATCGTGCTGGAAGGAAATCGTGCTGTTGTGGCATCGTGTACATATAAGGCTGTAATTGAGAGGCGTAAAAAAAGATTACAAATTTCCACGATAAGAGAATTTTTTCAACTCCTGCTTTATTTTTTCGTGCAATTTTTTGACGACATTTGTCAAAGGTGATTGATTGTACTCGACATGGATTTAGTAAAAGTTAATTTACTAGTTCAAATATAACTTGATATGAAAAATTTTTGAGTTTAAATAAACTAAATTAAATTACCTACAATCCTATGTACTATAATTTTAAAAAAATTAACGCTATCTGGAAAATCCTAACAGTTAAATTTAAAAATTCGTAAAAAATAGTGCCAAATGGTCACTTTAGGCGCTAGGGGTGGCTTCACTTTAGCGGCTTTTTAGTTCATAAAAAATCGTATCTAAGATTCAGTAATTGTTAGTCGGGGTATCATAGATGGAAAAACCACACAAAACAGTTTCGCGCTCGCAGCCTATAGGAATTGGATTACAAGCTAGGAAGAAAAATCAAAATAGCTTTAGAAGGAGATATAAAATACAACATTCCCTGCCATTTTCATTGACTACGGATAAATTTTAGTATATAAACATAGCAATATTGTATATTGTATAGTTGGTTTTTGATACTTCAACTATTTGCAAGCCTATCAAAAATAACAGGTTTCACTATATCTTATAAATGTATTATCTTTTAG
This sequence comes from Toxonevra muliebris, assembly GCA_963691655.1. Classification (NCBI taxonomy): domain Eukaryota; kingdom Metazoa; phylum Arthropoda; class Insecta; order Diptera; family Pallopteridae; genus Toxonevra; species Toxonevra muliebris. The sequence goes on along the minus strand of OY829328.1, from coordinate 50,617,772 downwards.
TTCAAGACATTACTTCTTAGTGTTTACTGTATTTGATGTTTTTTTTTTTAATGCAATTTTTTAACTTTTAAATTGTTAAAAAATATGTGAACTGAAAAAAAAAGGTTTGAGCTTTATATTCAATTAGTTTGGGTCTTTTATTTATTTTTAGGAAGCAATTAAAAATTAGCCAAAATCTGGTTGATTTTAGTATGCTAATAAAATTGCAGAATGTGAATGTTTTATTTCTAACTTTTTCAGCAGGACCACTCAAGCTTTCTTTTTGTAGTGATTATTTTTTTGATATCTCCAACGGTTTACAAGTTATTAGTAAAAAAATGGCTTTTTCACTAAAGGGGGGGTTTTTTTGGGGGGGAGGCCCTCACCCCTCCCCCCCCCCAAAAAACCCCCCCTGCACTGCAACCCCAGAACCGTTTTTTGTGGTTTTCCCATCTATCACACCCCGACGAACAATTACTGAATCTAAGATAATATTTTTTATGAACTTTTTTACTGTACCGACTGGACTTATATGCCATGACTGACGTGCGTTGTTCTATCAAAACTTTTTCATGTTTTATTATTGATAAACTACTTAAAAATTTTTTTTTCAGATTTTAGAAAACCGTTGCAAAAAAATTTTTTTCATACAAACTTGGAGCCTGACTGACGGCCCCCGTTCTAACGAAAATCTGACTGACTCTCCGAATTATGTTTTTTATTGAATGCATAACCTGTACATAAAGTTTCAGCCTTTAGATAACCGTTGCACTTACCTCGTATTTTCGACATGTTTGAAAGCTCACCTATGCCACCTCTTCTAATCAAAACCTGACTGACCAGAGTATGTTCATGTATTTCACTAGTATAACAATATATTACAAAACTATCCTTTAGAAAGTCAGAGACTTTTTTTGACATGGGCTCCCCGTCTACTATTATATACGTTCTTTTAGCTTTACATAAATAAAAAAAACGTAATGCATTTATTAAAATAAAATGCAAAAATGAAAATATCAATGGACCAAAAATAAAAGAATTCTAAAGCAAAACCGTAACATAAATTTAATTTTTCGCAGCCTTTTTAACAGATAATATACAGAGAATGGAAAGTCTTGCTCCTAATTTTTTGAAAAATTTGCGTTTTTTATGTCGCTATAGCGGACAGACATACATATAAGTTCACCTCAGTATTGTTGTTGTTGGTGGTGAAAAATAAATCAGCTGATTAAATTTTCACATTTTCTAAATTGAATGCAAAAGTAAGTATTTTTGCAATGTTCTTTAATTTAAACGATAATAAATTATACAATAATATATTTCTTTATATTTGCAGGCAGACATTTTTATTATCAACATAGAGGAGTGCAAAAATGAGAAGGATGGACTGCGCCAGTAAAACAATATATGCAAATGCGATTGATGAGATGCCAAAATTCTGGATTGGAACAGAAATTTCAGCTTGGTGAAAGCGGAAATACGTAAAAAAGTAAGTAACCAAACAAAACGGAGCTGTTCTCTTGTTCTAAACAAAAAATTTTTTATTTATTTTCAATAAGTGCAACAAATTTTGTAAATGAAGGCAGAGCGTTGGCCGCCATCATAGCAGACCTACACCTGACCATAGCTGAAGAAGAAACAAAGGAACAAAAATCATTGAATATTATGGAAGTGAACAATTTAGTAAATGTAGGTTGGGGATGTGAACTTGTGCTCGGCTTGGATTAGGGATATTGCTGTAGTGAGGTGGAAGACGAGTTAGTGTGGTACAATCGTAGTGTTTATTATTTAAAGAGATTAATAGACTCTGTGTGTCTTCTGTATTTTATTTCTTTCTACATACATTCACATTAATGTGAAATAATGGACATACAAAGTGATAGTGATTACACAATAACACGACAATATCAAATGCGCTTGTCTTATAATTTTTATATAGTATTTCATAGGGTATTTCATAGAAGGTGCTGCTTCCACTGCACCCGACCACACATTTTCTCTGATGAGGCATTTTATTTTATAAATTTTAAGTTTTGAAAAAAACTATTTATCCACAATTAAATATAAATTATTAGTTTTGAAAAAAATTGTTTAGTCGCTATTAATATTATAAAATTTTCACTCAAAATAAAAAGATAATGCAATATTTTTGGCGTGGTAAATAATATTCATGGATATGTATTGCCGTGCTAACATTTTCGCTTATGTGTGCAAAAAAAGTGCGAAAAAAGTACGCTTTATCAAAAATTGTACTAAATAAAATTCATTCAATTAAAACTTTTGATTCTTACTTCTGTGAACTTATTAGTAAATAAATATAATAATAAATTAAATCAGGCATCTAATCAGTTTGGTCTTTATGAAAAAATTATGAGTAAACAATAATGTTTTGTTCATCGCATGAATATAACGCTTTTAGACATATAGAAATAGTTTTTAGCCAAAAATCTTAGTTGGTACGATTTCAATATTTTGATTGTGTGCTAAAAAACAAAATAACAATTTTTGAAACGTTTCATATCACAAAAAATATAACATATAGCAATAGGAGTAAACTCAAAGCAAATAGTAAGGCAAAATAGTAAAGTGTAACAAAAAACCATGAACATCAGCAATACTTTTTGGTTCGACTGGTACTTCTGAGGTGGGTCTACTAAATGGTTTGGCACTACTGTGGTATTTCTACTAAATCGCTGGACACTACTGTGGTAGGTCTACTAAATCACTTGGCACCATGTATAATGGTAAAGTTTCCATTCTCTGCTTTTTAACTTTAAAAATTACAACTAACCGAGAACAGGGGTGCGATTCTATAACTCGTTAGCGACAATTTTCGGATCGCTAAGTGAAGTTAACAATATTAACGATACTGCGATTCTGTAACAAATTTTTAGCGATATTTGTCGCAAAGTTTGGCATTTCGTTTACGGCAATTGTCGTTAACTTCGCGATTAAAAATTTGGTGTCGCTAAGCTTTGCGATAATAATCGAAACACATTTGTATTGAAATTTAGCGATTTTGTGATATATTTACAGTAAATTGCTTAATTAATTAAAAAACAAGGAAATTTCATTAAAAATTTTTATTTTTCCTACTCCAGAAGATGGCATTTAATTATTTGGTGTACGACATAATCCTAAGAAAAAATGACAAAGTTGTGGTAGATCGGGCAAATTTACGTCTTGTTGATGACCCTTCCCGTTTGGATGGTGAGGAGTTTAAAAAGTTGTACAGCATTACTCTCGCCCTATTACAAACTGTTATTAGCGAAATCATGGAGGAACTAAAAGGACACCGAACTACTGCATAATTTGCGGAAAAGCATGTAAAAATTTGTAAAAAACTAGTTGACATGGCAAACTTTGTTGTGCCAATTTATATAATTTGTTTTTAATCTAAATTCTTCCAGAATAAAACGTATTAAAAAGTCCGAAATAACGTAAATTCCACTTTTGGCTGTGATCTATATATTGGTTTCTTAGATAGGGCATGTGCCCATATGGACACGTTAGGAGAATTCGGGTTAATGAAAAAAAAAAGATTTTTTTCTATGTAGCTAACTAGTGAGTCCAACAAAGAGATAAATCAACATTAACAATATATACATATATGATGTGAATATGGTTTTGATACTTTCTATTGTTTAAGCGTGGTGCTATTACATACATCACACATACTATTTTATATAATAAGATGTTGTATGGAGATCGAACCAATAAAAAATCTATAGGTGTTTGCTGCTCTACGCTTCTACTGGATGCTACCAGCGGTCAGTGGGGAATTTTGATAAGTCAGCCGTTTATATGTCGAAGAATCCATGGGGTAAAAGACGCAATCAACAAAAATATGATCCGGGAGTAAGCTCGTATCCCCATGACTCCAGTAGAGCGACATGCTGCCAAACCTAAATGTATACCAACGCGCAGTAGCGCACTGTAGCTTTGTTGCTATTCGGGACCATACGATTACGAAGAAGTATAGGTAAATCGCCATGGATATAAAGGCTCAATTATGCATAAGTAACGCAACGTAGTGTAACGGAACGTAAAAATCTATCGAAGATAAAACTTTACGTTGCGTTACGATTTCGGTAATCACTTGCACTCACTGCCCATATCACAGATATTTATGTGACAGTTGGTAACGTTACGTTACGTTCCATTACTTATGCATAATTTAGCTTTAACTCTTTTTATATTTTTAATCTTAATTGAAATATTTTTAAGGTGTAACCCTACGTTAAAAATTTTAAATTAATAAATAAAAAACAATAATAGAAATGACATTTGCCAACGTTGCCATTTTTTTCACTTTTCTTAGTGATAATTGAAGCTAAGAGTTTTTAAAGATAATTGCCGCTAACACAGAGTTACAGGATCAGTACATCGTGAGTGTAAGCGATGCAAATTGCGATAGCGATTGTCGACCGCTAAGAAAGTTACAGAATCGCACCCCTGGAATCGTTTAAGTGAAAACACATTGGGAAAATACATTATTAGTGAAATTGAATTCATCATATGAGGGGCTTAGAACCATAGAAAAAAATGCTATTTTTCTCATAAAAATGCTATTCTTGTAGTAGTAATGTACTGAAAATAACAAAATATGCTTTCTAACATTATTGTATTGTATTAGAGAGGTTTATGTCGTTGCAGCGCTACCTGTAAGATCTATTGCACGCCCCTATTCTCTATCTAGTCTAATCAGCCTAGATTGCCTCATCCTGTCCAGTCTCCCTCAAGAATTTGTGTATTGGATCTATGGATACTAGTTCTGTACTGACAATTGGTACATACCCAGATATTTCATTGTCATTGCCCAGTGATTGATAAAGAGTTCTCTCATCTTGTTCCTCCGTTCCTGCTTGAGTAACTCCCTGATTAAGCTATCTCCTATTCCATAGAAGGGTTCAGGTCCAACGAAAGTGGTCTCTTCCTAGAATGTTCGTCGGCATGTTCATTACCCTCTATTCCTACGTGTCCAGGGACCCAGTTGATTGAGCTTGCTCAAAAACTCCCACACCAGTTTAGAGGTGATCTCAAAGGAGCATAATGCTCGAATGGCTTCCTGGCTGTCCGACATTATAGCAATATCTTGCCGTTTGAACTTCCTGTCCAGGTTAAATTGCACACATATATTGACTACGTGAATTTCAGCTTGAAAGATGCAAGACTACTTCCCCATCGGCTCTGAGTGTTCGATTCTTGGCCCAAATACTCCTCGCCCAGTTCCACCCTCAGTTCGTGACCCATCTGTATACCACTTAATCGTGTATTCTTTGAGTGTGTAGTTATATTCTACACCTCCCATTCATTCCTACTACTAGAGGTTTGCTCCCTCCGTCCAGTCTGTCTTAGCCAATTGCACATCAGATGCACCCTGTTTACCAAGTAACAAGTTACACCAGCCTCCTGATGTGCAATTGTTATCAGCTGTCACCACGTGGAGGTGATAAGTAGACCACACTAAATAATAAAATGGGCATCAAAAATTTTGTGAGCTTCAAAAACAGTAAAAATATCACTTTTCCTATGAAAATACATAAAAAATAGAAAAAGTTGTATGACAGCGCCCTCTAGTGGCTCTATGTTAACAAAACAAAACCTCAAAAATGAATTCCAGCGACAGAATAATTATAAGAATAAGCATTATTTTATCAAATTTTTACTAATTTTATCTTATTAGACAGCGTTCCAAATTCATCAATTTTAACTGTGGATAAAAAAAAATTACGCACTAAACGAGAAAAATCCCTCGGAGATTTTCTTATGGAAGACGTCAGCTTTCATTTGATTTTGGTTTCATCCCATTCGCAAACTTAAATTTTGTGGCACAATAATATTGAAATAGTTAACTACTGTAACCAATTCCGGATTGAAATGTGAATTAAAAAAAAACTTTAAGTTGCCGGTTATATCAACATAATATTTTGGTTGGGGGTAGAGTATAATTGCAACACATATATTGACTGCGTGAATTTCAGCCTAAAAGATTCTGCGCAAGTGCCCTTATAGCACCGAGGTACCCAATTGTATACACCATTTGTCATTTTAAAGAATTTATGGAGGATAGTGCACGCAAGAACAATTTTATCTGCATTTTTAGATGGAATTCAATACATTTTGATAGAATTCGCCAACGAGCAGTTAAGATGCCAAAGATATTTTCAACCACACGGCTCTCGATAATCGATAATTGAAAACTTCTTCTGGCAAGTCTAACAAAACTAAGGAATAGGGTCGGATTAAATTGGAACCCAATGGAACGGAGGGTAATTTTTGCAATTTTCAATAATTTTTCTGCCAATTCAAGAGTTGCGGGATATGCCACCATCACTTTGGGTGCCATATGCTCCGACATTTGCACTAGTAAAAGTGTAGTTAACATCACAAACTCCCAGCAAAACAATATTGAAGAAACCTTTTTAATAAATAGAAAATAAATAATAATGATCACAGACTTGCAACAAAACAATATTAAAACAACCTTTGTAATTAATGTATTTCGATCCTTATTTTGGCGGAAACTTGATTGCGATATTTTTCCCATCTACACTACCATCGCAATGTGGAATATTTCAGCGATTTTAAAAATCGTTGCTTATTTTGTGAGTAATGTTGGCATATATACTGAACACAGAAATTTCCAAAATATGTACGTCACACACTTCCAATATTATTGCCCGTACTGTGGACACTCCCATTCAAAACGACCACGCTAGGAAATCCAAAGAAACTCCCTGAGACAAAACACTGAATAATCAATCAACATTAATTGTAAACATTCTATTGAATTCTCTACATCATTTAAAGTTAAGACCGTTCTGCATATAGGCTTTATTGGCTTTCGGCCTTCACCAATTCCAAAACATTGAATTTTTTCATTCTGGTTGATTGGAAAAAAAAACTCATCATTTTCCTTTACTAACAAAAATGTTTTCTCAAAGAGTACTGATGTGCTTAGCTCTTTGTACATCTCCGTCTATTGTTTTGCAACATCTTGTAAGTTATATAATACATCTGCATCGACATCATCATAAATTCTTCTTCCTCGTCCATTTCTAAAACTTTTTTGTGTAAATCAAATCAAATTAAAATTTCGGGCAAATTGAAAATATATATGTGTCAGCCACTGTGAACATATTTTGTGTGTGTTACGCTACAAACTAGAGAATACAGAGAACAGAAAGTAAATAAAAAAAATAAATTTGGTGAATAAAGCCAGCCATTTTTCTCACCCGCACTACGTACATGTGATTTCACCTAATTTGTTGCTTTTTATGTATATGGTAGAAAGAGATGCAAGGTATATTTGACTGAGATAAAAGACAAATTTTGAAATAATAGGTGAATATGAATGTCAAATTCAGTGTTACATTCTCAATAAAAAAATTTGTACTCTGTATACAAATTCTTTTTAGAATTTATTTAATAAAAGTTAAATTTTGTACGTTTTCTAAAAAAATGTTTTTTTATTTTCGTTTGAAAAATGTTGGGCATTTATTTATTCATTCATTTGTAATAACAAATTTAATAAGTCAAATAACAAATTAACTGAATTCGTTTTGTGCACAATTTCACATTAATTCATTTATTTGTAATAAAAAATCAAATAGATCAAATAATATAACTCATAATATTAAAAGAGAATAAACTTAATTCGTTTTTCACACACGTTTGCTCTTTCCACACCACCTTTGAGGTATGCAAAATAATAATAAGATTAAAAATAATTAAGCATGTAAAATAAAAATAAATAAAAAAGTTTAAATAAAGTAACATTGATAACAAAATAACAGTAAAATAAATAAAAAAAAGGCCAATTAATAATAATAGAATAGTTCAAAATATGTTTATTTACATCGCTTTGAGTTCAGAAAGGGGTAGACAATTTTGTACTATGTATACACCTAAATTTGGGAAGAAATTTAAAAATATTGAACAAGGTCATAACCTGTCATTTGATGTAAGTTTGCTACAAAACCTTCAAAAATATTTTTGGAAATATTACGTGAAGAAAAACAATGAAAAATTAAGCTCTGTTTAAAATAAACTGATTTTTACTTTGAATTAAATAAAATAATTTTACTAAAAAAAAGTTTATGGACATAGCGATTTCGAAAAAATTTCAGAAAAAAACTGCTTATAAATGCAAAATACCATGAAGGCTTGATAAAAATATTAGTTAGACGACTTAGTACGACTGGCTTAGGGGTATTTAAACATAGTTGGTTTTTACTTATACGAAGACTTAAAATATTTGGAAGAATTCTGCACTATCTAGATCCTTTTTTCAATATGTTTGGGTTGGCTTAGCTTTTACCGTAAGCTTTATAACATTCATACTGAGCCGAAATGTTTAACATTTTAAATATGTTTTTATGAGTACATTATAATAATTGGAACAACCGATTGACTTATTTAAGATTTATGTAGGAGCTTAAAAATGCAATAACCGTGAATAATCTTAATTTGTTTTTATTTTATCTGTTCTTTACGTTATCAATAATAATTTATTTTAAGCAATTTCATCAATAATATTAAAACTAGATTTCATAACAATCAAGCATTTTTCATAAAAAAAAATATTTTTCAAAAAAAGCGGCAACTCAGCAGCACTATGCGAACAAAATCGTGGTGTATCTTGGGTATTTATTTGGGCAGAGAAGCCAGCGTGGGATTTTTATTTGAGCAGAGAATGCACACTACTAAACAAAGTCCATGTGTGAGTAATCAGCTGATGAAAGAGTTTCAATTCTCTGTATTTTCTGCTACAAACAGCTGTTTTCGCTGCTATTGCTGTGGCATTACATTAGGTCTGCTCACGTACAAAAAATTGTTAACAATTGTTAATAGTTTTCACTGGAAAAGTGTTCACGTACTCGAAAAACTTTCAACGAGAGAGAAAAACGAGAGCGTAAGAATGTGAGAGAGAAAAAAGTAGTTGAAAGTTTCTGAAAGTAATTCTCTTTTACACAGAATTTTCACTTAAATAGACTGTTGAAATTAAGGAACTATCACAAAGATCACTGATGAGGAACCGTAGCTGGTTCCAAAACGATCGTCGGATCTGCTAGTTCTATGAACTTTTTGATATTCTTTTGGCATCATTGTTCATTCAAAGCCTAAAAATTTAAATAATTATAAAATTTTTACTTTCACAATTTTTCAGCTGTTGAAAAAAAACAACTGTCAAATATAAAAATGTCAACAATAATTTTGGTTGTGTTAAATTTATTAAAGTGAATTTATGATGTTGAAAATGCGATTGTGCCACACGAAATGATTTTAACAAATTACTGTTTAAATTAAATTATAAACTGCACAATTTTTTTCGTGCCTAAAATTAACAACGGGATCAGCTGTTTAGGTGAAAGTTTTAATTAGTTTTCTGTTCACGTACTTTTTCTGATAGTTTCTCTTTGTGGCAATTTTTTTCTCAATCTTTTATTCTCTCCCTGAAAGTTTTTGATGCAAAAGTACGTGAACAGAGCTATTCTGTTCACCGTTTAATGCCACATAAAACAATATTAGGTACGTTCCCGTACTTTACCGTGGGTGCACGAATTTACCCAAATCGACCCAAAAGCGTTCCCGTACACAAAAAACTTTCAGATGAGAGCGGAGATGAGAGAGTAATTGTTTTCTTCTTCTTGCACGAAACAGCCCGCTCTTTTTCTTCGGTTAAAAATGGCAAAGAATCCCATGTTTGTGTTCATCAACTGTTTTGCTTTTGTGAAAATATATTGAAAATTTGAAATTTATAAATAAATAAAGAATTTTTGGAAAAATAAATTTCATTTAAAGTGGGAAATGTTCAAAAGACATTTGAAAATGTATTAATTGTATATTTGTTAATTTTTAACTACATTCTTCACAGATTAAAGACGCAATTGTCTGTTCAACTTCTAATGATATAAGAGCTTCTACTATTTTTGAATAATGCAAATGGCGATAAAAATCTTCAGAAGTAGTCAGGCAAATAATTTATGTTTAATTTTTTCATTATTTTTTTATTTTCTTGTAAGATTTAACAATTTTTATTTTATTAAATATCGCAGACATTTTGTTTTTTAAATTTAACTGCAAGAAAAATGTTTTTTTGCGTTCCTGTACTTTTGTGCATTTTAAAGACTAGCAGACAGTATTTTTTGTTTACTCTCACAATCGTGGTGTCAACATTTCTAATCATAACATAATCTCCCTCGGAAACTGAATTATGAGGACGATGGGCCGTCACGTAGTGATCGTTTACTGTTTGCTCTCAATATTCTTGGAACTTATTTTCAGTGTGGCCAATTCAGTACTTTTCCCGCTAAATTTAGTGCTTTTTGAAACTTAAAACGCGGAAAAAAATGACTTAATGGTCAGCGCGTTTTTTCAATTTAAAACACACTAAATGCTCCGCCATTTCATGAATAATTCTGATTACCTTTTTTGTCGAAACAATGAGCAATGAACTTATTTAAAACCAAAGTTCGTAACCGTAAGTCACGCAATTCAAAAAATTCTTTACTTCATATAAAAAATGGATAAAAACACGAAAATTCATTTTGTGAAAACTACAAAATGCCTGATGACGTAAATAAACAGAACTAGTGTTTATAATGCTTATGAATTCAGACTAAAGAGTGAGTTATAGCCAGAAGAGGCTGATATTAATGAAGAGAATATAGACTTCGACATCTATATGTTATAGTTATAAATTATTACTCTGTATATTTTTTTGTGATTAAAGTGTATAAAATACTCTTTTTCCATTATCTTATTTTAGTTTTTCTTGTGATTGAATTACTTAGAAATGTTGTGAATTAAAAACTTTAAAAATGCATGTATTTAATTAATTTTCTTTTTAATACAGCAGAATCCCGATAATTCGTAATTGCAAGTAATTGAGTAACCCTTGCTCACAAACAATCATTAACATTCTCTATAAAATTCACGCTCTGTGAAATATTATAAAATTTTACCCGAAACCCCTCGTGCGTTGTTATTTAAATCTCTATTTTTCAGCCCTCTTAAATCACGATGATTTGATCACGTATCTTGTCAACCACGAAAAAAAAAATCCACAGTGATTGATTATTTTTCGAATCATAGTTCCATAGAATTTGGCTTTGCATTAAGAATTATAAGAGGTTGTCAACAACCAATTTTGATTTATAGAGGTTAAACAGACCTTGTATTAAAAAAAAATTTGAATTAGCGAGGGGACCAAAATGTGTAGAATTTTTGCGAATTAAAGTGATGTTTTCAAGCGACCAGCAGTTTGTTACGAGTTATTGAGATTTTCATCGCGATTCTACTGTATATAAAAAAAATTTGAAAAATAAAAGTTGGCCACACTGCTTATTTTCCATAAATATATCAAGTTGTGTCTAAAGGCCAAAAACTGTTTGTCGACAAGGTATTCGGGAAGTGCGTCAATATTACGACCACGTTGGCTTACGCCAAACAACAGCTAGCTCCAATGGTAGAATGCAATGAATTATTAATGGCATACTCAACCTGTTTTAACAATTTAGACCAATATGAATGCTGAATGGATTCAGAAATCTTAACTAACATTGTCTTGAGGACGCGATTAACTCGCTCAAATTGGCCATTGGCCTTCAGTGATGCTATAAAAATCTTAGCATGTTCAATATTATTTTCCAAAAGAAGAATATTGGCTGTCGAGCCGCCACACACTGGGGCCGCTCCATATAAGTGAGTGCTCAAAATTCTAAAATTAGTTTTTTTCGACAAAACTCATTTGAGCTATACTTTTTAAGTAAATTTTAGATGATTTAACCCATTTATGGCCACGATTTAACCCATTTGTGCTCAAAGTAGCATAAACATATCAATATTTTAAACCAAACTTATTTAAAAATATAATTTGTATTTTTATTTTGAAACTTTCTGTACTATTTAAAGGAAGCTTCCATAGTCAAACTTTTGTGCTACATGTAGGTATGTAACATTGGTCACTAATTGGTCAAGGATTTTTTTTTTTAATAAAAAAGTTTAATTAAATAATACAATTTCGTTCAGTTTTATTTTGGTATAGACAGTGTAATTTTTTTCAAAATTATATTATATAATCAAATTTAAGAAAAACCAGCTAATTGTATTAATACAAACTAAAAATTAAATATGAAATAGTCTCAAGGCTTACAAAAAACCGATCAGGAAAGCCAAAACCGTTGGCTGGAAAGATTTCTGTCAGTCTATAGAGTCAACTTCAACTTCCGCAAGACTCAGTAAGGTGCTTTCCAAGGAGCGCACCAATACTTCTTATTTAAAAAAGGAGGAAGGCTCTTGGACTGAAACATCTGCAGAGACACTTGGCATTTTATTAAAAACACATTTTCCGGATTGCAATGGCAATGCAACTAGATCTTTTTCATCCGTAACGGACTACCGATCTTCGCAAACGTGCGAATCTGTGTTTACGAAAGAAAAATAATCAGCTTTTCCCCATATAAATCACCAGGTATGGATAGAATCCTCCCAATCATGCTACAGAAATTACAGGATACAGTAATCCCATGTTGGGGGTGTTTTGTAGGGCATGCCTAAAATTTAATTATGTACCACTTAGCTAGAGAAAAGTTAAAGTAGTTTTCATTCCTAAGGCAAGGAAAATTGGTCACGAGTCAGCTAAGGACTTTAGACCGATTAGTCTTACCTCGTTCATGCTTAAGCCGATGGAAAGAGTCATGGAAATTCATCTCAGGTCTATAGTAAAACGCTATCAAATTTCCAAAAGTCAACACGCTTATCTCAACAGTAGATGAACGGAAGCCGCTCTACGTGAGGTTATTCGCACTGTTGAAAAATTCCATTCACCACAAACAATACTCGTTAGCAGCCTTTCTAGACATTGAGAGGGCTTTTAACAACGTAACTACGAGGACTATCCAAGACTCTCTTATCAGGGTTGGATTAGAAGAGGAACTTAGAAACTGGATAGTAGTCATGCTTAAATCTAGGTCAATTTATTCAGAGTTGGGTAATACCACACTTGTAAAACATGTTAGTAGAGGAACACCACAGGGAGGAGTGCTCTCACCACTACTGTGGCTACTAGTCATAGACAATATTCTTAACGTTTTAGACAAAATGGGGGTGAAGGTGGTAGCATATGCGGACGACGTGGTGTTGGTAGTATCAGGAATGTTCCCAAGCATAATTAGCGAAATTATGCAAGGGTCCTTGGATAAGCTATGCACATGGGCCACGGGATGTGGGCTTGATGTAAATCCAGGTAAAACGGAACTAATCCTTTTTACCACTAAGACCAAAATTCGAACCTTCAACCTTCCTGCACTAAATGGACAACAACTTACACTATCAGTTCAGGCCAAAACTTGGGGGTTTTGTTCGACGCAAAACTAAATTGGAGATCCAATATAGTGTTACGGGTGAGAAAAGCCTGTGTGGCCTATTATTCCGGCAACAGATTGTTTGGCAAAGGATGGGGCTTGCGGCCTCATATTACACACTGGCCATATACAGCAATAGTGCGTCCCATATTAACTTACGGTGCAATAGTTTGATGGCCAGCTCTAGGTAAGAGCTACATTGTTCGGAAGCTCAGTAGAGTTCAGAGAACAGGGTGTATTGGCTTTACAGGAGCCATACGTACTTGCCCTACGGATGCTCTGAACGTAATGCTACACCTCCTTCCTATTGACCTTCACATCAATAGCCTTCAATAGCGCGGTAAGACTTAGGACTACCGGTTATTGGGCTGAACGTACTTACGGGCACAGTAAAGTTTTAAATACCAAGTTTCGTGTTCAGAGGAACAGACTACATCATACCACAACTGAGTTTCAAAACCGATTTTAAGGTAAGATTTCCTACGAGGGCAGAATGGAAAGAAAAAAGCTTTTTAACAGAATATGACATTCCCATTTTTACAGATGGTTCAAAAATGGCCTGCGGGGTGAGTGCGGGGGTGCACTTACCGTATTTACCCAATGATGCCTCGGTTTTTCAGGCAGAAGTTCTGGCTATTAGAGAGACTTGTCGACTAATAAAGCGTCATATCACAGACAGGTGTAAGGTCGCTATTTTTTATCGACAGCCAGGCAGCAATAAAATCGCTTCAATCCACCACCATAAAATCAAAGCTAGTTAAGGAGTGCAGGGAGGTACTGAGCGAGCTAAATCATTACGCTGACATCACTCTTGTCTGGGTTCCCGGCCATAGGAACATTGTAGGGAATGAGAAAGCTGATGAATTAGCGCGATCAGGAGCCTCTCTTGACGAATCTTTAGGGTTACCGGTTGCAGTCCTCTTAGGAGTCGTCAAGAGAGGCATGTACCTGCACTGTCTTCAACTGGCTAATCGGAGGCGAAAGTCACTAACAACCTGCACTACCTCACGTGCGACATGGCCCGCATATAATGAGGGTCGGTCTCGCTAGTTTTTAACCAGGGATCGTACCGGCACTGCTAGGTTAACAGCAGCCTACACCGGCCAGTGGTGTATAGAAACAATTACCATTTTCCTTGTGAATGTCCAGCCTTGGCGAGGACAAGATATAGGTTCCTGGGAAAGCATTTCCTCGATAACTTCTCCGATTGCTCGGCAGTCAGCTCAAATAATCTGATAGGATACCTAAAATCTACGGGGTGGGTTTAGTAAGAGTACATCATTAATTCAAGTTCGGTGAGGAAGTGGTCCCAAAACGGCACTATAGCGCTAATTGTGATTCATTGTAGGTCTGCTGTGGATCAGCCACCTTAACCAACCAACCAAAATATGAAATAATTGATAATTAAAAAAACACATTAGGAAAAATTCAAATATATAAGATGTAAAAGATAAAAAAAATATAATAATTGTACTATTTCAGCTCTTAATTGCTAATCAGCCTCTGGATCTATATCAGATGTGCTTAAGCCTAGCTCCACTTCCAACATATCTAAAAAAAAGGGTCTTGTATTGTGGTCAAGCGGCAATGTGCGCATTCAGCTTATTAGAGGGTCGGAGGAAACTAAAAATCGATTGAAAATGTCTTCTAAATCTTTACGGTTAATTTAGAAAGCTTACTTTTTCATAAAAATTGGAAAAACCTATATACTTTTAATTTATTCTTAAATAAAATCAATAATTTTGTTTTTAAAAAAAGGAGACAATTTTTTAAAACTTACTTAAAAAAAAATTTGAGATAAGTTCGAATTTTTGCAAATAAAAGTAAGATTTTTCACACGAAAAAAAAAAACTGGGTAAATATTTGCATACCCCACTCTAACAGAAACAAGAAGAATTTTTGAGAAAGCTTTAACGGAAACTTTGTAATAACAACACAAATTTCATATAACATTGATTAGGTGGATCAAATTTTTCAAGTTTGACACTTAATATCTATACTATAAAAGGTAGAAAGTTGAATCCTTTCCTATCGATGCACCAATTATTTATGAATATAATGGCGCATAAATTATTTTTCTAAACCTATTTTTTGAAAATCGACTTTTGAGCACTCACTTATATGGAGCGGCCCCTGTGTGCGTCAGTCGGCTCAGCGACAAGGTGCCATATGGCACCGCTAGGCACTACTGGGTTAAATAAAGCTATCTGACGTCCACGTACTATTTTATCAATCCAAATTTTCTTTTAATTGCGTTGGACTGGTGGTTGTCATTTCTGGACCTTGTAGCATCGGGATAAAACCATAACCTTAAACGGCTCCAGATCAAGGTCACAACTGCCTTCGTCCCTTTAAAACTTTGGCAGACCTCATAGTTGAGACTAAGACTTACACCCATTTAACACCGGTCTGGCTCAAAGTACATTGGACCATTAATATGACTACATATATCGGATTAAGATAATGGCTATGAGTGGGGACCCAATTACCATTATTACAAATAAAAACAACCCCAAAACAAAAATATCGAAGGCCAACCCGAAGAAACTGCCAGCCAACACCCCATCAATATCTGTAGCTTCTTCCGCCAGACTTTTTTCTCGCTCTATTAGCACCTCGGCAGCTATATCAAATACTCACCCGCTTGCCTGTATGACGTGGTTTAGGTTTCGGCAAGCAAGCCGACCTTGCCCTCCACCAGTACTGGTACCAGCACTGACTCAAGCATCCTCACGCTTTCTCCGGAAGCTATGCCAGGTGTTGATGTTGCTCCTAAGCCTACTCGTCTGACTGACCGTCACCAGTGCAGGCCCTAGCACTGCAGCCTCTTCAAGTGCACTTCGCACATTACAGTATCAACCCTGCTTCGCTGTCCGAAAGAAACAGGTCAGCGCTTGCATGCGGATCTCTACTAGTCAGCAATTGGTCTGTTGCGATAAGTTTAGCCTGGCACTAAGCTGGTTGGTGTTCCCAAAGAAGAGACCCCCAACCGCCCATTGATAAGCCTACTGATGAATTCTACTCCAAAAGAACACAAATATGTTGCTGAAACTATTTTATGAAAGGAAACACAGGTTCCGTGATCCAAAAATAAAAAAGAGGACTTTATGGGTAGAAATGGGCAATGAAATGAGAAAAGAAGGTTATGAGGTAACGGAAGATATAATCGACGGCAAATGTCGAAATATGAGAAAAACATATCGGACAGTTAATAGAAACAACCGAAGCACGGGGAGGGGAAGGGTGGAATGGAAATATTTCTAAACATTTTAAAAAATATTCTCTGATGATCGTACAATTATTTTGGGACCACGATTTCTTCATCAACAAAAAAATCAAGAGTTTCGACGACTATGCATTTATGAATTTCAAGTCAAACACCAACTTTGCCTTCATCCCGTTCGTCAGAATCATCACAAATTTTTACAGCACCACCATCGAATACAGAAAATGTTACTGCATCAGCATATTTATCATTTTTAATGAAACCTTTTTAACGGAGAATATATAAGTAAATAAAGAAAGTTTCCAAAGAAAGGCAAAAAATACAAATAGGAAAAAGACCTGCTCTTAATGGAGCAACATCGTACAGAATCTATTGTAAAATTTAAGAAGTCTCTAATAGAATTCAAGAACAAATAAATCTGTGGCAATAAGGAACAGCTAAACTCAAAAGTCGAATAAAAACCTGCTGTGTATTTTTTGTTATAAGTCCCAAAATGTTGAGAGTTTTTCAAAAATTTTTGCAATTTAACAGCTCCATAGTTTTTTATTAACTAAACTCCAATAATTATGTTAAAACTTTCAATATTTGGGGTTCTATAATGAAAAATACGCAACAGGTTTTTAGTCGACTTTTGAATTTAGCTGTTATTCCTTATTGCCACAGAAATATGCTTTTAAAAGAATTGAAAAACGTGGAAGCCATTTAACCCAAAATTAAAACTTTATATTTATTTTACTTATATTATTACACTTTGATTGCGCATATGAAATATAACATATATACGTGGAAGTAGAGGTGAAATATAGCAAATGAGTGCAGTTAGTTTATTCGCAAGCACTGCTGGAAATATTTTTTTTAAAACCTTGAACTATACTCTTTCATTTGGTATATGTACATAAACAATTGAGTTTATTTCAACTTTGAAGCTTTGCCAAATGGGCTTAGACCAGTTGTTACATTTCACCTCTACCTTCAAGTGTATATGGCTGTGTTGATATTTTAGGTATAATCGTACCTTTTTCCACCCTTTTTCATCTTCATGGTACTTTCGGCCTTACCGCAGCATTTTACGTACAATTTGGAATTTTTACATTTGTGAAAAAAAATCGGACTGTGTGTTCTTACTGGGTGCGACTTACAGCTATACCTAAATTGAAGTGTCAGCGTTGTTTATCTGTCAAAATTTTCTACAGAAGAAAACTTCGAGTGCAAGAGCTTCTGATATAGTTTTAAGGCTCTGGCACATAGAATCCGTTGTGTACGTGAGAGCGAACCCTGCAAAAACAGTATCGGTCATGTGACCCATCATTTGTGTAGTACTACTACTAAAAGTATCAGTTAGAAATTTGAAAACTTTCAATTATTTTATACAGAGCGCCGGGACAAATCTAACAGGAACTTTTCTATGCATGTGAGCTCTTATCCTTTTCTTTCACACGAGTTGTTGGTATACTGAGATAATATATTGGTCTTTTTCAGACCCGTCAGTACTAACAGGCATATACCCAATCAACTATATTTGCAGTCAGGTATACTGGTTAGCGTTACCCTATAAATTATAATTTAACTTTGATTTTTATTATTTTATTTAAATAAATAATTGATATAAAATTTAGTTTTATTATTTAATTTTTTCAGTGTTATTTTAATTTTTAAATACATTTTTTTGCTTGTTGATTGGGGCTCATCTCGTCCATTTTCCGTACAACCTATTCGAACGCCTGTCTTCCTTCTACCATAAAAACATCTGTAGAAATAAGTTAAAAAATTAAGTTAACTAAATAAATTTGAATCCTGGCTTAAAGCAGTTCTTAGTTTTTTTGTTATTCATATTTAAATAGACTAGGTTCTTATGGTGTTAATGAAAAATAGTCGACTGGTGTTTAAGTAATTAAAGCAAGGCATAATAAGTTGCTTGGGTCTGTTGGATTGTGCAAAGATAAGTTTATCATAGAGATACATTCTTGTAAGTATTAGTTTGTGAAGAAAAATGCAGTTTCTTGCTTTAAAATATTCATCTAATTCCATGCCAAGTATATCTTTTCTCCAGCTGGATATATGGTCAAATTTTTTTAACCCAAAAACATATCTAGTAGCATAGCTCAGTTCGATTTGTAGCTTATGAAGAGATTGGGAGTCAAGTTCACAATACACGAGTTCAGAATACATAACAAGCGGGACAACAAGTTGCTCTACAAATAATTTTCTGGTTTCCAAGGGCGTAAAATTGGCGGTCATATGTAAATTTCTCAACACAAAATAAACTTTTGACACAACATTATTAAAATGGTGGCAAGTTAGCGAAGAGTTGAGATATATACCCAAATTTTTAACTTTTTCAACAAACTGTAGCTGCACTTGGTCCACATAAAGGGGAGGTACACCACACAGTGTAATTTTGTCTTTATGAATGGGGAGCACAAAAGATTTAGTGGCATTAAGGCAAAGATCATTCTTCTTCGTCCATTCAAGGATGGCTTTTAGGTCTTCGTTAATTCTATGACTCAGATCTTCAACAAGGCCGATGCGACGAGGAAGATATAACTGAATGTCATCGGCGTACGCATGCATTGTAACATATTTACAGACAGAGAAAATATCATTTACAAACATAGAAAAAAGAAGAGGGTCTAAAACAGATCCCTGCGGAACGCCTGACCGAATGTCTTTTCCATCAGAAAACTTGTCACCAACTTTAACGAGCTGAACTCGCCCATGCAGATAGCAGCTCAGTAGCCGAAGTAGTTGTTGCAGCTTCAGAAAAACCGAACAAATGTTTAAGTTTATCACACAATAACACATGGCTCACACTGTCAAACGCTTTTGAAAAGTCCAGTAAACAAAGTAAAGTCAATAAATTATTGTCATACGAAATTCTAATGTCATCTATTACTTTCACCATCGCAGTGGAACAGCTATTTCCTGGCCTAAAACCAGATTGCAGGGGGTTAAGTAGCTTTTCATCATTCAGATGTTTCGATATTTGAGATGCCATAAGATTTTCCAACACTTTGGACAATGCAGGTAATATACTTATGGATCGAAAATCTTTAGATTCAATAGGATTCGAATTTTTGGCAAGTGGTATCACAATGCTTCGCTTCCACATGCTCGGAAAACAAGAGGTAGTAAAGCAATGGTTTATTACGTATGTTAGTGGTGTTATTACATAGGGTATAATTAATTTTAAAAATTTGGGTGATAATTCATCAGCAGCTACAGCATTGGATTTAATCTGCATAACACAATTAAAAACATCAACTTCAGAAACCGCTGAGAACTCAAATGATGCATCAACACAATTTCCAGAATTAATGACATTCACGTTAGACATGCACGATAACGAGGATACAAAATAATCATTTAGACAGTTTACATCTAAGTTACAAATTGGTTTGTCATTTTTATGAATACCGAATTTGCTTAAATTATTCCAAAGCGTTTTCGTGGAAAGAGACGTGCTCAGTATAGATTTAAAGAAAAAACGTTTAGATTGCCGGGTAACTAAGGTTGCACGGTTACGTGCAGTAGTTTAAGAGAACCAGTTCTCACTAGTAGCCTGTTTTTTCCACTTGGAGTGTAATCGGTTTCGCAACTTAATGACAGACCTTACCCGCTGGTTATACCAGGGGCAGGCATTATTAAAAATTTTAATAGGCTTTAGAGGAACATGTTGCACAAAAATTGATTTCACATTATCAACAATAAAATTTAGTTTTTCATCAGCAGACACCAAGTAACGACAATTATTCCAGTGTACAGACTCTAGGTCATTTTCGAGCAATCTCATGTCAATTGATTTGAAATCATAATAAAAGAGAGTTTTATGCTCTTCATTGCGGGTCAATTTTAAGTCAAGTGTACAGAATATTAGATCATGGTCAGAAATAAACGATATTTGGTCATAAAAAGAAAAAGTAGGAATATCTGAGACGATAAAAACGCCTAGTAAACTTGGCCTAACATTGTTCGCAAAACGTGTAGGCATAAAATCGTTTACAAAAGTAAGCCCACATTCATTTACATCATCAAGTAATTTACGCGAAACACAATCATTCAACAGCAAGTCAACATTAAGATCACCACAGACAACATAAAAATTATAGTCAATTAGACGCAAAGACAAATCAGCTAGAAAGTTGTCAAGATTGTGACACCTATTAGGATTATAAACACATGACAACAATAACTTATTACTATTATCACAGATTTCAATATTGATGAATTCAACATCACAGTCAATTGATTGACTCACAATTTTAACATTCAGGTACTTTTTGACGTATATTGCAACACCCCCACCCTTTTTACCACGTCTGTCATTTCGAAAAATTTTATAACTTGCAAGTTCATATGAACCGTCAGAGATATCAGTATTGAACCATGTTTCAAAAACACATATAATATCAACAGCAGACTCTTCAAAGATATACTTAACACAGTCCAATTTTTCCCGATTTAGACTGCGAGCGTTGAAATGCACAACTTTTAAACCATTAGACTGAGCACAAAAAATATTTACCATTGTTTTATAATTATCATTAACACCATAAGAGAGAGAACTACGTGATCCTGTCATATGCAATTATTAGTAGAGCAAAGTTCAAATCCTGCTTAAAAAGTAATATATCAACTAAGAAATAGATCCCACATAAATTAAAGTATAAAGAATAACAAATTAAATTAATATAAAAAATAGAATTAGAATATAATAAATGGTAAATAATAATAATTAAGATAAAAAAGATGACACAGCTAGTGATGAAGGCCCAGAGCGACCAACAGCGCCAAAGAGCTGTTCAGTACTATGAATAGGAGACGCTTCAGAGTCCTTATTCAATCTGATCATTACTGTACCCCGCAATGAGAACGAGTTGAAAGTTTTTCGCTCCCTTTTCATTCTAATAGAGCAAGAGCTTGCGGGTCTCTATGGGTGTCTACCCATGGAGAAAAATATGATGGTCAGTTTCATTTTGGTCTTTAAAAGTTATTGCTTTATTGTTATTTATTCTATATTCAGCAAATGCTTTGAAGACACGACTTCGATCATACGTATTGTAGAATTTAACGATGACTGCAGGGTTGGGGTTGGTAGTGGTCACTTTAGCACGAAAAATGTCTCGCACTTGCTGTGCTAGAAAGTCAATCGACATACAAATATAATTGAAAGTGCTTTTTAGGTTTTCCGTTCTTTCACAAGGAATACCAAAAAGTACTGCATCCGAGGAGTTATCGTTAAACTGCTTCTTTATTGCACCGTTGTATTGCTCAGTAAGTAACATAAGTTCGCTCTTCATGCCTTTTACAGTAGATAGTTCGGTATCAATATTATTTAGTTTTGTTTCAAGCGTCATTAAATTCTGCTTGAAACTGTCAATCTCAGTGTTAACTTTAACCATGATCTGTTCTTCAAGCTTGATGAGATCCAGGGAAAACTGAGTAGAGCGCTGATCACACAGTTGCTTAGAATGATTCTTTAGACGTTCTTCCATTTCTCGCAATTCACAGAGAATTGATTTTGTAGGCACAGGACTATTGTCAGTTTTTGCAGAGGACCCCCCAAGACAGTCCTTGCGTTTAATTGTCGCAGCACGAGTAGTAGCCATGTAGAAAAGCAAGAAAATTCTTAGTAATTCCAAACAGATAGATGGCAACTCTATTGTACCAGCCAGACGATCACTAATATTGTGGAACACAAGTAAATAAAAGCTTTTCTTGTATAAATGTGGGTCTTGTCCTCGCTAAAGCTTTTTTAATTATTGTAAAAAATGAGTCGTGTCCACAATAAGCTTTATTTGTATGTTAAGTATTGTAGTTAAAATAGGGGCAAAGTCCAAATTTGCCGTTTGTTTTGATTATATTATGTATATGACTATATATGCATGTATTTCTATTTGCTGCAGCACCCAAGTTAAATAAACAGGAGCTCACCAGCGCCAACTTCAAATTCCAGAATTAAATCGCAAATCCTTCAACTTGCTCAGATACAGAAACAATCGTGCTATATGCTGATGTATTTTGATCAATATTTATAAAGTTTTTAGACTTAAAAATCAAAGTTTAGTCGCTAACAAAATTTTTCACTTCTCTTTCACTCTTTCTATATTATAAGTCAACGGACTATTTCTAATTAAAAAGGAACGGTGAAATTAGAATTTTGTCACTTTTGCAAAAAATATGAATTAAGAAAAAAAATAAATAAAAACAACAGTCTCTAAAAAATTAAATAAGTTTATTAAAAAAAATAGAAAAAAATGAAGATTGTGTGTGCCCTAGAGGCGTTCATGTTGGCCATTCAACTTCTAAAAAATTATGAGGGAAAGTGGCAAAATCGGAACAGTATGAACATGGAACATTCATTCGGCGCATCTCTCTTATCTCTTTCTCTCTACCTATTTTTCTACCTCTTTCTATGAGACAGCCAGTAATGCTTACTCCCGGGTAAGCAGCCTCTTATAAAATAAGTAATGTGAAGTTTGTTTATTTTTTATGTACCTACATTTTAAAAAATTTGATGTGTAATATTTTCTACCAAAATATGTATTTAATTTCTAAATTTCAGCTTCCAATTATTAGATTTTTAAAGTTAAACCAAATTGAGAATTCATAATTTTTTGTACAATGGTCGCGGTTTTAGCTTATAATGTAATTTAAATGAATAAAAATTCAAGAATCCAAAAATGGCACATAATGATGCAATGTGTTTCTCGGTTTCGTCGTACATATTACAAGCTTCTTGTTATAGAGTTTCCCTTCTCGATTGCTTCGTACATTCCGGATTGTTTTTGGGAAACATGTTCTTCAATTATATCAACTGGAAGTTCATCATAATTTTCTTCTGATCCATCTTAAAATCCACCATAATTAATTATAAAGTTGTGCAACGTACAAGCAGCAGCTATTATGGGATTTGCAAACCGAACATCACCAACATCCAAGTACTTCAAACGTCTAAATTTCTCTTTCAGTCATCCAAATGCTCTCTCAATAACACATCGTATCGAACTTAGTCGCGTATTGTACCGAACATTGCATGAAGATTCCGGTGGTCAATAATTTTGCTGCATAGATCGCTATGTTTAAAGACTCGTGCATCATGCATTCGTCCAATGAATACATCAATAAATCGAGTGTTGTGCTCACATACTTCTGTAACAGATATCAAATACGCGAAATACTTTTTTATTGATCTGAATAACTCGTACTCATACCTTGCAAAATTGGTTCCTTTATTGAAATATGTCATCCATCTATTGCACCAACAACTTCACGTATTCCACGAGAGTGTTCCCCAAATACCTTAAAATTAGGATATCATGATAGATTGATTTGAACAAAAAAAATTCCTGCAATTCTTCCTGTGACAATTCACGCATTTCTTGCACATTTGGGCACTTCACAAACTCTGGCATTAATTCAGCCAAAGTGAACTGCCAGGTATAATATTAATCCTATCTCCAGCTGCAAGGAAAGACCCTGGTTTACTCAGTAACCAAACTACGAACAGCAATTTCTTTTGAAGGGAAGTGTTGTCGATGGGCTGTGTTGTGACAACTAAGTGGTGGCAAACTGTATTCAGCAAAACCTCGAATGTACTTTTATTCAGCCCAAAGTGCTTCCTGAATTGAGCACTATCATATCTTGGAATGGTTTTTCGAAATATTCCTCGTTTTGTACTTTAGTGCCTCACGCTGATTATACAAACCACAAATTGCAGATGTATGCACGATATCACCTATCTGGTATAGCATATTCATATTTAGGGTATTCACTTCACTTTACAATTGTGCGATTTCGCAAATTTGTTTTTTTGAGTTTGCGGAGTTTGTTGGAACTTTCGCAATCAAACGGCTGCTGAAATTTAATCGTTGCAAATATGTGAAATTAGTTGTGTTTAATAAGCACTTATGCATATTTTTTTATTTATTTACAGAAACGCAAGTGAAACGGCAACCATCGCTGGGCCGATAAAGAAGTGGTGTGCTTACTGGGAGATATTTCTAAAAACTAAGAGCAAAACTAGAATTTTTTGAGGTAAAAAGTGCATATATTTAAAATTGCAAAATAAATTTTTATAGAATCCAACGACAGATTTTATGAAGAAGTGTGCCAAAAATTACAACAACTAAAACGTTTGCAAGAGATATATCTATATGCCAGTCTCCGATAAAAATCGAATCATTACACTAATCATATAATTAACATGAGTGGTTCCACTTCAACGTGTTTAATGGTGTCAACATTCTTCTCAGTTATTTCTATCAACATCCCATCTTAACATACAAACTTTCATCATCTTTCTTACTATGGCTCTCTAATAACTATCAACATACATCCTTTACAACTAAATTTTTATTGCTTGCCTTACTATGGTTCACCATATCGCTGCCTTAATTTGCTAAAGCCTTAACACGCATTTTTCAAATTTTACAGAGGAAGCAAAAAACATTTTTGTATTTGGAGTACTGTTTCGAGAATTTGTAATTTATATTAAAAGAAAAGATTGCAAGTTTTCAATGTAGGTTTCTAAAATTTTCGGTACAGGGCACACTTTACCATAATCCATCGAAAACTCTATACTGAAAAATTGATGTTAGGGCCTTAGCAAAATAAGCAAAATATATGCTCTTTGAAGCATTTCCTTTGTATGCCAAAAAACTTCCACATTTTGCCCAACAACTACTACTAACCATCCGCCTTCACACACAAACTGCCAGTGTGTTCTTTGCAATGGTTTCTCAGGTATACAGTTTCAAACATTTTGTTTGCATGGGAGGTGTCACGCATATTTTATTTATCCCATTCATTTTTTTCTAGCATTTTCCATTGGCAATCAAAGCTCTCTAACCACAAATAATTTAGAAAATATACCTTATAAAACCGAGGTGGAACAGTCACTAATTCAAGTGTACCCATACTTTACCCACCAAATTCCATTGGCAAATCATATTATCATTCCAAATCTTAGTACTGCACTACAAATAGTTTCTAAGATATACAATAATGAAAATTCAGGCTATATGGAAAGTTCCTCTCCTACTTTTTCAATCCTAACCACATTTTTTTTTTTTTGTGGCGTGGTTTTGTCAACCAACGTGGGTAAATGGTTCTGGAAATATATATAAAAGCATTAGAGTTGAAAGGAAAAGGCCACGACATATTTTTTCATGGAATGCCAAAATAACGTTTTTAGAGACATGCCACACATGAATACTGAGATATTCCAGTATTATATAGGAGATGCAATGTCCCCTTTTTTCAATTTCACAGACCTTTTTCCTGTGGCATTACATTGCCAATTAACATCCTTGTACTAAATCTTTGATTGTGGAGATACACCCGAAAATTATCTGAGTTATTGATGGGCATATGTCCATGAATAATAGTATGAAAAAAAATTTTTTTTTTTTTTTAAATAATCACTTGGTCCACCTGTAGTTGAATTCGAATTCACGACGCCAAAAAAACTTAGAATTCCTTTGCACAACCACATCTTTACCGTTCTTTTTAACTCATTCAGCCACACACATTTATAAAATAACGTGATCACATTAGTAATATGTATATGATAATGTATTATGTTTGTTTGCATATTTTATATTCACCTTTGTCTTTATTTGTTGTGTATTTATTTTTTTTCCTCTTCAAGTGGGATTTGAACCCAGTATTCAAAAGAAATTATTTCCAGCATCCACTACTTTACCCTACCTCCTAACTAACTAATCTACACAACACTAAGAAGTGCTGTGATCAAATTAGTAATATGTAGTTATAGTACATTCATGCAAATAAAAAATAATTTAAAACAGAACCCTGCCAGACAGCGCTAATGGAAACTCCAATACAGTAACAAAATTTTTGGCTTTCACTAACACAATTTCAAAATTTTACACGGTCTATTTTTAGAAATAATGATAAACAAAGACAGCTTGATTGAGTATTTCAAATTTGTATATCTTACTTTCCCTTGCCTAGTTAACTCTTTACTGTAGGCAGGGTAAAAATTGTCCCAACTTTTGTATATTTTTTTATGCATAGTGTGATATATTTTAACCCACCTCGAAAAATTGAAATTACTTATAGTCATATAGTTTAATATTTTATTTACAATTTCTTATTCAGTTGTCAATGCTATAAACCAAAAGAATTCTGTGCAAACAGTGTTTTTATTTTCTTTAAAAACGTGCGCCTCAAAGAGTTAAAAAATAGTAATTGTGCTGGAAACATTGTAAGAATAAAAGAAACAAAATTCGACAGAAGTAAATTTACTTATGTAGCTCAGTTGGTAGGCGCGTTGTTCAACACTTATAATGCAAACCTGTTTGGCTGCTGGTTCGAGCCTGGAAAAAGGCAACTCAAGAAAAAATTAAATAATATAAAATAAAATGATAAACAAGTAAAAATAAAAAATTAATTTATAATAAATTTTTTTCTTTTTTTGTATTAAATTTAGGCCTCAAAAAAAAAAAAAAAATTTTCTAGAATTTGAACCTTGGCCCCACAAGTGACTGCGTGCTTCCTAGCGTTTTAGACAACTAGTCCATGGCGTCATAAATTTTGACACGAACTATTTTAGAGTTTTGTTTTTCTATGAGATGGAAGTGAGATAAATATATATTTAATAGTAACGAAAATCATGTGTGTAAGAAAGGGATACAAAATCACACTATAGTAACTTTCCCTCATATTTTTCCCATCGCTGTGTATAAACTGATGCGAAGTGATAAAGGCTTTTGTCCTTATGGCTGTGGTTCAAATAACACATCAAATAAGCAGTAGTGTTCTAGCAGGGAAAGCTCTCACGCATTCTTTTCGGCTTTGTGTTTGTGTAGTGGAAATCGTAGGGAGCGAAATACAAAAAAACGTTTGGGTTTGATTCAAGGAAGAACAAATATATTTACAATAACAAATGTAAGGGGAACGAATTTTTAATATAAAAATGCATTATACAGGTAAACTATTAACTTTAGATATGTGCCACCACTGACTTTATTTTAGCAAACGATAAGATCTATAATCTTTCCATACATAATTTTAATGTACCTCTTTTAGTTTAAGCATTGCGAAATATAGAAACCTATTAGGACTCAACATTTAACAGCGCTCTATTTTATATATATAGAAGATATATATAAATATTTGAAAAAAACAACAATTTTTTCTTGACCAAATTGATAGCATACTATATTTTTATATATATGTGATGAAAGTATAATATTTGCATATTGTATATATTGTCTTTGTAGGTATTTTTGTTGTATATTTACTTTTTTTTCCACCACACCGATGAAAAACAAAAAAGAAAAAACAAAAAAAAAAGGAAAAAACTAAATTGTGTATTGATAATTTTTTAGGAGACAATGAAAATTAAATCTAGAGGTTAATTTTCAAAGTCATGACTTAAGTTCATGTCAATTTCGTTATTTGAAGTTATATATAAACAGGTTAATGAACAAATGTAGTCATCACAACAACAATGTATATAGAGACGGGCAAATCAGACGGCCGTTTCGGAATCCGCCACAATTCCTCATCAGTGATCTTAGTGATAGTTCTTAATCTTTCAATATCCTATATAAGCTACTAATATTTGAAATCATAACCCAGAATTACGGATTTGATTCCAAATATCTTCACTGAATAGAGATATTGAAAGAAACTACCACTACCG
Organism: Toxonevra muliebris; assembly: GCA_963691655.1. NCBI lineage: Eukaryota > Metazoa > Arthropoda > Insecta > Diptera > Pallopteridae > Toxonevra > Toxonevra muliebris. The sequence goes on along the minus strand of OY829328.1, from coordinate 50,589,526 downwards.
TTCTATACACTTATGTTGTTGTTTTTTCCCCATTGTAGCTAGTCTGCAGTTCGTTATTTGAAAGTCTAGTACATGGGAGTGTGTGTGTTTGTGAGAAAATGATTCTAGGTGTCATTTTTTTCAAATAACGAACTGTTATGCAGACTAGCTACAATGGGTAGTGGTAGTTTCTTTCAATATCTCTATTCAGTGAAGATATTTGGAATCAAATCCGTAATTCTGGGTTATGATTTCAAATATTAGTAGCTTATATAGGATATTGAACGATTAAGAACTATCACTAAGATCACTGATGAGGAATTGTGGCGGATTCCGAAACGGCCGTCTGATTTGCCCGTCTCTATATACATTGTTGTTGTGATGACTACATTTGTTCATTAAATTGTGTATTACCGAACACAAGGCAGAAGAGAAACTTCTTGTGAACTATGAAACTATGAACAAATGAAATTTTTCAATCGCTATATTTTTTACTTCATTGGCTTGTGTTTTTGAATTGCATTTGCTTGTGTTTCGTTTAGTTCATAAGAAGTTTCACTTCTGTCTTGTGTTCATTAATACACAACCAATTTTTTTTTTGGGATTAATGCTAGAATAAAAATTGCAACTCTGTACCGGTAACTTCGATGACAATTGTAGACGAACTCTTTTTGTGTGCGACATCTTCATGTAATTCCTTGGACATTTGCGCCATCTGTATGTGAAATTTATAACTGTCATAAACTTTAAGATAGCGACGCTACACATTGTTCTTTCTGCCATAGGCATGTGTGTGTGTGTGTAATTAATATGTTATATTGAATTAAACCCTGCTAGAACACTATTGCTTATTTGATGTGTTATTTAAACCACAGCCATAAGGACAAAAGTCTTTATCACTTCGCATCAGTTTATACACAGCGATGGGAAAAATATAAGGGAAAGTTACTATACATGTGATTTTGTATCCCTTTCTTACACACATGATTTTCGTTACTATTAAATATATATTTATCTCACTTCCATCTCATAGAAAAACAAAACTCCAAAATAGTTCATGCCGAAATTTATGACGCCATGGACTAGTTGTCTAAAGCGCTAGGAAGCATGCAGCCACTTATGGGGCCAAGGTTCAAATCCCACAAAACTTTTATTTTTTTTTTAAATCTTATAAACAAAAAAAAAAAAAAATTTAAATAACTTTTTGTTTCCACTATTTTTCATTTAGTTGCCTTTTTCCAGGCTCGAACCAACTAAGCTGCATAAGCAAATTTGCTTCAAATGAAGTTTGTTTCTTTTATTCTTACAATGTTTCCAGCACAATTACTATTTTTTAACTCTTTGAGGCGCACGTTTTTAAAGAAAATAAAAACACTGTTTGCACAGAATTCTTTTGGTTTATAGCATTGACAACTGAATAAGAAATTGTAAATAAAATATTAAACTATATGACTATAAGTAATTTCAATTTTTCGAGGTGGGTTAAAATATATCACACTATGCATAAAAAAATATACAAAAGTTGGGACAATTTTTACCCTACCTACAGTAAAGAGTTAACTAGGCAAGAGAAAGTAAGATAAACAAATTTGAAATACTCAACAGGCTGTCTTTGTTTATCATTATTTCTAAAAATAGACCATGTAAAATTTTAAAATTGTCTTAGTGAAAGCCAAAAATTTTGTTACTGTTTTGGAGTTTCCATTAGCGCTGTCTGGCAGGGAAACTATTTATGAATCGTTTATTATATAGTTTGCTCGTGAATTCAGTTACTGAATATTGATATTTAGCCCCTCATGCAAAATTATGTCGCATTGCAAACTTACGCGCGACCTCAAATCCGGTTGGTTTTACTCTAGGACAAGAGAAAAGAAGTTTCACTTAAACAAAAAAGGAAAAAAAAAGAAAATTAAGAAAAAAAAAAATTTGATTTACTATTAGTTGGATTCGAACTCAATATACATCCTATCTAAATACCTTTTGCTTTCTTTACCCTTTACTTTAACACACTCATCCACGCACCATTATCTAAAAGCATGATCAAATTAGTAATATATGTTTACATTCATGCAAATGAAGAAGCATATAAAACGAAAGCTCGCATTCTATTGTTTTGTGTTTGTGTGGTGGAAATCTCAGGGAGCGAGACAAAGGATAAATGAAAAGAAATGAAATTAAAATCATTGTTATTAGTTCTAGGAAAAACATAAATATTTATAATAACAAATGTAAAGGGAACAAATTTTTAATATAAAAATGCATTTTACAGGTAAACTATTAACTGTAAATGTATGCCACCACTGACTTTATTTTAGCAAACGATAAGATCTATAATCTTGCTGTACATAATTTTTATATACCTCCTATAGTTTAAGCAGCATTAAGTAGCTAATTTTTTTAAAAAAATTGACTTTGGTATAAATATCGATCTATATTAAAGAAACTATTTGAAATTAACTTAAAATAGATATCAACTTAACTCGACAAATGTCCAAAGCAATTACATACGAAATTTCATGACAATCCGTTGCGAAATATAGAAACCTATTAGGACTAAACATTTAACAGCCTCTATTATATATATATATATAGATAAAAGTTTTGGTTAATATGAATAAACATATATACAGTCCTTTTCATAACTATTAATTTTTAAAGAGGAATTTTTAAAATTTGCCAATCTTCGTTTATTTATAAAATTATCATGTCACCATACTTTATTCCATGAATTCACAAAATAAAAACTCCTTTATTAACCAAGGTAATGAAAGAAATGTGATTTTGTTGTGTTTCATAACTATATCACCATTTCTATTTAATTAAAATACAAAGTTTCAAAGACAAATTTTTTTCATGTTTTTATGTTTGATAGTTTAGTTTTTCGCTTTGTTTTGGCATTTTTATTTGTTGACAAACATACTTCGCAAAAACATTAAATTATTTTTGTTCATTATTTAAGTTTTAGTTTTGTTAAAGAGGGAAAATAGCGAAAATTATTCTTAATAGAATAGGTAGCTCTAAAAAGTAGCAGCATGTTCACAACACAAAAAATTGATGAGTGTCGTGAATGCAGCCACTGAATTACTGTGAAACAATAAAGACAACAAACAGTAAAATGCTTACTTTTTACTAACGTATCGGTGTTAGATTTAGTAATTTTAGCCCATTTCAGAGTTTCTATGTTACCGGATTCCCCTTTCCAAAAACTCTCATATATGCTCTATTGGATTGATGTCTGGTGATTCTGGTGGAATAGGGAGTCGCTTGCAGTTATATAAAAGCCATTCACGGACTAGACAAGACGTTATCGTGCTGGAAAAGAAAGCGGCGCTGACGAGACCCATTTGTTGCACACTTGTATGCAGATTTCGCTTAACCCTTTGACGCCCGAATTTTAATGAGGCGCTGGATAGAAACCTTTTGTTTTGAAATTATGGTTACTTAGGTCTTCCACAATCATGACACCAAATTTTATGTTTCTTTATTGATTTGTTTGTCCGTTATTAAAGGTTGAAAATAGATAGCTATGTAGCTGTAGACAGCCACTGGATAATCCGATTCCCCCAATTTTTTGATTTTCATATTCACTTATCTTTTGAAAATATATTTGATAAAGAAAATTTCCACTTAGTAATAACTAAACGCATTTTTTTTTCAAAAAATAGTGCAAAAGATTTTAGTAAAAATTTGTACACTTAGGTTTTTCGCTGGGCTTCAAAGACAAAACATTCAAAAAATGACTTAGGCAAGAAATTTCAAATGTTCGGCAATCAGTAAACGTGAAGAATACCTAACCGAACCGAATACAAATAGCGTTAATAGTAAAATTTGTTAAACACCTTATTTATGCCATATAAAAGTGAATTTTGCATATACGCAACATTAGGCATGATAGAGTTAAGGATATCCAAATACATACGTTTGTCTATTTTGTCTGTTATAAAAACCAGATTACCGACACCATACCAACCATATACATATGCAATCATACACCCCAAACCATTATGTTCCCACCAATATGTTTGACTGAGGGCATTAAGTTGCTTTCTTGATTGACACACCTTCACACTTTCCTTGCTATGTCCGACCCAAAAATGTTGAATTTAGACTCGTCAATGCATAAAACATTTTCGCAAAATGAACCCGGTGTTCTAGGTGTTCTTTAGCAAAATCTAGTCGCTTTTTTTTATTCACCTTTGATATAAACGGCCTACGTCGCACAGTGGAGCGTTTCATACAAGCTAGACGTGATAAATTTTTTTATCGATGCAAATCATTGTTTTAGTCCTATCTGACACAAATATACACAATTATGAATATTTTAACCATTAACCACGCTCACTTTTCCCATATCGCGTAAACTATTGGTATACAGGGATGGACAAAAGTATTTTTGAGAATAAATAGCCAAACATTTAGACAAATCACAAAGCAATAGAGCAAAAAGTTTTCACTCATATAGATAGACAAAAGGGTAAAACAATTTTTAAAATCAGATGATATCTACTGGACCCGCATGGGTCTTAAAAATTCCGAAAATTTGACCATAACTTTTGTTTTTTATCAATTTTTTAGTCAAAGTTGTTTCAATGTTCATATCTTTTTACCACGTTTATATTAACTCGCTTTCAATGGTGTCTGTCAGTCTGTTCGGTACAAATTTTGCAATCGATTTTAAGCTAACTTCCCGATGAGATAGACCCTTTAAATTTTAAATATAGTTCAGAACTGGAAGACAATGCAATATGAAGTATTTAAAATATATATAAATATGATAATATTTAAAATATTAGCATCGGAAGTTTTTAAATTTTTTCATTGATCAAAGCATTATATTCATCGTTGTAAAATTCATTGCTTTAGCGGGAGTAGAATATATATGTGTGTGCACGCACCAACGATGCCAACTTTCGGGGAATTCCCCGATTTGCGGGAATTTTACTTAGTGCGGGGAATCAGGGAATGAGCTGTTTTTTGCGGGGAATTTGAAACCGTTCAGCTTTTAATATTAAAATACCTCAAACAGTCTGTAGAAAATTTTTTGCCAAATTTTATATTCCTAAATACAATTCTGCCACATTCGCAACCAACACCATAAAAACATTGCTTTATGCAACACAGTTTATATAAGTATTCAGACAGTCCAACGCGATCGGGCAGTGCTTCGGTTTCTCTTTCAGCCATTTAGAAAGGCTTAGCTGTGCCTTCAGCACCTACTAAATAATAACTGTTAGTCCTTGGTGACTGTAGCCTATAAACTTGTAAATTATGGCTATTATAAAGAAGATGAAGTATATTTTATATGATAAAAACCGATAGTTAAAACTTTAAACCAGTTTTTCTCAAAACAAGGTTTTTTTCATTGGCGTGCACTACAAGTGAAATTTAAATATGTTCTTCTACATTACAATGACTCCAGGATGTAATTTTGGTTAATTCTTTCCTCAATTTGGAACTTTGTTTTTACGAAAAAAGTCCAATTTTTGAAAAAACTAATTTTTACGGTCTGCCATTTTGTGAATTGTTGGTCAAACAAAATAATCTCAGTATGTCCTGAGAGAACAGTTATAATTTTTCTAATGATATTTTTTTAGATGTTCCAGTGAGCTGCAATCACGCACGCCATTGCGTTTAACGATTTTCAAAACGTCTTCCATGAAGCTGCAAAAAAAAACTTTTTATAATTTTTTTTTAATTATTACATAATTTTTCTTGTACTTGAAGCCTTTAAATAGATGTCAGAAAATTTTTTTTTTATCAATTTATCAATCCAAGAAAAATTGATAAAAAAATTTTAACCAAGAAAGTGCAGGGCACCTTAAAATAACTCTGACCGAGAGTAACCTACGTAAAGGGTATTTTTCGCTTGTATAAAATGTTTATATGAAAAGTGCGTATCGTACTGTTATAATATGAAACTATACCGGTGCGGGGAAAATCGGGGAATTTCGCGAGAGTTATCGGGGAGAAAGAAAAAAATGAGTTGGCATCCCTGACATGCACACATGCAAAGAGGTCGCAATTCACTCTTGTTGAAATTGGAACAAAGAAACGTAGAAAACAGAAACGAGGTGCAATACCGATGGCGTGAAAGCGACGGTTGTCAACACATCCAGCGAACAAAATGTATGAATGTATGAGTCTGACGTGTTCGACAAAAAAAAAAAATTATTTAAATTTATTTAAAAAAAAAACAAATATTTTACATTTCTTTTAGCAAATAACATTTACTTTAGCGGGAGTAGAATATATACATATGTGTGTATATGCAGAGAGTATAGCTTGTAAAGATGTTCGCTCGTGTAGAAATTGGAACAAAGAAACGTAGAAACCAGCAACGAGGTGCAATACCGATGGTGTAACAGCGACGGTTGTCAACACATGCACAGACAAAATGTATGAATGGATGAGTTTGACGTGTTTGATAAAACAAGTATTTTACATTTCTTTTGGCAAATAACATTCGCCATTTACAGTATTTATATTCTTTATATACAAATATGTAAACGTTTGGTTGCGGTTTTGCATATTTCATATAATTACTTTTGAATTTTTTAGCACGTTTATATTTCTACTGATTTCATGAAGTCAAAATGCGAAGAAATTGTCATTACTATTTTCAACATTTTACCTAAATATTTGTAAATAAGTACTATATTTAGATAAAATGTTGAAATATTTTAGTTGAATATATTTAGCTAAAATGTTGGAATTTTTCATATTTTATATTTCATAAACTTAAAAATAAATTATACTCCTTGTAAATTTTTTTACATTCATACCAACAAATTCTCTTCGTAGTATCCCAGCAGTTTTTCAGACAAGTGCTTAAAAAGTGCTTGCAAGTGCACCATTTCAACCGGACATTGCAAAGCAACCATGCAAACAACAAATTTAGTTTTCTATTGAGTAATAAAAACGAGTGTCGTTCAGCGAGACGGTACGAAATATTGACTGAGCCAGAAACGAAGCGAGTTAGTTTTCACGCAACAGCGAAGTAAAGTGGTTGTGAAATTTCACGAAAAGTGTGTGTGTTTTATTTTATTTCTTTTTTGCAATTTTTTTATAAAAAATATAATTTTTTATATATATATATATATATATATTGGTTTAAAATAAACAAAAAAAGCAAAAGAAAAGAATAAAATATAATAAAATAAAAAAAAACGCAGCAATGAAAAATTATGAATGCATGAATCGAAACTCGATATTTTTTCTCTCTCCTCTCTTTCTCTACTAAAGTTTAGCGCTAAAAGTACTGCACTAAACAAGTGCTTGTCTCCTAGGACATGCAATGTTAAAATTTATATGAAACACATGTGCTTATAGTGCACTTAAGTGCTTGCAATCAAGAACTTGTTTAGCGCTCTTCTAGTGCTTCTATTTAGCTCTGGGATGGTATTTGATAAATTATTTTACATATATATATATATAAATTCTACAAACATACATGTCGGGGTGCAACGCCGATGGTGTAAAAGCGACGGTTGTCATAAATACAAAAATTGTTTGTTTACATGTTATCGTAGCAGCGATATATGAAATTTAACATGTATAAAAGAATTAACACTGCACTTCATGTTAAAATCTGATTGTAACAGAAAACCAAAGCAAAGAATAAGAAGAAGAGATGTGTGTTTTTGTTGTTTTCCCGATAGTTGACGAAAATAAGCCTTTACAGAATCTCAAATTTAACATTTTCAATCGTTTTTACATTGCACCTAACAGAAATGAAATATGTAATCAAAACAAGAAAAAAGAAGAAGATATGTGGGTTTTTGTTTGTTTATCTTTTCTCTAATTACAAGATGGAAAACTACATACATAACTATTCTTTCGTATTCAATACTAATGTTAACAAACAAAACGTTGGAAATAAAAAATAAATTTAACATTTTCATTTGTCTTTACATTGCACCTCGTTGTGATTCTACATTTTGTAACAGAAATGAAATAAAAGCATTTGTCAAATACATATTGTATTAAGAAGAAGATTTGTTGTTATGAATGTAAAAATGTACAAGGAGGATAGTTTATTAAAGTTTATGAAACATAAAATATGAAAAGTTCCAACATTTTGGCTAAATATATTCAACTAAAATATTTCAACATTTTACCTAAATATATTTATCAAATATATTAATTTACATACATTTTTATTTCATGAAATTAGAATATATAAAAACCAAAATTGTGTATTAACGAACACAAGGCAGAAGTGAAACTTCTTGTGAACTAAACGAAACACAAGCAAATAAAAAGTAAATGAAATTTTTCAATCGCTAAATTTTTTACTTCATTGGCTTGTGTTTTTTAATTTCATTTGCTTGTGTTTAGTTTAGTTCACAAGAAGTTACACTTCTGCCTTGCGATCGTTAATACATAACCAATTTTTTTTTTTGGATTAATGCTAGAACAAAAATTGCAACTCTGTACCGGTAAACAAACTCTTTTTGTGTGCGACATCTTCATGTAATTCCTTGGACATTTGCGCCATCTATATGTGAAATGTATAACTGTCATAAACTTTAAGATGGCGACGCTACACATTGTTCTTTTTGCCATAGGCATGTGTGTGTGTGTGTAATTAATATGTTATGTCAAAATTATGTCGCATTGCAAACTTACGCGCGAAGTCACATCCGGTTGGTTTCACTCTAGGGACAAGGGAAAAGAAGTTTCACTTCAAAAACTGTAAATGTTGAATGTTATTTGCAAAAAAAATGCAAAATAATTGTTTCGTCAAACACCTCCAACTCATCCATTCGAACATTTTTTCCGCTGGATGTGTTGGCAATCGTAGCTTTCACACCTATTGTGTTTCTTTGTTCCTAAATTCCAAAGAGAAAATTGGGACTTCTTTACTATCTACACCAGCGTGGCCAACTCAGCGCTCTTCCCGCTAAATTTAGTGCTTTTTGAATATTGAAACGCGGAAAAAACTGATGTAGCGCTCAGTTCAGAATACGCTGTAAGTTCAGAATACGTATTATCTTTGAAAAATCGAAGAAATTTTCATTGGCTAGAAGTAGCAAATGTGTGCGTGTATTAGTGTAAAAGTTTAAGTGTATTGAGTTTTCTCGCACTTTTATAAAAAAAAAATTTAGAGCGTTTTTATAGAAAATACGCGGATTTTAGCGGATTTTGAAAAACAAAAGTTGGTCACACTGATCTATACTCCTTGTCTGCTCATTCAAGGGAACGAAACACAATTACGTCGCATAACGTTATACATTAGTGATGATGTTTTCGGTACGATCGTAAATTTTTCAGCACACTTTGAGGTTCGGAATACGTCAGTACATAAGCAAGTTTTTCAGTACACTTTCGTACAATAAATTCTTTTTATGTGACATCATTTCAAAGAAAAATAAAACTGTGCTACTTTTCTTATATCGTTATCGATTACACAGTGCAACACGCATAATTTACAAGGGCTTAGGCTTATATAGTTGTTGGATTGGCAATACAAAATTTTACACATACAAGACTAAAAACCAGAAAATTATAATTTAAATACAAAAATTATTTTAATATACCACGTTTTTACAACGGACTAAAAAGTATAAAATAATTTCTCCCAGCCCCATACATATTCATAGCCCCATACAGTTACAATTTTAGTAGGTCTGAAAATATTGGCATGAGAGAATCAAAGTCATAGATTTTAAAAATCAAAAATTATGGACGAAAATTTCGGATTTTTCAAAACACATGCGGAGCCAGTAGATATTATTTGATTTCAGAAACTATTCTTCTCTTGAGTTCATCTATAAAAGTAGATAGACAACATAAGTTTCCTGCATAGAGTTGGGTTACCAACTACATCTGAAAAAACATAGAGAAGTGCATATAATAAAACAGAAAATTTTGTTACACTGTGCAACCATTTCCTGGTTATTGTTTGGGTAGTGACAAATTCCAGTTTAAGATGAAAGTACTTGACTAGTAGAGTAAAATTTACAAAGGGTTTGACGTTTCTGGATCGCTGGTTTTTTTTGAGGCCTTATGAAATTTGTTCTTTTCAGTAGATTTTGGTGATTTTGAATTATTCAGTTTTACGCCCACCATTAGTAAACTAATGAAAATTTGTTGTTTTATTCCAAAATTGTAGCCAAGGCATAGATGAACAACTTTTGTCAAAACATCAATTCGAAAAAATCATGTTTGAGTTCTCTTATAGAATCGAATGCTAAAAAAAGTGCAATTTTTTCACATTTTTCAAAATTGCTGTCTACAAACTCTGGCCATTAATAACTAAAAAATAAGTTCTATGAAAATGAAGACAACTTTAGAGCACTTAAACATGATTCGGTTTTCGCACTATTCTAGGAAATGTGTAGGTCTTCCCAATGTTCTGGGACCACTCATAATTTTCAACAAGAAACATTTTCTCCAAAGACAGTATACTCAACGGACAGTTTTCCCAACGGTTTTCTTTTGTCGGCCATTTATCAAAAAAGGGGGTTTAAAACCCCATTTTCAAGAGGAAGGGTAGGAGATGGAGGAAAATTGTCTAGGCAAAAACAATCTATCTCTTTGTGCTTAACAACTTTGCTTCAGACATCAAATTCGGATCTGTTGAAATAAAGAAATTTCTTAATAGCCCCTGAAGAGCCCATTTTCCGACTTCAGGTTCATATTATGGAAGAAATAGATGTGGTGGAGAAAAACTGAGAATGCAGTGACCAAATTACTTTAAAGCCTTTGGAAAATCTTGCTCATAAAATTTTTGTTGCACTGTGTTATCAGTGTAAGTCGTAATATTTTAGTACATAGTTTTTTCGGAAAAGTGGAAAAAAAGTGCCGTGCAAATTTGTGCGAAGCCAAATCTCTTCGGATTATGAAAGTAGATATTACACCTATTTGAAAAATATTAATTTCATGACGTTACAAAAATATACTCATATTTAGATTTTCTAATACTTACAGTAAGGTAGAAGGGGGAGCATTCGCAACTTTTTTTTTAAAGTGTTGTCTAGGCTAAACCAATCGTTTTTTTTTTCAAATTATTTTTTTAATTAGAAATTTACATTTATTAGCTTTCACCTGTTATCCTTATGAGTTGATTATCTTAATGATTTCTCTTATTTTTTTGATGATTTTCCAAGTAGTCCAAAATGGTGAAAGTGCCCCAGTCATGGGGTACATTCGACAAGGGGGTGGGGTGCAACCGTCAAGGAATAAAATTCAAGGTTTTTGATAAAGTAATAATAATTTTTTTTTTAATTTTTGTTCTTGTATATTACTATTACATATTATCAGTCAGAATAAGTTCTACTTATTTTTAATTTATGAAAATTTATTTATAACATAAAGTAACAAAAATATAAATGATTCATTTTTAAAATATTTTGTTAAAAAATATAAGTTATTTATTGGAAAAAATAAGCATTTGTATATACATGTACTTTGGTACAATAGATCTTATAGTTCGCAGTGCCTGACTTTCGAGTCGTCCTTTTTCAAATAATAATAATAATATACATGTAAATAAAAGTGGATAGAACTGATCCAGAGGAATTTATTTAGATATGACTTAATTTAACATTATACTGTCTAAAATTCATATCATATGCCGTCGAAACCGCCCATCCGCATTCTGGTGAATGTGCCCCAGGAGCAACCACTTTCATAAAAACATAATTTTTTAAACTTTTTGAACATTTGTAAAAATAAACTATTGCTTATTCTTTAATTAAATAACACCGGAATAACATAGTTGAACAACTTTTTCTCACTCAATAAATAAAAAAGTTATTACAAGATTTACTTACTATCAAATATTTTTGCAACCACCCGAAAAACACAAAAACAAGTCTGCCCAAGGTCATTTACAAAGCTCAACTGTCAAAGTAGAAGGGATGAAAGATGATCGATAAAAGCACAAATTACTGATTGTTTCAATTATAAAACTTTCTTAAATTTGAAGATAAGGGGGGTGGCAAATGTGCCCCAGCGGCGAATGCTCCCCCTTCTACCCTACATTAATTTTTTAAGTAATAAAAAACAAGAAAACTTAAAAATTTATTACAACAACGTTATAAAAGATTTTTGAATAATTTTTATTTTATTTTCAAGTACATAGCTGGACAAATTTTTTACATTTTATTCAGGACTCTAAGTGACTCAGAACTAAAAAATTTAAATTTTTTTCAAATTGCATGCATTGAAAGTGTATATTGGTTTCAATAGGAATAATCACATACACGCACTTTGACTTGTAATTAGATAATGTAAATAGCGATTAGGTCACTAGAAAATAACTTTTTTAGGTCTGTTAATGCCTAACAATAAAAATAAAACCTAAATTCAACCTTGAATTTAACACGTCTAAATCGATCAAACTAACCACTGTGCGTCGTGGTGGTCGTCCGTGAGAAGCAGTCTTAGCGATCAGCCCTAGTCTAAATATTCCCATAATAAAATTCCCAGGAAAATTTGTTCCCTTTCTTTCTATTCCTGTAAGAATATGGGGGAAAGAAACAAATTCTCCCGGGAGTTTCATTATGGGAATATTTAGGATAGGGCTGAATACGTTTCTCACTGGGCATTGACTTTTTTTGGAAGTCGGTGTTTACATTGTTTGTTATCTGTACTGCTGAAATACGTGAAATATGCTCAACGACGGCGACGAACACGCGTTCCTCGTAGGGCGTTAAAGCTTTTGGTCTGCCTGATCTTTCTTTTATATTCAAATCAACTTTGTTTATGTATGATTTTATAACATCATGTGCACTAGAACTGCGTTTCCCGACTACATGGCCAATTTCCCGTAAAGTTTTATTTTCTAAATACAACTTCAAGATTAGTTTTCTTATATCGAGCGAAATTTCTAAGTCGCGATCCATTGCAACACACTTCTTTACAATTTAAGCAACTAACAACGTTTAAACGCTAATTCTTGCTAATGAGAATGTAGTCCTCTTTGGTTTCAACAAAACATAGATTCGGCAATAAAAATTGCGCAATTCTTATTGATTCTCTTTTGACAATTCTTCAGAGCAATTCTTGTCTGTTTTTTGCTTTTTCTGTAATTTTGAAAATTAAATAAATTCATAACAAAGGAGGAATTCATTTAAAAAAATAATTATATTTATAATAAGTTTCGTCTTAATTTATTTTTTTATTAAAATACTTGTATTTTCAACGCGCATTTAAAGAAATTAATGGTTAACAAAAATAAAATGGCAGACAAAAAAGCGAATTTCACCAAAACGAATTGCCGGAGAATTGCCACTACGAGCAAGTCTGTACTCTTCCCCTTTCGCTTCTCTTCTCTTCCTCACAAAAACATGAATTGCGCAATTCTTATTGTCAAATGTAAATTGGGACTTACAAAAGGAGCAGGCACATTATCAAAAACAAAGCACGCTGTGTGAAGTGTACCAAAACTGTTTCGAGTACGTGTACAAAAAAAAAAAAACGGGACAACCATCACTCATGCCGACAAACAGAATGTTCATTTTAAAATATACTACAAAAATTTTTGAAAAATAATCATTGGAAAGCTGCTATCAATTATTGTTGTACCAAAACTTTATTGACTCACTATATGGTATGTGCTCGCATAATGATCAATAAGAAATATTTATTTATTAGGCAGTGGTTATATTGGGAGTATGCTCGGCGAACACCACGAAATTGTTGTTGCACAAATAGAGAATCTTTACGCACTCTCACACCGAATGTTATACAAGAATGATAGAATACAAGATTGCGTACTAGTCTGCTCAAAAATGCTTGCTGTGATCTGATTGGCTACAGTGTGTTGACAGATATCTGTTTACGTTTTCATCTGACGTTTTCACAAATGTTCGTTTGGTTTTTCTTCGGCAAATGTAATAAATTGTTAAACTAATTGCTTTTCTTCTAATAAACTAATAAATAAATGTAAAAATTGTGCAATATAATTAATTTTTTATTCTTACGGTTCGCTTTAATACGCAATAAGCAAAATGTAAACGAAGGTCAGGTGTGACGTAGCCAAAAAAAATTCAATATGGTGAACTTGCGCAATGCCTAATCTTATATTCTATCATTCTTGTGAATTATACACCGAGGACGCTGAGTATTCAGGGTGGCAATGAGCCATTTTACAAAATAGTATTATTACATACAAAATATTACTGAGGAGTGCATTTCGACAGAAAGCAACTCTGCAACGAGCTGAATGTAACCACTCGACGAAGCACTGGAAAAAATGTTTTGTGTTCGTCGAACACTGGGCACCAATATAACCAGGCACTTACACGTTCGCATATCCCACCAAATTCTACTGTTGATATTTAACTTGAGCATACTCTTTTCTTGACAGCAATTTGCTCTAAAATGAGAACAATAGATTCTTTGATCGTCCTTGACGATTTTAATATGCAAGGTGTTACTTAGAACTTTTGTAACGAAGTTCAACATTTTTTTCCTTCCACTATAGATAAACGTTTTCTAACTTCATGGATACACTCTCTGAATTAATCTTGTATCAGACAAATAATATTATCCTAAAAAACTATCATGAACTGATCGAATGGGGACCGTTCAGAAAAAATGACACCTAGAATCATTTTCTCTCACACACACACACTCTCCCATGTACTAGACTTTCAAATAACGAACTGTTATGCAGACTAACTACGATGGGAAAAAACAACAACATAAGTGTATAGAACGGTAGTGGTAGTTTCTTTCAATATCTCTATTCAGTGAAGATATTTGGAATCAAATCCATAATTCTGGGTTATGATTTCAAATATTAGTAGCTTATATAGGATATTGAAAGATTAAGAACTACCACTAAGATCACTGATGAGGAATTGTGGCGGATTCCGAAACGGCCGTCTGATTTGCCCGTCTCTATATACATTGTTGTTGTGATGACTACATTTGTTCATTAACCTGTTTATATATAACTTCAAATAACGAAATTAACATGAACTTTAGTCATGACTTTGAAAATTAACCTCTAGATTTAATTTTCATAGTCTTCTAAAAAAAATAATATTATTATTAATAAGAAACACCTTTTAAAAAAAAAAACTGTTTTCAAATAACTAATAATTTCTCAGTTTTTCCAGGTTGGCGATTTTTTTCATCTTGAAGTTGCTTTAGTCTATTATCGCGTTGGAGTTGTATCATTTAAATGCAAATATTTTTATCATCAAAAGATCTTTCTGTTTGTTTTCGGTTACGAGGAATCTGAATCTGCAATTTATTTTTACCAATACTAGCGGCTTTGGTGCAAAAAACATGAAAAACATTTTTTCGTTAGTAACGGTTGCATTCAGAAGACACACCGGAGGCTCAACATGTTGAGAGCAAGCTCGCTTCTGCTACGTATATACATTTTGTGTCTTTTGAACGGCATGAAGCATCATTTGCCAAATTTTTGAGAAACAGCTGTTTTATTTTTTGAGAGACAAAAAAGTGAAAAAAATTTAATTTTATAAATACACTCGCCAATTGTATATTGAATTAAAACTGTATCTTCGGCAGACATCATGTATATTTTCTTAGGGCGATGTTACACTATCAATGTTTTGCTGTCAAACAATGAAATTATTGTTGTTTTGAAAAATGAGCACTGAGCAAAAGAGAGGATGAACACATTTCACTTCAAATTTTATTCCTGACGGAAAAGACCTGCATCACTTCAAATAAAATGGCGTTGCTGCAGATACACTGTTGTATTTTACTGGAAAGTACTACACTTTTACTTACTTTTTTTTCTTTGCCACCCTTTCCGTTGTTTGGCTTTTGTTTGTTTGTGAAAATGAGTGCTGTTTCAAAAATTACTTAATAATTTTTATAAAAACATGGCAATTCAATGGCCAAATAACAAAGTGTCGTAGCTTATTTTAATAGTTTGCAAATTTTAAATATTATTTTTCTGTGTTTTTCATATATAAATGCAATATTTTTTGTATAATTTGTTGCGATTTCCACCAACATTATCTCATATTGTCATTATAATTATTTTCCATCCAATTCCATTTCAATTGATGAATTTTTATCCACTCCAAAATACAATTAAATACTTTTTTGTTGGAAAAACATAGTTGCAGATAAAAGTATTAAAAAATAACATTCAGCCAAAAACTGATAGTGTAACAGGGCATCAAACAAAACGATGAAAAGTGAGTAAAAACAGAAAACATTGACAGCAAATCAGTCTTATATATATTTTTTTAACTATAACCCAGAAACCTGCGCCGTGCGGCTTAAGTCAACTTCGCGCCGCCGCTTTGTTTTTTCTTGCTACCGGCCGTAATTTGTCGGTTAAACCTTACTCACTGTTGTCTTTTAAGATAACATGTTAGCCCGAAAGAGCAGAAATATAATGATGAATATCCTACCGCTACGCTTTAATTATTTCAATGTTTTGCAATATATTTTATTGAACTATTTATTCGTAAACAAATTTAAAAATATAATACAGTTTCATTTTATTATAAAAAAGAGTTTTAAAAACTGTATTTTGATGCTCACCATACATTTTTTATTTTGTATACGTAAATTTTACGTACATTATGGTTCTAAAATTAATATCTTTCAAAGCGTCTTCTTGCATTATTGAGGAAAATGTTATTTTTTCTTTGCTTTTTGAATTATTTTTCAATTATGAATATTTCTTTGGTTTTTATCAAATCAAAAATTGGTTTGTATGCTGATAACTAAAAAATATTCTTAAAAAGTTCAATATGGTTTGGAAACAGATCTGGATAAAGTAGTTGAATGGTATGATAAAAACCTATTACCATTGGATTTCGAAAAGGGTTTTTATTTAATGTTTTCTAAACCACTTTTTTCTTTTGATTCATATGGACTTGTTTTTCAATTCTCTTTTGCTAGGATTATTTTTTCGTAAGCTAATCACTTGTATACATACAAACATATACAGTAGCGTATCCAGAGGGGGGTCTATAGGGGCTGAAGCCCCCTAGAATCCGACAATCTCACAGTAAACAGTCATTTTTAAGAAATCAAAAATATTTAGATTTTTCCAAAAAAAGTCATCAGCAGTGAAAAGTATATACTTTTAACAAATGAAAAACTTTAGGATTTAAAATATTATTTTATTTTATTTTAATAATCTATACATTTATTAGTGTAACTACAATTTTATTCCAGAAGTGCTACACTATCATATTATATATCAATTTAAAGAGCTTGACGAGTAGGTTATCCAAAAATTATCAGATTTAAAATTGGTTTAGCCAATTCCGGAAGTTCTTTAAAATTCGCTCATTGAACAAAGTATTGCATTCATCGTTGTAATAATCATTGCTTAAGCGGGAGTAAATAACAAATGAGAGAGAGGGAGAAAAGACATGAGTAACGGCATCTCTCAGAATTATCTAACGAATTATCTGTATACACAAATAAGAAAACAAACACCAACGAGTAGTTTGGTTCTCTTCTGATATTTTTTTCATAAAGAGACTTCTTGCACAAAAAAAAAATAGCCCCAGTTACCGGGGTCTTACCAACTAGTAATAATTAAACATAAATATTAAAATGGGGTCGGATATTTGAATCAATTCTGATTAGCCGCCATGCACGTTACAGTGCAACTGGTTATTAAATACATTCAGACTACATTAAATCTACAATTTCAACGCCAGCTTATAAATGTCTTACTTTTAGAAAGCTTGATAATGTTCTAGTTTTTGGATTAAATTTTGTATTGAATTTTAGTCGGAAATTGGTTTAACTTTTCTGTTTTTGCCCTTTTTTGATTTGAATTCTGGTTTGATTGTAAGTCAGAATTTTCTTTTATTTTAGTTTGAATTTTAATCTGAATTTGGTTTGAGTTTTAATCCATGTTTGGTTTAAACTTTCCAGCGTTTGCAGACCAGCGTTTGATCTGATTTCTGGTTTGATTTTAATTTGTATTTATCGTCTTTTTAGCCTCACTTTTAATCTCTTAGTTTGAGTTGTGGTTAATATTTTCGTGTGAATTGGCTTGATTTTGATACTATTTTGGTCTGAATTTCGGTCCGAAATCGGTCTGAATTTTGTTTTAAAATTTGGTCTGAATTCGTCTGGAATTTTGGTCCAGTCGTTATTTAATTTGAGTTAAAATTTTTTGATATAAATATTTATCAGATATTCCCACTAGTTTCGTTCGGTATTTCGTGTCCTTTGGCCTAAAGTTTTATCTAACTTTTGGTCTGAGGGGTGGTCTGAATTTTTTTTTGAATAAATTTTAAAACTAATTTTGGTTTTGATTCGGTCAGAATTATTTTATTTTGTGAATAATCAGAAAAAGAAACAAACAGTGTGAGTTTGTCTGCAAAAATGATTTGAAGACTATTAGCCGACATTACACGGTCAGTAATACTGACATGATGGCAGCTTCATTATTTTTCAAAATGAAATTATTCTCTCACATTTTGACAGTCGCAAACAACTAGCTTCTGATTGTAAATGCACTTTTTGTTGCTAAATTTTGCCAATGATAATGTTAGACTTAACACAGTCAGTAATAATGGCATTACCACAAATACTGACAGAAATAATCACACAATAAAACGACCAAGTTGTTAAGCCTCTTCTTTGTTATAATGTTATTCACAATGAAACTGCTCAGCAGCTAAAGCTGAAACATTTTAATGAATCCCAGTCATTGCGGTCAATCGCGAGCATTCTTTTTAGTTTCTACTTTTTATTAGAATATTTAACAATGATTTTAACTTATTTTCACCGGCAGACATTTCAAATATTTTCCTTTTCTGTTTTTTGCCAAACTGTCACGCTTCTTCTTTCGCTATTAGCAGTTCACAATAGAATTTGATGTAGTTAAACAACTTGTTAAGTATGCATAACAGCTATAATTATACGTGTTATCTCTGCAGCTTTGTTATTGTTTTCCCATACAATTATCGCTGCTAGTTATACATAAGCAAGTGGCGAATAAAACGCAGCTATAATAACCCATTTACACACCACTATCAGAGAATGTGATCAAATTAGTAATAAGGTAATTACATTCATGCAAATGAAGAAGCATATAAAATGAAAAGCTCGCACACGTTATAGAGAGAAATGAAAAGAATTGTGATCTACGAAACAAAAAATATTTGCAAAAAATGCAAAGAAATTAAAATTAATGAGATGAGATCTATAATTCTTTTATACATTATTAAGTAGATACATAGATTTGCCTTCTGTTAATCGTAATTGGAAAATTGTATTGTGCCGATGACAATGTGGCCCGGATAGTTTTAAAAAAGAGCATATTCTTCCAAAAGCGTCCAATGTACAGTTTGATATTTAGTAGATTTTGAAAACTAAAAATAAACAAATAAACAAAAAAAAAAAAAGGCCAAAAAAGCAAAAAATGTATATTAGTTTTATAACATGAGATTATGTGTTATCAACTGCGTTACGTTACGTCGATTTTATACAATCAAATACAGAAGAGTTCAAAATTACACAAATATATAAAATGAATTTTTTTTGCATTCGATGAGAGGTCGCTTTTTTTATGGATTTTTAAATATTACAATTGATTTCGTGGCCACGGAAAAACGATGAAAAACGACAAAAAAATAAAAAAAAACGTCTAGTTTCTCTACATATACGTAAAGCTGATACTTGTACGCAAAAAAATCAACCAAAAAATGGCAAAGTTATGAGTGATTGAATGAATAAATCCAAATCTCACATTTACTGAATATATGTATTAATTTTTCGACAATTTATTGAGTTTAATCGCTTGCATTCTCTGCATGTGGTGGTTTTTTCTTATTATCAAAATATGTTAGAAATAGTTATGGCTAGGGAAATGGTATCGGTACTCGATACATTTATTATGAGTACTTGTACTCATTGAGTACATTGATGCTGGTATCGAAATCCGATACTTTTCAAAATTTCCAGTACAAAAATTAGTACTAAAAAATGAAAATGCAAATGCAATCAAAATTAAACAATACGACTTGAACTTTTTTGAATAGATGTATAATCAGATGATGCTAATTTATATTTAGAAATACAAATCGCTACCTCTTTTCTTCAACCACGTATCTCCATTTTGGGAGAAATTGAGTGATTTTTTGCTTACATTGTATAAAACCACCTAAAAACCCTAAGAAAAATAGAAGTAAGTTCTCAGCGAGTTTGAACGAAAAAAGAAATTTTAGAGCCAGTTCTTCAACCTCGTATCTCCGAAATTGTTGACAGAGGTTGTGCCACTTGTGTAGTTAGGGAGCGATATGTATGTATATTAAATAAATATCTACATTTTTTTTATACATAGGTATATGTATGTATTCATTATTTATACGTACTTATGAATATATTTAAAAAAATTAATAAAAACCAAAAATTTACACATAATTCGCAAATTTTTCAAACGCATTTTATGATTTTTTTTACATTAGGTATTGAAACCCGATACTTAAGGTATCGAGTACATTTATGTCGATACTTTTGAGTACCTGATACTTTTCGGCCGATACTTCAAATGAGTATAGTATCGATACTTTCTCCCCGATACCATATCCCTAGTTATGGCTCTTGCTTTGTCTTCGGTTGCTTTTGGGATCAGTTTCTCTCGTGAGGAACCATACGTAGTTTCCTAACATTGTGGGATTTAGGGTTATTCACATGTTTATTCGAATTATTTTCCGAGGCAACAGAATCAACTGTAAAATGTAGTATATTTTATCTTGAATTCCTAAGGCAATTGAAGATCAAATTAGATATCTTTGTTTTCCAAATGAGAGTCTCCACCATAATTCTATTGCCAAATTTTCGTTTTAATCAAATTCATCACAGAAAAACACGTTCTACCAATGAGTTGGAGCGCGGCAAAGACGGTAAAATGGAAGCAAATTTGCAAATATTTGAAAACATGTGATCTCACTCATTGTTGCATATATTTTAAATAAGTAGGGCTGCATATTATTATCGATAATAAAAAAAAGTGTGTTCGTTATTATAGTTTAGTATGTAAAACACTTAAAGTTTTGTTCTAGAAATTAGCAAACAACACATTTAGTAAATAAGCTGATATAAAAAATCGAGCTAGGGATAATTAAAAAAACGCGCCACAGTAATTTGAATAAGCGCTTAAAATTTGACAAATCACACGCGCAAAACTAAAAAGTCGCCTAAATGGTGATAAATTGCGAACTTTTTTAGCGCACTTCTGTGGATATAATTTCCTTACCTTTTTTTTATATAAAACGGTGGTGGCTTTTTCCAATGTTTTTTTTTGCGGAGAATATCTGTGTATAGGAAAAGCCATTGTTACTTACCGCATTTACTACCCACTTTGCGTTGATTTTGCTTACCCACATTTTTGTTGCACGGTGCAATTATATCGTAGTTTTTAACTTTTCTTTGGCATTTATGCGAATTCCAGCTCAAAAAAGGATTTTTTATATAATTCTCTCTACAATGTGATAAGTTTTAAATACAGAAAAAGATGGTCTAAAAGAAGGCTTATACCTCTAGAGGTATAAAGTGTTTTCTTTACATTACATTAACCATTAATATCCCAACTTTTTACATACCAGTAAATAAATATAAGAAAAATGAAATTACCTTTTAACAACATCTTCCATATCTGTGTTCTTCAAGCCAGCTTTTTGAAATGACAAAAAAACATACATATTTTATCTTTTGGTGTAATTAGCTTTATTTAAAAATATACATGAAATCTTTTTTAATTTTTTTCTATGAGACGATTTCTACAATTGAATACACTTTATTTTTTGAATTGATAATTTATTTTTTGATGAGATGGCCACCTCCAATACTATCTAAGCTTCTCTTTGGATGAAAATGGTTGCTTTCAAGATTTTTAAACGCATGAGACGTCCAAAATTTAATTTTTTGCAACTCTATAAAATTGTGGAAAGTATGATTCAGTTCACCAAAATATATTATTAAAGCTAAAAATCGTCCACATTTGTTATAATCATAAGCTTGACAGTTCCGATAGAATCTTTCAAATATTTTTAGTGATGAATCCGCTGTTTAATAATAAATAAATAATATTCAATATATTCTCAGCTACCATATTAAAGAAATAATAATCTTTTATTAATGGGGATGTAACCCACCCGCAGGATTTTCCCGTGGGGGAAGTTTGAATAAAAGTATGTTTGAAATATATTATAAATGTAGGGGGTGATCCAAAAGTTTTTTAACACCACATAAGTAGCTACAAAATAGAAACACATTCGAATTTTTTAAAAACATTGATTATAAAATATTTAATAATATCACTGTGCGGCACTAAAAATATGAATCCAAATCTCTCAACGGTTTCCAATAGCACTAGGCTTACTTAATAATACTGCCAAGGCGTTTTGCTACTTTAAGTCAAATAAGCGATTTTTTCAAGGTCAAAGTCTGCAATAGAGGTCATATAGTTTAATTCGCTTAACTCATTAACCACAAGGAATTTCGTATTGGGGTTTTCGGTAAAGCTGTTTCTCTAGAGTAGGGCTACAATATTGCAGAACATTGTAGCAGCAAAATGTTAATACAGGGTAAGGAATTTTGTGTCATTTATTTATCACTGTAAGTAAAGGCGAATGCAAAGCAGGGATACATTGTTAAAACTTCCCCTAACAGAGAGAAATTTTATATATTTTGACCTTAAAGCAGTAATATAAAACTATGAATACCTACTTGCAGTTTTTAAAATCACTCAGATTGTTATCATCACAAATTTTATTTTAATAGCTAGCTTTTTTAGAATTGTAGCTTCTGTAAGTAGCGAATACAATTTTTTTATCATTATTCCTTTAATTTATTTATTTTGGGGTGAGGTGACAGTTTTTTCAACAGAAATAAACTTACATCTAGGGAATGTATCCAAACTGCAATGGTTAAATTAATTTCTATGTTACATTTAGTGATTTACAATTAGTCACTAGCGTATTCAGACATTTTCTAAGGGGGCTTTAAATTTTTTTGCGTGTCCAACGGTCAAAATGTATAAGATTTCCCTCGGTTAGGGGAAGTTTTAACCCTGAATCCCCCTTTTGCATCCGCCTGTACTTACAGTGACTCAAATAATTTATCACATAAAAGAACAAATTTGAAACAAATATGTAAATAGATAAGAATGGCGTCAAATCGAAAAGTAAGAAAGTTTTTTACTCTTTGTGTGTGTTATTTTAAGGGGGCCCTGCACTTTCTCGGCCCAAAAATTAAAATTTTAATAAATTTTTATAGGATTGATAAATTCATTAAAAATTTATTTTCTGACTCCAAGTACAAGACTTCAAGTATGTACAAGCAAAAATTGTGTAATAATTAAAAACAAAAAGTACTCAAAATGTAATTATATTATTGAATGCATATGTAATTTTCCTGCTTGGGTGTTACTTTAAGAGATCGGAAAAAAGAGAAGCAGCAAACGCACTGCTGTGTGCTGATCAGGGATGCCAACTCTATATATTAGATCCAAATAATAATTAACACAAAAAGTAAATAGTATTTTTGTTTACGATTACAACTTTTATGCATAAGGCCAATTTTTTGGTCTTTAATGTTACAGTCGTACGCATATTTTGGCAAATATATCAGAAATATCCCATGAAACTAATTTTTTTTTTTACATAGACATGAAAATAGGCCTTAAGGCCTACATTTCATGACAGCAAACTTTTTTTTTAACTTTTGTCGTTTCGAAGATATAACCAGTTTTATGTGGTCTTTAACGTTACATTTTTTGGAAGTGAGTTTCGAGGTAGCTCTACATTTTGAAAAAAATTAGCAAAAGTAGCAATGAAAAAATCTAAACTAAAGCACTATATTGAATATGAGGGATCAAATAGACTACTGAAATCAAAATAATACCAAAAAATATTTCTCTTGCCATTCTAAGATCCAAAATGTCCGGTCTTTAATGTTACACGAAAAACTCTATAACGTTACATAGCGATTTTATTTTGAGAAACAAGAAAATATGATGCAATAAAAAACTAAAAATTGCTAGAAGGTGAAAAAAAACAAATATTTATTGAAAATATTATCGTTCTGTTTATTTTTCACTGGTTTCCAAAAACCAGTCTTGCAACATCACATTGTAGTGCTTTGCCGTCACTCGCGCGGGATGTATTTTGCATACTACTACTTCTAACACTGAACAGCATTTCGGGTTTTTTCTAGTGATGAAACTAAGTTCTTCTGAAAGCGTTGGTTGTATATAGAGAAGTAATTTCTCAGTTTTCCTAGGTTGGCATTTTAAGCGATTTTTTTATTTTGAAGTTGCTGCTTTAGTCTATGGTCGCGTTGGAGTAGTTTCATTCAAATGCAAATATTTTTACTATCAAAAGGTGTTTCTGGGGGTTTTCGGGTACGAGGAATCTGAATCTGCAGTTTATTTTTTACCAATAACTGCCGCTAAGGTGCGCTTTGGTGCAAAAAACATGAAAAATTCCATATTTTTAAGGTTTTTTCTGCCAAGAAGGTCATAAAATCAGATTAAATATACGAAATATTCATTTATTTTATTATTTTCATTAAGATAGACAACTTTCTAAAACACACCGTTGACGTATCTAAAAAATCAATATATTGGACTTGAATTAAATACAAAAATCAGTACATTTTCCAGATATATATAGATTTTTACTTTTGATTATAAGCTCACTTTATAAACTCATTAAGGAAAGTCTGTTTCTTTCCTTCCTATAAAAAGTGAACAATAAACTGAAAGTTCTTTCAGTGGAATCGAAAACAAATTTACATTTTTTCTACAGTTGAGAATTTTACAAAACCTTTCTAGTTTTCATTAAAAGAATTCAAAATAGATGAAAATTTAATAAAAAGACTAGAAATGTTATTAATGTTACAAAACTCAGTACTAAAAACATGCAAAATCCAAAAATAGCTAGGTTTGCGTACTGATTTCCGAATTCTAAAATCAGTACTTTTAAAATAAAAATCCAAAAAAATCAGTACATATACTGACTAAATCAGTACGTCTGGTTACTCTATACTCGGCTCAGAGGTTTCTGAGAACAGTAAATTATGTTTTTATGCCGAATCACAAAGTACAATTTTTTCAACGAAATTGGTCTTTAACGTTACATAAGTTTGATGGCCAATACAGCGAGGAAATTGAATAATTAAAAAAAAAAATGCATTTGTATCTAGAACCTAGGGCAAAAGTTCTCGAAAAAAGTTGGTCCTTTCCAATTTTTGTTTTGTTAGATTTTTCAGAAAAAACTTTTTGTAAAAAAAGTTTTTAACGTTACATGAAATTTGCGGTGCATTTCAAAGCCATTACAATCAACAGAAAAAATGAATTGAACTGTATTTTGAATTGTTTCATAAGTTTAAGTCCTTTTTTTACACAAAGCTAATTGCACGAAAAAAACTAGAATAATATAGTTATTTTTACGTTTTTGTTCCAATTTGAATATTGGCCAATTTCGATCAGAACCGCGACACAAGTGAAAGAACATGCACAATGAAGAGCGAAAGCAACCGATTGATTTAACATTTATGTTTCCCGATGCTACGGGAAATTCAAAGAATTTTTTTTTCGCTCGTTACTCCTACAAAAAAAAATTGGCACGTATGTAATGCAGGGCCGTAGCCAGAAATTTTTTTTGGGGGGACTTTCATTCGAAGAAAATATTCATAAATAATTTTTATCAAACTAATTTTAAAAACCAAAAACTTAATTTTAGGAAAAATTTTCCGATTTTTTTTAATCTTAGCCTCAAAAAAATGGCCAAAAGTGACAAAACATTCACAGAATAATCAATTTAATTTGATTTGATTTCAAATAAATATTCAATGTGCATTCTAATGCATTTTTTTATCGTGAGGACATAATTTCATTAACTAATTGACTTCCCACTACTGATGAAGTACTCAACCTCAAAAAAAATTACCAAAAATAGTAGAGGCTCATTTTTTTCAAATGATCATCATTGGGAATTTGAGCCATTATCAATGATAAGGAACCCGAATGAGGTTGAGATCTTTCGTGGCGCTAAGACCAATAATGCGTTAAAAATTAATTATATTTTGAGATTGCCTCCTAAACTGCATGGGTTTTGCTAATAAGATGGAGTTTTTGCGAAAGAATTTTTCACGTTGAACACGAATCTGAGGTCAAAAACTTCCCATCACGTCACGTTTTAGGAAAAAATGGCAAGTCTAATTTCACAAGGATCCGATAATTTTTTCTATTTTTATTAATTTTTAAACTTTTTAAACTGATTCAGGACGAAACTTTAAATCAAAAACAGTTACTGACCTAGAAAAACTATGAATGCAGGAGTACTCAGTATCACCTTTTTTTGAATCCGTAGCTAAACCTAATGTCAAAACAAATTGGATTTGATCGCATAGTGTAACTAAGATTTTAAATTTATTTTTTTTTTATATGACTTTTTAGAAAAAAAAACCGATAGAAGTAAAAAATATCGTCAAATAGATTTTATTTTGACTTTTTTTCCATCCATTGGCAATTAATCTCTAAAATTAGAATAAAGTTTCCAGATTTCGGGGGGAGGGGGAGGGTCAGAACCCCCAAACCTCCCCCTAAATACGGCCTTGATGTAATGTATGCTAATACTTTTAACAAAAATTAAAGAATAATAAAAATATGAAATTAAAAAGTTTTACACAAAAAATATATACTTTTCATATCTACAAATTGACAAAAAATTAAAATTTTCAGTCGCCCACTAAAACGATCTCAATTCCCAATTCCCTACAACTAACTAAAATTGAAGACGATTCCCAACAATTCGAGGAATTCGTTATAAGTTGGCATTCCTACTGCCAATGCTCACATTTCTTCGGCTTTCTGGCAGGGCGCTCTCTGTTATATTCACTCACTCTTCACATTAGTGTGGTCAAGTTAACAATTTATCGTCAATCGAGCTATTTTTGTTTTTATAATTGTTTTTTTCTATCTCACAAGATATGTTTTATAAATTGAAAGCTGATTTACGGATATATTTTGGTCGCTAAATTTAAAAGAAGAATGCGGGTTATTTTAATATAACCTGGTCACTCTGCTTCACAATTGTGTAGGCCAGTGGCAGTTGCAAGGAGCTAAATGGGGCCATTTCTCACTCCCTCCGCCCCTCACCCGAAAAATTTTCAAATACATAAAATAGTAACATCTGATAAAAAAATTCTAAACCTGAAAGAAACTTTATGTTCCCCCCAGAAAATTTGTTTGTATCCGCCACTGATGTACTCTCTTCCTTATGTTAGTTTTTTTGCACATATACATACACATTTATGTGTGCTTTTGGCAAAACAATAACAATAATGCGTATGTGTACACATAACAAAACCACCACCGCTCGTCTTTAAATTTACACCCCGCTTCTATCACCAACATACACACGACGTGGGCAGAGGGCAACTGAAATGTACATCTCTAATAATAGACAACCACAAAAGAAAACGATTTTTAAATTGAGTAATATCTAAAGGCCCTGCATGGTTTTTGACATATATGTAGTACTTCTATATTGGCAGTACACACAAGGTACATTCCCCAACATTAGAGTGAGAAAACCGATAAACGAATGTACCTGAAATGACTTTTCAAAAATATAAAACTCAGGAGCGGTGTCAAACATGTCAAATAATTTTTTTCCACCTTTTAGAGTTTAGTTTATGTGAAAATTCTTTTGAATTTGTTTTGCTAAATTCAATAAAATTGTTTTGAATTTAATAAATTAAAAGGTCCGAAAGTTGCTTTTTCTTGTGTAAAACAAAAACAAAGTTAATTAATTTATTTTGCATACGGAAATATGTTCATAACTGCGATAAAAAATGATTAAATGCGACAAAAATGGGCAGCAATTTGTGACTTACAAAGCAAAAAAATTGAAAGGAATATTTTTATTTGTTCAGCGCTGTTCACCTCTGAGGACTATTAACAAATAGAAAAAACCAGATATTTATGTTTATAAAAATAGTTCAATTCGTTTCGGATATTCTTCTATTTTCATTTCACCCCTGGAACGATTTGACAATTGTTTGTTTGTATAGTTTACAAATATACCCATATACCAACACAAATAAACAATTTCGATATACGCTGTCTCTCTTTGATTACGGAATTCAAATTCATTGTGAAGGTAGGTTACTGCCAATATAGAAGTATTACATATATGGTTTTTGATCAATTTTGTGAGTCATTGTATTTATGTTATGCTCAATATTTCTTAATTTTACACTTTTCGGGCAAAACCGGTTTAGGTTGAATTTTCGGAGTTGCTTTGTTCTGCAAAATTGTAGCCAGGTAAAAGAGGAACATTTCCATTGTTTTCACTCACGGTTTAAAAGAAATGATACAAAAACTGCGGTGTCATGCGTTTAGTCTCGAATTCCGCACCCTGTATTAACTTTTTGCAGCTACAATGTTCTGCAATTTTGTAGTCCTACTCTAGAGAAACAACTTTGCCGAAATACGAAATTCCTTTTGGTTAATGAGTTAAGCGAATTAAACTATATGTTAAGCGAATTAAACTATATGTTAAGCGAATTAAACTATATGTTAAGCGAATTAAATTATATGATAAAGTAGCAAAACGCCTTGGCAGTATTATAAAAAACCGTTGAGAGATTTGGATTCATGAAAATCAACCTTCATTTTGTCGCATAGTGTATTTAATCTTATAAATATAATATTTTAATGCTTTGTATGGAGCCACAGATTTTCGTGACAAGAAATTATTCTGCACTCGAGGCAAAAAATAAGGTTTTCGTCTGTAATAGAGTTACACTCCTGCTTAACTCTCGCAATTGGCTATTGCCTATTTCTGGGCTGGGAATCTCTGAATATTGACTGCTGATTCTTGGCCCAAACGTTTTCGATGGGACTTAAGACTGGGGAATTCCCGGGCCAATCATTCCAGACTTCTTTAAAGAATTTTTTTTACAACACCAATGCTCTTTTTTGCAGTGTTGCATTTTGTATTAAAATTGTGAAAATCGCCCTGGAAATTTTTTATCCCCTATAACAATCACCGTTTAAAGTGTGTTTTTCATCAATAATTATGAGTTCAGATTTGCCACCCATACATATTCCTCAAGCCACCATAATCTTTAGTCCTTGCTTTGGTCTCTGCACTGGTTTTGTAACTCTCGGATCATTTATTCTTATTCATCTTTTGATGTATCGTAAAACAGTGGATGGACTCACTTTTTTACTTTCGCAATTTAGTTAATCAGCTACGTGCCCATCATATTTATTACTCTATTTAATTGCATTAGGTCTGAAAACCTTATGCTGCCTACGGATTTCAGCATTTGACATTCTAATAATGCTTAAAGTTCCTATTATTTTTACACACCTTTGTATCCTATAGTTTAAATTTTGAACCACTTTGGGAAACTAAGAATTTCAGAAAAGAAGCCCTGGATTGTAGAAGCAGAAAGAAAATTTTTAAAACTGTTCGATTTTAAACTCAATTTGAGTGAAGGAGTGATCGTGTTAGCAACTCACAAATAATAACGTCATTTTGAAAAATTCCAAACATTTTGATGTGTAAACATCGATAGCGCCGGTATGAACTAATTTTAAATGGGAATAGAATGGCAGATTATTTCATCTCATCCCTAAAAGCTCGCTGTATCTTTTTATCTTATGCCCAAAAGCACGCTATTTTAACCATAAAATCACACTACACTGAAGTGTAGTCAAGGTCATTGCAACCAATGCTAGAGCCAGAAAAACATTTTGGGGAATTCTTAAAAAAAAAAAAAAAAATATTTCATTTATTCGAATCAAAATAGAGTGTATGAATAACAAAAAAAATTCGGGGGCCAAAATATTTTATTTATTCGTATCGAAATAAAAATTCAATATGATTTATACAAAATATACAGGGGGCTCGGAACCCTGACCTTCCTGACTACGGCTCTCCACTACTTTATTTACATAAAAATAATAATTAATCCACCAAACTCTAAACCTGACAGGGTGGTATGAAAGTTTGAGAGGTACTATAATCACATAATAGATTTATAAATATGAAGTGCGGTTTTAACTAACAGATTGCATAGCTATTATGTATAGTTTGTATCGAGGATAATTAATATGACGTTTTGGAGAGCAGACTTTGTCAATAAGATCCAGTATGTCATAGATTGTGATTGTACAAACAAAATATTTTTTTCGCTTCAAAAATGTCGAATTTTGTACCAGAAAAAGAAGTTTTGCGGTTAAATTTAATAACCTTCTTTCGTTTGAAGAAAACGGCTGCTGAAGGTTATTCATTTTAAAGTGGTGATTTTGACGTCAGTAACAAAGACCGTGGAGGACCATCGAAAAAATTCGACGAGCTCTCTACTACGAAGTGCTAAAAGCATGTAAGTAAATACATAAAAAGTTTCTTTAAAACAATTAATCTAATGTAAGAATATGGCAAATATTTAATTTACCAACAAACACATACATCGGACGCAACTATAAGACGACAGGAAATGGTTTACGGATTTTGAATAAAATGAACAAATAATTCAGAATTATCCTAAATTACTTCTAACAATTTCAATGTTTTGCCTTTAAATCGCTTTTAATCATAGACTAAGTAAATAAATGACTAAATGAAACAAGAAAAAATAATTTCTGCCCATACCTCGGCTATGAGTTCCTCTTCCTGCGCACTCCACAAATTTCTTTTTTTATATCTTCGTTCCACCATTTTAATTTGTAAGCGAAGCAAAATATAAATGTCGGAGCGAATGCATTTCAATATCCATTTCAGTGAACACATTTAGGGTTGCATTCGATTTTTGCTCGGTTTCGAATCCGATTTTGTTGATACCACCTCATTTCCGTGATTTCATTTAACATATTTTTATATACCGAAATTGAGCATTTCAACGCAGTTTCAGCCGAATTATCGAAACTACGTAATTTTAGCTCAGTAGGAACATAGTATAAGTATAATTATATTAGAAACAAAAATTATACAGGTCTTAGCGCCCTACATTTTTTGTAAAAATGAATTATTGTCGGACAGTTTTATAAAGAATACTCAGGATCTGACAAAATATCCTTGGCGCAGTCGTAACGAAACATTTTTTGAGGTGGTTGCTTAATTTCCACATCAGTCGATATTCTTTAACAACTGCGTCTGTTTCCCATTTATTTGAAGCAGACGTGACTGTGTTGTGTTTATGAAGATTAGGTTTTGGGATTATTACGCATCTTGGCGTAGGCTTAATAAACGTAAATGCGCAGTGCTTTGATAGGCAAGTGGTTAAACATGATATCATTCAGTATTCATCAATGCTATGTTGTTGACGGTGAGAAAGCAGATCTTACACCGGGGCTACACGTGCAAGTGCGAAAAACTCAATACACCCAGTTTTTCACTAAAACACACATTTGCTACTACCAGTAATTTTCGAACATAATACGCATTCTCTACTTGAGGCATTTTACTTGCACGTGTGGCCGCAGGGTTAAAGTTGGTGGACATGATTTGTCTATAACTAGCTCTGACTGTTCATTTTTCTTTACCGCTACCGCAGTGACATTTGAATCGACTTTTTTAATTTTTCCAACAATGTGTCATATGTTTTTTGTTTCTCAGCTCAATATTTATACAAGTCGCTCTTAATTTCAGGAAAATTCCTATATAACTGATTAAACTATTTCCAGAACTCAAAATTCTCAGAGCAAGCCACAATTTTTTATTAATTCATGCGATGTTTCCCCATAAAATTTATTTTCAAATGCAAGTTTAGAAGTTGGAAGAACAAACATTTTTGATTGCACACCAACATGTTGGTCCAACCATTCATTACGTTTATACGAGACATAACTCGGGATGATCAACACCGCATGTCGCATGTACTACTTTATGCAAAATTTTTTGAAGGCAGAAGTTATGTACAATTCTTTGATCCAGTTTATATCGTTTGTTTCTTTATTAATGGCGATAATTAAGCAAATAGAAGAATATTAACTAAATGCAAAAAATACATAAAAAATAAATAAATAAAAAAAAATTTAGGCATCCCCATTTTTCCTGTCCATATCGTCCATAGTCTGTGCCAGTGTTGATTTTTAGGTGAATCGTACCTTTTTCCGCCCTTTTTCACCTTCAAGGTACTTTCGGCCCTACCGAAGTAGTTTAGGTACAATTTGGAATTTTTGCACTTGTAAAAAAAAAAATCCGATTGTATGTGTTTTTACTGCGGTGCTTACAGGTACAGCTAGTTACAGTTATACCTAAATACCGATAAATCGACTTTTTAAGTTCATGAAAATCGATTAATCGACTTTTTTCGAATTTTTGTTGCATGGAATAAAAAAACACGAAACAAGAGAATTTTGATATGAATTATTTATGTATGTGTATTTATTTACAATATATGAGCCGTTGCGTGCAAGTCAAAATCAGATTTTTGGAAATACATTGGTTTTGTAGAAGTGCTGTTCACAATAGGGTAAAATTTATTTTCCAGATTTATAGGCAGCTATATAGATCATGTTCAACCTATTATTATTTATTGAATGGAATATAAAATAAGTAATTTAAAGTAAATAGTTTGCTTTAAATGGCATGCAGTTTATATGACCTTAGTGCAACCAGCCGATCCCTTCTCCCCCCTACCCCCCACCCTTTCCATTGTTCCGTTCATCGTCTTTTTAGTTATTACGAAGTTATTATTTGACATTTATTATTCGTCTTTGTATGGGAATTTTGTGCGAGTGAATAGGATAGCCCATGATAGAAGTATTTAGAGGTAGATGCATTTTTTCAAACTACCTCTTTGGAGTTTTTGACAAGTAAGAGGAACATTTTGAGCTGCAATGGGTACAAAAAAGAGAGTTAATAGTAGATTATTAATACTACTTTTATTACTTAGTACTAAATTATAAGTTTTATTTACAATAAAAAATATAAATAATGTTATTTAATCTGTTTCCTTTATTAGCAAATACTTTGAACATGTTAAGAGTTCATAAATAATATGAAAAGCAGAAACTAATTCTCCCTATGTATTTAAAAGCAATACTATACAAATTATTTTCCTATAAATTCTCACTTAAAAATTGAACCATGAAAATACAACGCTGTTGTAAAAAGAATAATGGTATCAAAACAAATGATTTCCCAATTGTCAAAGTTCCTCGTACTTGTGAAAATTTATTTAT
Source organism: Toxonevra muliebris (assembly GCA_963691655.1). Classification (NCBI taxonomy): domain Eukaryota; kingdom Metazoa; phylum Arthropoda; class Insecta; order Diptera; family Pallopteridae; genus Toxonevra; species Toxonevra muliebris. Next base: position 50,556,420 of record OY829328.1, on the reverse strand, counting down.
TTATTATTATTATTACGGCTGTTGAAACCTAATTCGTAATTAAATTAAAATTGTACAATGTTTTTCTTATATCTACTGAACGACAATAGTTTAGTAATTTGCTTTTAAATTCTTTTTTGTTAATACACCTTTTTATATCACTTGGTATCTCATATTTTTTTAAACCTTTATAAAAAAGGGTGTTTTTTCTGATTCTGTTCTGTACAATGGTAACTGAAAATCAGTCTTATTTCTAGTATCTCTTGAGTGTAACTCGTTATTGTATTTTACGTATAAACTTAAATATTCTGGATAATTTCCATTCTTTATATTATATATAAATTTTATAGTTAAATAACATATTAATTGCTTAACACTTAGCCAATTTAACTCATTTATATATCTCTCGTACGTTCATCATAACGCTTTTTCAGAATAAATCTCATACCTCTATTTTGCATTTTTTGTAGTATATTTATTTGTGCGTCTTTCATTACAAACGAAACAGTTGGACAATACATAAAATAAGGCTCAATTATTGCACGATATAACAATGTTTAAGTGGCTGTTCAGACGGGAACAAGCATGAAAAGCCTGAGCAGGCGTGTCGTGTTCACATGAGTGCAATCATGACGGACTTTTTCTAATCAAAAGGGAATCGACTTTAATCGAGATCGATTTTTAATCGACTTTCAGCTCAAAATTTCAAGTTTGTATGATAGACTTTAAATAACCAAACCTGATCGAGAGTCGACCTTTACTTTCGACTTTTAGTGTAAAATTTTTTTAAAACTATCGCATTTTTGACATTTTATTTTAAAAAAGTTTTCTCCCTCTTTAGCCCACTGTGTATTATTATACATCACACATCCCATGTCAACGGAATTAAGATGGTAGATGCATTTGGACAAGATTATTCTATTTAATGTGGCGGGAAAGGAGAGCAACCTTTGTGATTTTACTTTTCATAGCGCTAATTGCGATAAATACATAATCAGCAGGGATATTTGTGCGTCATCTAAAACGATCAAGACGTATGAGGATAGCCGTACTTGTTCCTCAAATTGTTTTGCAATTGAAAGCGTGAAATCATTCAAGTATCTGGGTCTTATGCTAGATTACAAAATGAATTGGTTTGAGCACACTAATGCCTTGAAAAGGTATTTAATGGCAGCTATAAGACAACTCTATCAGCTAAATGCTTTCTGTTCGATTAAACTGTTAAAATGCATATATTTCGGTATTTTTCACTCAAAACTAGAGTATGGACTGGTGTGCTGGGGAGGCACACACGGTAATAAAATCAATCCAATTCTAATAGCACAAAAACATGCTATTCGAATTATCAATAAAAAATGTCGACTTGAAAATAGTTTTCCACTTTTTAAAGAACTACAAATTTTGCCGCTTAAACACCTGTATTTTTTTAAAGTTTTAAAAGTTTATTTTATCAACTCTGGTTACCTTTCTAACATCAGATCTAATTATAAGTTACGAATAAACTATCTAAACATGGCTACAATTCCATCGCATAATCTGCAGCACTTCTTGCACACTTATACTTCAGTAGCTCCTAGGCTATTTAATTGCCTTCCTGTCAAAGTTCGAAGCATTCATAATAAACATGTTTTCCTTAATGAGGTGAAGTCTTGGCTTTTTAACTTTAATCATAATGAAATAAACTCACTTATCAGTATACTAAATTAATAATTAATAAAAAAAAAAAAAAAAAAAAAAAATCTTATTACAAATTTTTGCTAAAATTGTCTTTCACATATTTACTATTGTTTACTCTTTAAGTACCTATTATTACTTTTACGTTAATCCTTTGTGTATTTGACCCTTGTATTGAATTGTTTAACATCTGCCTACATATACTTCACATTCGCCACTAGTTCTTTTAGAGCTACAGAATGTAAGTAAATTATTATTAACTAATTGTAACACATATATATATGTATTGTTAATTAAATTGTAATCTATTCATTAATAATAATAATAATAATAATAATAATAAAAAAAAAAAAAAAAAAAAAAAAAAAAAAAAAAAGTAAGAGGAACTTTGACAGTTGGGAAAACATTTGTTTTGATACTATGCTTCTTTCTACAACAACGTTGTATTTTCATGGTTCAATTTTTAAGTGAAAATTTATAGGAAAATAATTAGCATAGCATATTGCATGTACATAGGAAGAATTAGTTTCTGATTTTTATATTATTTATTAACCCTTAACATGTTCAAGGTATTTGCTAGCAAAGAAAACAAATTAAATAACATTTCTATTTTTTATTGTAAATAAAATTTATATTTTAGTACAAAGTAATAAAAGTAGTATTAATAATCAACTATTAACTCTCTCTTTTGTACCCATTTCAAAAAATGCTTCTCTAAAATGCTCCTCTTAGTTGTCATAAATTCAAAAAGGCTACTGTTTGAATAAATGCATCTACCTCCAAATACTTCTACCATGGGCTATTCCATTCACTCCCACAAAATTTACATACAAAACCAAATAATAATGGTCAAATAATACCGCCAGAATAAGTAAAAAGACGATGAACGGAACAATGGAAGGAGGGAGGGAAGGGATCGGCTGGTTGCACTAAGGTCATATAAACCTACTTTATTTTAAATTACTTATTTTATATTCCATTCAATAAAAATAATAGGTTGAACATGTGTTCTATAAAGCTGCCTGTAAATCTGGAAAATAAATTTTACAAGAACCCTATTTTGCACAGCACTTCTATAAAACCAATGTATTTCCAAAAATCTGATTTTGACTTGCACGCAGCGGCTCATATATTGTAAATAAATACACACACATAAATATTTCATATCAAAATTCTCTTGTTTCGGTGTTTTTATTCCATGCAACAAAAATTCGAAAAAAGTCGATTAATCGATTTTCATGAACTTAAAAAGTCGATTAATCGACTTTGAATTTTTGATCAATCCAAAAGTAGAAAATCGGTTTTTCTTTCCAGCTGCACATCCCTACTACAAGGTACATTAGGTTCAATTGGCACATTTTAGGTACAATTTGTCATTGGCCAAAATAAATCTAACACTTACTTAGGAAAAAGAATATTTTGTAATAAGTACCTACTTAAATTAAACTTGCCTGCACTGTATTGCTTAACTTTAAATCTTACAGCTCTGATATTGCTTTCCTTTTATAAACAGTAATAACAGAGCTCTAAACTTTGAAACAAATCGTGGCTGGAAATTTTTGAAAAAGCGAAAATTATGAAAAAAATTACGGAGCTTTCATAACCAATATTATGAGATTTAAAAGATTGTTTCCCCTTGTGTTCATTTAAAATGACTAAAAACTTTTCTCCCGTCATAGTTTCCGATTTTTCGTGCCTTAAAAGGATTTTTTATGATAAATTTTTTTGACTCACTGTATATGTGCTGCAATAATTTAACTTAATGTCGTTTTCATGTTTTGTTTACTTTTTTTTAATTATTAGCTTTTAAATGAAAATTTAATGAAGAAAACTATTTAGGTACAACTTTTTTGGTAAATTAGATACAATTTCAAATTTGAAAATTTCATCCCTGATGCGAACCCAACCAAACCGAAACACATATACGATTGTGTTCGACACCGAACAAAATTTGGATACACACAAAATTGATATGAAAATAACAATATGTATTGGTTGCTCTAAGCTATGTTTATTTACATTTATGTATGGGATTTTTATTCAGTGTGAGTATTTTTCTAAACCCTGGAAAAATCTGATCACTTTTCATAATATTTGGCAAAGACACTATTCTAATTTACTCATACTCATCATATTGATGTTTAACCCTTTCACGAGCAAGGAACATATATGTTCCAAATTGATTTCGCAATGTTTTGAGTTATTTTGACTGCCTTTTGTTTTCATTTGTGTATGGTATCTCTCATATGAAATGGAAGTGAAAATCCTCTTGCAGATCCTCCAGTTTCTTAAAAGTATTCGTACCAATCTTTCGCTTCACGAGCATCCAATAGCTCTCAATTTGGTTTAAATCTAAAGGGGGAGAAATAGTTTATCTCAAAAAGGAATTTTAAAAAAATATGCAATACACAAGTCGACGATTTCGCCAATAGTTTTTTAGGAGACTATGAAAATTAAATCTAGAGGTTAATTTTCAAAGTCATGACTTAAGTTCATGTCAATTTCGTTATTTGAAGTTATATATGTATAAACAGGTTAATGAACAAATGTAGTCATCACAACAACAATGTATATAGAGACGGGCAAATCAGACGGCCGTTTCGGAATCCGCCACAATTCCTCATCAGTGATCTTAGTGATAGTTCTTAATCTTTCAATATCCTATATTGAAAGATTAATTTTCATAGTCTCCTAAAAAACTATCATGAACTGATCGAATGGGGACCGTTCAGAAAAAATGACACCTAGAATCATTTTCTCACAAACACACACACTCTCCCATGTACTAGACTTTCAAATAACGAACTGTTATGCAGACTAGCTGCAATGGAAAAAAAACAACAACATAAGTGTATAGAACGGTAGTGGTAGTTTCTTTCAATATCTCTATTCAGTGAAGATATTTGGAATCAAATCCGTAATTCTGGGTTATGATTTCAAATATTAGTAGCTTATATAGGATTAAGAACTATCAATAAGATCACTGATGAGGAATTGTAGCGGATTCCGAAACGGCCGTCTGATTTGCCCGTCTCTATATACATTGTTGTTGTGATGACTACATTTGTTCATTAACCTGTTTATATATAACTTCAAATAACGCTTTCGCCAATTGTTAACAACGGTGTCGTTGATCTGCATCATAGAGGTGGAAGACCTCGAAAAAAAAACGTGTACAAAAACTGAAGATATCACAAAACTGATAAGAACGAATCCGAAAGTGAAGCCGAGAGAAATAAAATGTGCACTTTAGTTAGATATATCATTATCGACCATCAAGCGATGACCTAGAAAAAGTGAATTGAGCGCTTACAACATTGCCAAAAAAGCGTTTAGCCGCTTAACTTATTTAAAATTCCCTCATAAGTACAAAAGTGAATTTTTTAACAGTTGCAAAACGTTTTGTTGTTAGATGTGAGCAAACTTAACATATGCGGTTCGAACGGAAAACAATTTGTTAGAAGGCCGCACGGTAAAAAAGACGACCCTAGACATACACCTGGTACGGTAAAGCACCAAGGAGGTTATATTGTGGTCTGGGGCTGTTTTTTAGCTAATCTTGATGTTTTTACAGAAGACAGCATGTCAGGTTTTCAAAATGGTTTTCAGACAGATGTAGTCTACACTGACTTTTCTAAAGCCTTTGATAGAGTTTCTCATCGAATTTTAATAAAAAAACTAGCATCTCTTGGTTTTCACTCCATTTTTCTTGAATGGATTAAATCATACTTAAGTAATCGCCGATGCGTCGTTGCCGTTGACTATGTACTTTCTCTTCCGTTTGTCGCCTCATCTGGAGTTCCACAAGGAAGTATATTCTGTCCTTTGTTTTTCATTATATTTATAAATGATATAAGTAGTTGATTTTCCTTTGCTACGTTTCTTTTGTATGCTGATGATTTAAAAGTTTATTCTATAATCAAAAATTCAAATGATTGACAATTGCTCCAGGTAGATCTAAACAATCTTCATTTGTGGTGTGGAAAAAATCGTTTATCCTTAAACATCAGTAAATGCTTTCACGTAACATACTCTAAGCGTTTTACTGTCCTTTAAACATCCTACCATTTTTCCCATGTATACCTGAAGTCGGTTAATGAAATCAAAGATTTGGGAGTCATTTTTGATTCTAAGTTCAGTTTCTCTAGCCATATTAATTCAATCATTTTAAAGTCTTATGCTATGTTAGCATATGTCACACGTAATAGTTCTAATTTCTCAAATCCATATACCTTAAAGCTGCTTTACACTGCTTTTGTCCGTTCTAAGTTAGAATATGCATCGTTTATTTGGAGACCACATCATTCCTGTTATATAAGCCGCTTGGAACTAATCCAAAAGGTTTTCATCCGGTATGCCCTTCATTCTCTTCATTTCAATGAACCAATTCCGTCATACGCTTCACGTTGCATGCTTATAAATTTAAAATCATTAAGTAATAGGAGAACTATCCTTTCCTTGTATTTCGTTTTTGATATAATTTGTGGTAATGTGGATTGCTCCTCTCTTCTTGTGCGTATTCATTTCAATACTCCAATAAGAGTTCTTCGTAGCTTTGATACGTTTAATATTGACTTCAGTAAAACTGTATATGGTTTAAATGCTCCTATTGCAAGAGCTCTTACTGAATTTAATCGAATAAAAAAATTAGTAGAGATTGATTTTTCATCTAACAAAACTGTTTTTTTTTTTAATTTGTTAAAAATTTCTTATGATTAATTTCTTATTTTTTTTTTAATTTATAGTTAAGTTTCCTATTAGTCTGTAAGAATATTAAATTTGTTCATAGACTAAAATTATATAAATAAATAAATAATAGTATCGGTCGAACGCATCACATTCGGAGAATTATGAAGTACAACGATTGTGAAAACATTTTAAGAGACGTTATACTTCCGTAGGACAGCTTGGAAATACCGCCTGATTGGACGTTCCCACAGGATCATCACCCAAAATGCATGACTAAATTGGTAGAAGCTTGCCTAGTAGCAAAAAAATGTACAAGTTCTCGTTTGTCCAGTACAGTTCCCCGATCTAAACCTAATTGAGAGCCATTAGATGCTTGTGAACTGGAGGATCTATATGAAGATGTTCAAAAGCAATGGAAGCGAGTTCGAATCGATTAGACAAAACATTTAATAGAGCCAATGCCACGTAGACGTGCAACAGTGATCGCTAATAATTGATACACGACAAAATTTGGATAACCTTATCGATTTTTCTTCAATTTTCACATTAACTTTTTCTAGTTGCAAATGTTTTGACCTCTTCAATTCAGACTTTAATTTAATATAACTTCTTTCTTTTTTTATTTGCAACATAATTTTGTATTGTACTATTAATTTTTATAATAAATGGAAATAAATGCAGTTTGTTTTGAATAAAAAAGATTTTTAAAGACTTAAAAATTAAAAAAAAATGTTAAAATGCCGCCACAGTTCTTACGATTGGGAAAGGATTAACTAATGCCTTTCTCAATTATTGTGTATATTAATGTGACCAACAATTGTGCAATAATCTGAATTTGTACTACAAAATTATGTCTAATGCTCCTTCCATTTATTTTATTTACCTTTATAGAAATATTCATCATCGTTTAAAGTTGTGGCTATCTGAAATAAAAAAAGAAGATTAAATTTAAACAAAATGAAAAGAAATTTATCACACAGGCCTGCAAGGTTTTAGGTGATTGAAAATAAACAGTATAGCCTGAGTTGGGATGTATAATTTTTCAGTGTATAAAAAAACTAAACTAAAAATTACCACCTGTTGTTACTGTGCGGTTACAGTTTAATTTCTGTTATTGTGCTTCTACTTAGCAGGGTCTTGCAGTCGAATTAATACCAAACAGTTACAGAGAGTTTTGGTTATTAACTGAGAATAAGCAATAACTGAAAAATTTATATCTACTGCGTTACAGTCGATTCAGCTGTTTAGCATGCATTTGACAAAGAAAATTAGGTTTATTATTGTGATTTTAACTAGATCAACGAAGTCCGCGTTTGGACTTACCTTTCTGGCTAGCAGATAAGCAAAAACAAGTTAAGATTAAGATAGTTAGTCAAAATTTTAATCCTTATTGGAATATGTTTGGTATTTATAATCTTTTTTAAGTGTTATTCATTTAATATAAAATTGTGTATTAACGAACACAAGGCAGAAGTGAAACTTCTTGTGAACAAGCGAATAACAAGCAAATGAAATTTTTCAATCGCTAAATTTTTTACTTCATTGGCTTGTGTTTTTTAATTTCATTTGCTTGTGTTTCGTTTAGTTCACAAGAAGTTTCACTTCTGCCTTGTGTTCGTTAATACACAACCAATTTTTTTTTTTGGGATTAATGCTAGAACAAAAATTGCAACTCTGTACCGGTAATGTCGATGACAATTGTAGCCGAACTCTTTTTGTGTGCGACATCTTCATGTAATTCCTTGGACATTTGCGCCAACTGTATGTGAAATGTATAACTGTCATAAACTTTAAGATGGCGACGCTACACATTGTTCTTTCTGCCATAGGCGTGTGTGTGTGTGTAATTAATATGTTATATTGAATTGAAACTATTAATGAATCGTTTATTATATAGTTTGTTCGTGAATTCAGTTACGGAATATTCATATTTAGCCCCTCATGCACATTGCTCGACAAAATTATGTCGCATTGCAAACTTACGCGCGACTCTTTTTGGACTGCTCCCAGTTTCGCTGCCATTCCACAGTGGTACGCTTCCTCTCTTCTGTTTTCCTGACGTTCGTTGGCCTTTCTCCAGTTATACTATAAAGGCACTTCATTTCTATTGCTAGTAGGTCAATGGGCAATTTTCTTGCTATGACGCAAATGGCGTCGGCGCTGGCAATCCTCAGTGCACTGAGCCTATAAATTGAGCGAATGCCCTTCAGATGTGTCTTCTTCGCGATCGCCCAGATGGATACGGAGCTGGTCACCATTGAAAGCAGCTGACGCCTGCTCTCCCGTGGGCCTCCAATATTCCACATAATGCGCGTCGTTTATTCTAGCCGCTTTACCACTGACGGCTGCTAAGTGCTCCTTAAATGTCATCCTTGTGTCGATGAGTATCTCTAAGTACTTCAGGTGTGGCTGTGAGGTTATGCAATGATCCCCAACTGTGATTACTAGCTCTCGCGCTGTTTCCTTGTGCTCAATAGCACTACCTCCGTTTTTTGGGTTGCCAACTCCAGTCTTGAGCTATTTAACCATCTTCTCACCCTTGCAATTGCATCGTTGCATCTAGCCTGTAGTAAGTCAAGATGTTTGACGACTACTACCATAGCTATGCCGTCAGCATATCCGACGAGTGTGGTTATCACCCAACCGATGCGTACTCGTTGTGTCTTTATGACTTTTTTCGCATCGTCCACGGGCAGGCTGATAAAAGCTGTTTGTGTGCCATTATAGCTCTTCCGCAGGCTTTTAACTGCTGTTTCGTCAGGATGCCTGATTTTGCACTGGGCATGGAGTGCTTCGCAAATCTCCAAAGGAGTTGTGACTTCATCGAGGTTCTGCACTGCAACGTCACCGTGTGTGTTTTGGCTGTCTCCTTAAGCGCCTCCTCTGCAGACGCCTGGTATGAGACCGTACGACTATCTGGAGCCCTCTTGAGTTCCAAGAGCAACTCACCTTTAGCCGTTCTGCGAATGGATTTGATATTCTCTCCCAGGGTTTTCAGGTTGTCGCTGGTTTTGACCTTACGCAGGATGTCTGCGTACGTAGCGTCGACCGCCTTCGATATGATGATGGCATCAGTTCTGGTCCTTATAGTTCTGGCCTTCCTCGTCCTCTTGTCCTTTACACGGGTCCATGCAGCTTTCTTTGGCTCCTTAGTGTCCTTCTGGTTAGGTGTCTCCTTCGATGAATTCACCTGTTGCGTTCCTACCTTGGCGCATCTTTTTTTTTTTGCCACAGGTAATTTCTCGCTCTCCTTTTGCATGTCTGGACTTGTGCTGGCTCTCACACTCTTAACCGATAGTGGTGACACTTTGCTAGCCACTTCACCTAGTGTGTCTGTTCGCACGCTGCTTTCCGGTCCATTCGCCTTTATGTCGGACGTGACTGTTTTTAATATCTGTTCTCTGTCGCACTTTTCCATTTCCAGCATTGCCTCGGTATAAGCACCCTTGATCATTGATCCTGAGTGGAAATTTTTTCTGCCATCATAGTACACCAAAAGCTTGTTAATATGCACTCCAAGCTTTGCCATCTTGGCCTGGAACGCGCTCGTTGATGGTGGTTGAACGGCGGTTATATCATGCTGCCTTGCTGGTGTTCTTGCCGCTGTCTTTGGTGTGGTAGCGTTCAAGGCTGATGCTTTGTGTATACCGAATAAGGGCCGTTGTTGCGGTGTCAAACTGATTAAATCTCCTGTGGGCGTGTCTGAATGCCTGATAGATTTCTGCTGATCGTGTATGGTAGCGCTACTAGCTGTAGCTACACTTTTTGCTTTCGTGCCATTTCTTGGACTTATCTTCCTGGTATCGTCCTGATCCAGTTCGATGAGGTCCGGTGAAGACCCTGCTTTTTCCAACATATTTGTGCTGGCTTTTTCTGGTGATCGTGTGAGTCGTCGGCCTTTGAAAGGGTCGAAGATCTCCTCTTCATCTACTCCTGTTGTTGTATTTTTTGGATTAAACATTGTAAGTAGGTTCCCCCTCGTTGCCGCTATCTCGGTCCGAATGTACAGTCGCCTCAATGACCCCGTAGTTATCTATTCAAGCAGTGAGACCACGCAAAGGTTGCCGCAGGACCTTATGGGCTCCTGCGTTCAGAGCCAGGTCAGCGCAATCGGGAACGTAGTCAACCGAGCCTGAACCACCACCGTAGTGGTGACGTACCTAGAACGTACAACGAGGCCTGCCAAGGTTTTACCGGGACGGAGGCAGCTGGAGCATTAGCCGGACAGCCGTTTCCGCTAGATTTCACTGCGCTTACTAAGGTGCCCGAATGCTACAGCCGTCAGCTCATATCATCAGCTCGAAATCTTGGTTCCAGTACCATTTTGTCAGAACACTACTGGACTCAGGTTCCGACTTCCATTTCTCGCAGGAAGCTGGTGTGGGACTTTTTGAGCAAGCTCAACCAACTGGGCAAGGACAATAAAGTCGTTCTGTTTTGGGTCCCTGGATACGTGGGAATAGAGGGTAATGAAAATGCAGACGAGCTTGTTAAGAAGGGGCCAACGACCACTTTAGTGGGACCTGAACCCTTCTATGGAATAGGAGATAGCTCAATCAGGGAATTACTCAGGCAGGAAGAGAGGAACAAGAGGCAAGAACTCTTTACCAATCTTCGGGGACTGAGGCAATCCAAAGCGCTTCTAGATAACTATAATAAGGGCAGATACGCATTCTGCATTGGTCTCAACAAAAACAGTTTGCGAATATTAGCTGGTATTCTGACTGGGCACTGCGAGCTCAGAGAATACCTTTGTAAAATATAAGTTGAGGAAAGCTCAATATATAGGTTTTGTAATGAGGAAGATGAATCATTATAAAATATTTTAGCTCAGTGTGGAGCACTATTCAATAAAAGAATAAAATGTCTGTGTATGTACCAAGTGCCAGGCACAAAGTTAGCATGCATAGATCCGGGCGCAATACTTAACCCTTCGTATGGGGGTGATGCATATCTGCATCATACCGTTTAAACTTAATTAATTTGAAATGTATATTATAAAAAGTTACCGAGATGCATTTATGTAGCTTTGCATCATACGTTTTCTTATATTTTACACTAGCAAACGCTGAAATCTTTACCTACAAATTTCGTGGTTTGTGAATTTTAGGTGAAACACACAATTTCTTTTGCAAATATTTGTGATATTCAAACTGAAATATTTTATAAAAGTTGAATCATTCCAAAGATGAATATTATATTGTAGCATGTTAAATTGAGTTATTGTGATTGTTGTAGTTTAATGGTAGTATTACAAGGATTTCGCTTTGTTTCAGAAATGCATCAAAACACTTTTCCGAGGTAAAGACTAGTACAATGTGTATTCACGATCTGGTTCAAGTGGTTTGGTATCATTGCAAATGCAAAATATTTTTGGTATCACAACAACAAATATATACAATCCGAAATAAAAACTTGCATTTGGAACAACGCAAGCCAGGGGTGCGATTCTGTAACTTTCTTAGCGATCGACAATCGCTATCGCAAACTCTTCTCAAAGTTCAAAGAGACAAAAGCTAGCGAGCCAAAGCACCAAACATGCTAACAGGAGCTTGATGCTCTAATCGAAGTCAGAAATATTCTGAAACCACTGCCGCAAGTCACTCATAAAGTGAGTGCAGAAAAGACCGTTACTTTGAACAAATGTATTCCGCTAGTCGTCGGTCTGAGGAAGGTGAGTAAAATTTTAAAAAAATTTTAAGTCAATCTACTTATATTGTCTATCATTAGTCTGCTTATCGTTCGCAATTCATCAGTGCTCCTGGTTTATATGTATTGTGTCTATACATTGTGTGTTTTTCAGAAAACTGAGGAATTTATGCCATTAATTACTATTGGAAAAAAATTGAAACACAATTTAGTGGTAGAAATTACAGACAAATTTTATAACATTGAATCAGTGAAGAATTTTGCTGCAGCAACACTTCTAGATCCTCGTTACAAAAAACTCGCATTTCAAAATATTCGTGATATTTCTCGAACAATCTCTTATGTTGGTATGAAATTTTTTTTAATTTTTTTTTGTGAAGTTTATTAATGTGCAATTTGTTTTTGCCAGAAAAATCTGCTTTAATATTTTACATTTGCGAGCTGCTGCAATTACACCAATTATATTCAAACTAAAATATTTTTCTATTAACATATTACATTTACTGAGAAAATAAAGATCTAAATGTATTTAAACCATATTTATTAGGTGATCTTGTGAAAACTGATATTCAACAATCAAAAAGTGTTCAAGAAGTCGAGATTGTAGGGCTGGAAACAAATAAGGCTATGCAGGAGTGTAACGAGAATGACGATATCTTCATCGATATAGCAATACCGAATGATGCAAACGTAGCACAAAAAGAAATAGAAAAAATCACAAAATATCTGTGGTCAAAAGCAATAAACGCTGAAGTCGACTTAAGACAGAATTGAGTTATAAATGCTAACGTGTTCTTCTTATTCCAATACACATGTAGGGGGAAATCCACGAAATTCTATACCTTTTAAAACAAAAGTTATAAAAAAAGAAAGGTAGTCGCTTACATAGTGTGGCAACTAATCACATTAACTTCAAACCGTGTTTACTCGAAATGAGATTTTCAGACTTAAGCGGTTACTGCTTGTGACCACAGATATACACCATTAGCAATAGAAATTAAAGAGTTATGGCACCAACGACAAGATACAATAGCACCAATAGTATTTTCGACCACAGGAATCACTTAAACATCATTTATGAAATATATCAAAGCAATAGAACTGGAACCATTCATACACACAAACATACAAAAAGCAATATTACTTAAAACAGCAACAATTACTCGTCAATTCTTGAACCAATAAAATGTAAATAGATATGTAAGATATGTAAAAATAGAATATACTTATATAAAATAAAACAATATATAAAACGAGCCTAGTCCCTTTGGTATTTGAAATACCTGAGGTAGGTGAATTCCGTCGCTGAGAATGTCTGATTCGAAATAATAATAATAATTTTTTAGCAATTTAAATTTAAAATATTTTTTGACATAACATTTTAGTAATGATTCAAATATTTTAACAGTTTCAGCAGTTTTGATTTCTATAGGTAATGAATTAAATAATTTTATTCCTTTATATAAAAACGAGTTTTGGCTGCAAGCCTTGCTTGCGTCGGTTAAACTAATTTCATTGGCACTTCTATGTATTTTTTTTTTTTTTTTTAAATATAACGCAGTATCAGATAATTAAGTTCATAGTGAAATCTGTTCCTGAGTTTTCGGGAATAATTACAGAAGAGAAGCTGATTTAATGGTATGATATATATCAAATCGTAGCGATTTTTACGCTGCTTTGATACATCCAGAAACATCAAACTGTCAACTTGAAACGCAAGTAAATTTTAGCATAAAAGAACAAACACCAACTCTTGTTAACAAACATACAGACTGGGAATACTTCAAACATAAACTCAATGAATCCATAAACCTAAATAATCCACTAACATCTTTCTCCCAGATTGATGAAGAAGTGCAAGAATTCACTCTGCATATACAAAACGCAGCTTGGTTTAGCAAACCTGCACTAAAAACCAAACCCCATGGCCTCCACTATCCAAAAAACATATTATCGCTTATCACTGAGAAAAGAAAACTGAGAAAGAAATGGCAACAGACTAGACAACCCCTACTTAAAAGCGAGCTTAATCAATAAACCCAAGAATTTAGGCTAGAAATCAAGAAAATAAAAAACAAAAACTTCAACCAATACCTTAATGAACTTACAGCTGACAAGAGTACAGATTACTCCTTATGGAAATCTACGAAAAACTTAAATAGACCAATTGTGCCTAACTCACCAATTAAAAGATTAGACGGATCATGGGCCAAAAGTGATCTCGAAAAAGCTGAAGTCTTTGCTGCCCATCTCGAAACCTTTCAACCATATGAAAATCAGCGGGAGGAGACCTTCACAGAAATACAGCAAAACCAACACAACATATCATTAACAACTGTTAATGAAATCATATCATACCACATGACAAAACGGATGACCGAAGGATATATCCTTTAAAGTTATCTAAACTTTTGCTTTTTGTATTTGCTTGCAAATACATAAATATTTTAATAAAAAAAAATTACTTGATAGTCTAGACTAGGTGTAATTCAATGAAATGTATTTAATATTTATAACGTTTCAATAATAAAAAAAATACATTTTTTTTGTAGCTTCTGTAAGCTGTATTATTTGACAAATATAATACTGATGCACAATATTTGAAATGAGATTCTATAATAGATTTTTATAATGAAATTGAAAAGCAAACTCATAGAAGAAAACGCAATTTAGTTTTGAATGACCGACAGCTGACGTTCCTCGCCGATACTGGCTTTCAGAAATAATGGAGATTTCAACGCCAATACAATTTTTTTTCTTTTTTTCCCCCCAAATCATTATTTGATACAATATGGAATGAAAAAAATATATATGCCCATCAGATTGACCCCTGCATACACCAGGAATGTTATGTCGCCGATAAGATTTCAAAATAAGACCGGCTATTTAAAATAAGACCGATTGTTGAAGAGCTAAACAATAATTTCTAACTTCCTATTGCGCAGATTCTGCCTGTCAATAAACAGATTTGATCTACCAAAGCTCGACATCACATGAAATAGTACATTCCGAACAAACCAAACCCCATAAATAAAGATTTTAAATTTATTTTCTAAGTGGTAGCTCGGGCTTTTGCTATAAGTTACTATTCAATTTGGACCCTGGCCTGATGGACCGACAGAAGACTTGGTTACTAATATCTAAACTCCACAGGCTCCTCTCGAACAGCTCGTGATAAATGTGGCGTGGTTTGTGTTTCAATAAAAGAAATAACTGCTTGAAGACTTTTCATTTAAATTCAATATATAATTAAAATTAGAACTAAATAAATAAATAATTTTTTGCCATATTTACGTGTTTGCATCATACCATTTCCCTCCCCCTAAAAATACCAAATTAAAAAATTTCAGCAAAACCGTAAAGTAATATTCAAAAGTCGAAACGGTAAGGTTGTCATTTTCCTTTATCGAGTGATTATATACAAAAATCAACTCATTTAATAATATTTAATCGTTGTTATTTGTTTTTCTTAGTAGCAGTCTGAAAAACAAAAACTAAAGTCACCAGTTTTTTTTGAATAAAAAATTGAACAAATAATAATAATTGAATAAAAAATTATTATGTACATTCAAAACTGTTCATTCGCTTGCAACAGAAAAAAGTAAAACTCAACACCTTATAACTGTGCTTATACCTAAAAACCTATCTAAAATATTGGATGTGTCTTCCATTGAAATGCGTTCACGTAAAGCAACCAAGTTACAAGGTTCGCCATCCATCAATCTTGCAAAAAACCGAAATTCACCTCTTACCCGAACCTATGTTCACACTGGTGGCCAGGTGCCGCCTCAAATACTAGAGCTCCTTGATCGCCGTCTTGTAGAGCAAAATGAACTGATTGATCTGCGATTTGCACAACAAATCGAGCAAATACGAGAAGCTGAGTAGAACATAATGGACACACTTAACTTGAAAATTGCCGGCGTGCAACGTGATCTCGAAGCTGTCATCTGCAGGGTGGAGCACCTGGAAACTGCCGCCACGGAAACTCTCGTACTGAAAAGTGAAGTTGAGGCACTAAAATCGGAACTTGCAAAACACGACAATGCATTAGTCGCTTATGATCAGCGT
Source organism: Toxonevra muliebris (assembly GCA_963691655.1). Taxonomy (NCBI): domain Eukaryota; kingdom Metazoa; phylum Arthropoda; class Insecta; order Diptera; family Pallopteridae; genus Toxonevra; species Toxonevra muliebris. The sequence continues at coordinate 50,540,358 of OY829328.1, read as the reverse complement.
TTTCACGGACTTCCAGCTACCACTAATGAGAACCCACAGGAAGTATTTCTCGCTCTGTGTAGAACCAGATGTGTATCACCACCCGTCATAAAGCTGTCCTCCCCGCATGAAAAAAACTCCATTAGGAAATCTATCGCAGACTTCAAACGGAAAACTAAAGACATACTTCGCCTTCGACACGTTGGATATGAATACGATGTACCGATCTATGTAAACGAAACTTTGACACAGCTGAACCACATCTTAACGATCTAATAATATCATCGGCATACATGGCGCATGACAGGGACGCACCACCGGAAGAGGCTGCGTCGTTAACGGCCAGTTTAAACAGAAAGGGTACTCCACTACTCCTTGGATGTGACACCAACGCAAGGCATGCGGTATGGGGAAGCACTGAGGATAACGTGAGAGGTGAGTCACTTTTTGATTTAATTAGTAGTTCCAATATTACAATACGTAATAGGGAAAGTACGCCTACCTTTACCTTCCCTAGCTCGGTAAGTAACACTGGGTGAGATGAAGTTCTAGATATAACTCTTCTGTCAGGCAACACAACAATTCAGGTTGAGGATTGGAGAGTATCCAATAAAAAATCCTTTTCGGATCATAGTTGGATAATTTTCAATGTGAGTCTGACAACAAAAGTTTCAATTCCCTTTAGGAACCCAAGGAGAGTAAAATGGGATATATTCTCTAGGGTTGCTAACGTAAAGCTTAGGAAGATAAAAACGACTCCTATAAACTCCACGGGAGAATTGGATAAGCGGTTGGATAATTTTGAGGTAGCCTTTAATACGGTTTACAAGAAATCCTGTCCAGTCAGTAGGAGTAAAAAATCCATTCCACCATGGTGGAATGAGGAGCTTTCGAATCTTAGAGAAAGAATACGAAAGCTATTCAACCAATGTTATAGGGACAACAATAATTGGCAAGTCTACAAAGACTGTCTCAAGACTTACAAAAAATCGAAATCGAAGCTAAGACCGTTGGCTGGAAAGATTTCTGTCAGTCAATAGAGTCAACTTCCGCAAGACTCAGTAAGGTGCTTTCCAAGGAGCGCACCAATCCTTCTTATTTAAAAAAGGAGGGTGGCTCATGGACTGAAACATCTGCAGAGACACTTGACATTTTATTAAAAACACATTTTCCGGACTGAAATGGCAATGCAATCGGATCTTTTTCATCCGCACGTTACCGATCCTCGCTAACGTGCGAATCAGTGTTTATGGAAGAAAAAATCAAATATTCAATAAACAGTTTTTCCCCTTATAAATCACCAGGCATGGATGGAATCCTCCCAATCATGCTACAGAAACTACAGGATATAGTAATACCATGGCTCGGGGTGTTTTATAGGGCATGCGTAAAATTTAATTATGTACCACTTAGCTGGAGAAAGGTTAAAGTAGTTTTCATCCCTAAGACAGGGAAAATTGGTCACGAGTCAGCCAAGGACTTTAGACCGATTAGTCTTACCTCGTTCTTGCTTAAGACGATGGAAAGAGTCATGGAAATTCATCTCAGGTCTATAGTAGAACGCTATCAAATTTCCAAAAGTTAACACGCGTATCTCAATGGTAGATCTATGGAAACAGCTCTACATGAGTGTTGAGGCAGTTGTCCTCGAAATCCTGATTTTCACTAGAATCTTGAACTAGAGTGACACTATGATTTAGATGAAATATAAACTTTATTTTTTCCAGTGCAAGTGTTCACATCTGTTAAAATTCCTAAGGAATTAAAATTCATTAACAATTCATTAAAGTACTTAAATTACATTATATAAAATATACATACTTTCTGGTATGGAAAATCAAGATATGAAATAAGTTACAGCAACGCTGATGCTTTGTGCCGATGACTATTCTCGCTTAATACAGTCAGACCAATAGAACTTATTTTACAATTTTGTAGTAGATTAAAAAATAATATGTAATAGAAAAAAGAAGCTTTAAGCAGTGGCGGCAACAATGAGGTTATTCGCACTGTTGAAACATCCATTCATCACAAACAATACTCGTTAGCTGCCTTTCTAGATATTGAGGGGGTTTTTAACAACGTAAACACGAGGGCTATCAAAGACTCTCTTATCAGGGTTGGATTAGAAGAGGAACCTAGAAACTCGATAGTAGTCATGCTTAAATCTAGGTCAATTCATTCAGAGTTGGGTAATACCACTCTTGTAAAACATGTTAGTAGAGGAACACCACAGGGAGCAGTGCTCTCACCACTACTGTGGCTACTAGTCATAGACAATATTCTTAACGTTTTAGACAAAATGAGGGTGAAGGTGGTAGCATATGCGGACGACGTGGTGTTGGTAGTATCAGGAATGTTCCCAAGCATAATGAGCGAAATTATGCAGGGGGCCTTGGATAAGCTATGCACATGGGCCACGGGATGTGAGCTTGATGTAAATCCAGGTAAAACGGAACTAATCCTAAGACCAAAATTCGAACCTTCAACCTTCCTGCACTAAATGGACAACAACTTACACTATCAGTTCAGGCCAAATACTTGGGGGTTTCGTTGGACGCAAAACTAAATTGGAGATCCAATATAGTGTTACGGGTGAGAAAAGCCTGTGTGGCCTATTATACTCACCGCAGGTGGAAATAAACCAATGTTTACGTTTACCTAATGATGCTTCGGTTTTTCAAGCTGAAGTTTTGGCTATTGGAGAAGCTTGTCGACTTATAAAGCGTCATATCACAGACAGGTGTAAGGTCACTATTTTTACCGACAGCCAGGCAGCAATAACATCTCTTCAATCAAAACATAAAATCAAAACAAGTTAAGGAGTGCAGAGACTGAGCGAGATAATCACTGTGCTGACATCACTCTTATCTGGGTATCCGGCCATAGGAACATTGAAGGGAATGAGAAAGCTGATGAATTAGCGCTCAGGAGCCTCTCTTGACGAATTTTTGGGGGTACCGGTTCTAGTCCCCTTGGGAGTCGTCAAGAGAGGCATGTACCTGCACTGTCTTCAACTGGCTAATCGGAGACAGAAGTCACTAACAATCTGCACTACCTCACGTGCGACATGGCCCGTATATAATGAGGGTCGGTCTCAAGAGTTTTTAACCAGGGATCGCACCGGCACTACTAGGTTATTATCAGTCTGCACCGACCACTGGTGTATAGGTACCCATGCAAAAAAACTGCGTATACCTTTTAACACCCACTGCAGAAGTTGCGGCAACTTAGATGAAAAAGAAACAATCTCCCATTTTCTTTGTGAATATCCAGCTTTGGCGAGGATAAGATGTAGGTTTCTGGGGAAGTATTTCCTCGATAGCTTGTCTGATTGCTCGGCAGTCAGCCCAAATAATCGGCTTGGATACCTAAACTCTGCGGGGTGGGTTTAGTAAAAGCACATCATTAATTCCAGTTCGGTGAGGAAGCGGTTCCAAAACGGCGCTACAGCGTTAATTGTGATTCACAGTGGGTCTTCTGTGAATCAGTCGCCTTAACCAACCAACCATGGGTACTAGGGAAACCTGGCGGAATATACGTGAAATAAGGCAAAAAAACTCATTCAAATGATATGGTGGGTTCGGATCTAAATGAGTTGCAAACCAACCCGTAGAAAGCACTTCCTGCTGCTACGATAGCAGTACATCCAATACTGAGTTGCCTTTTGGTTTTATTTGTGTGGATCAACTTGATGAACTTGAGGCTTCTTTTAGCGATTAAATCGAACGCGGTCGGTTTCAATGGGGTCAACCCTATCTTCGTTAAGGCTTTACCTTCAAAACTCTTGCCTTTTATAACCCACATATTTAACTACATATTTCCTACCTCTGTTTTTCCAAAGTGCTGGAAATCTGCTAAGATAATACCAGTTCCTAAGCAAGACAAAGAGCTCAGACCTATAGCTATCCCCTCCTTTCTGTCAAAAGTTTTTGAACTTCTAATGCAGAAGCAGATGAGCAAGTTTTTGTTTGAGAATTCTCTCATCACTTTAGGCAATCTGGATTTAGACCAAAAAGAAGTTGCGTAACAGCATTAATTGACGTTAGCGAAGATTTAAGGTCGGCACTAGATGATAACCAAATATCTTTCTTGACGCTGCTAGATCACTCCAAAGCTTTTGACACGGTAATTCACGAGATTTTGTGTAATAAACTTAAACATTTTTTTAACTTTTCTAAATGTGCCATTGAAATCTTATCTGTTAGACCGTAAAATATTTACGCAGATGACGTGCAGTTATATACAAGCTGTAAACTGGACGATATTAACACAGGAGCTGAAATACTTAATGCTGACCTACGCTCCATTCATAATTGGGCGCAAAAGAATGGTTTGTGTCTTAACCCCACAAAAACGAAATGTCTCATAATCCACAAGAAACTACTTCATACCTCTAATCTACCTAAGTTCATGCTTAATAGTTCTGCTCTTCTCCTAGTTGACACTACAAAAAACTTAGGTGTTATATTTAATAGAACGCTGACGTGGAACGATCATATTTATGCAACGATTGGTAAAGTATATGGCATGTTACGCATCTTATGGGTAACACAACATTCCACCCCACAAAAAATTCGATTATTGTTAGCTAAAACATATCTCATACCGACGCTGCTATATGGCTGTGAATTATACTCCAACTGTGACTATTCCTGTAAGGCCAAATAGAACACTCTTTATAACAATATCACAAGGTACATATTTGGCCTAAAGCGCTACAATCATGTCTCGCAACACGCTAAAAATATCTTCTATATTACTTTCAACAACCTGTTAATCTTCCGAACCATCTTGCAGCTACACAAAGTAGTATCCACAGCAGAACCAAGCTATCTGTTTAATCGCCTTCGCGATTAAACAGATAGCCTTCAGAACAGATATCAGACTCTTACATCTGAGCGACATTTCTACATCTTCTCTATCCGTCTTTGGAATAAATTGCCGTCATATTTCTTCACAATCAGCAACACATTGCATTTAAAAAATTTACTTTTAAAATATCTCGCAAACCAACAATGAGACAATTTTCTTCTTCTTCTATGATCTTTCTCCTACGTAATACATATACAAGTAAATTCATCTGACTCAACTCTCAAGCCTGTTTAATCTGTCTCAAAATTTTATGTTTTACTACCTATATTTTTCTGTTTTATTTCTCCATTTAATCTTTTTTGTTTTAAATTTAAATTATTCTTCCTATTCTAAATTTTATAAATGCATAATTATTTATATTACATAGTTTATAGATTATATTTTTAATTTCATGTTTTATGTTTAAATTAAAAAAATCAAACTTAAGACCTGCGGTGACTAATGTTAATTATATTTAGGATATTATATCCTGTAGCATTAGTATAATTGTAGAAAATAAATAAATAAAACATGTTTTTTATTTTAACTTTTCTATCTTAAAACAAATCTGTTTCAAAATTGGAGTAAGTGACATACGAAGGGTTAAATTCTTGAGGAAGACCAAACTGTATGAGTTACTCTAGGCAGATTAGACTAGATAAGGAAGAGGGACTTAAAATAGATCTTACAGGTCCAATGTACAACGACAAAAACCTTCCTAACAGTGTAATACAATGAATTTTACTGATCACACTATAATATAAAATTGTAATTTGATTTCGTATGTCTACAAGTTTTTCCTTAAACTAATGAACCGGTTTTAAAGAATTTTCCGAATTGCAATGGTGGTGTTCGTTTGGCAAATGGGTGGGAGAAAACATAATGAAGAAGGCGACGAAAGTTTGTGTGAGGTGGAAGTATGTTAGTAGTAGTTATTGGGCAAAATTTGGTATTTTTGGACGAGTAATTACCAAATAAATATAAACTAAATAGTTAAAGTGACGTAACTAGGGAACCATAGTTCAGAAGACAACTACAGTTTGTATGCAAAAGGGGTATATAGGTAGTAATGTGGTCATTTTTAGGCAAGTGGGTGTAGCACCTCCCATTCAAACAAAATACTTGAAAATGCGTGACTGGGGAACTATAATTCGGAAGACAATGAGAGTTTGTGTAAAAAAGAGGTAAGTTGGTTATTGGGCAGAAAGTGGTTCTTTTTGGCAGACTGAATAAATTTCGCTCTTCATTACTTTTAGTGCCAATGGGAGTAATGCTCCATTACCACTGAACGTTTAGCGGTAGTGGGTATCAAATTTCACTACCACTAAACCTGTAGTGGTAGTGGAAATAAAAATCAACTACCACTAAAATTTTAGTGGTAGTGGAAATCACACATTTTATTTCTTTACAGGAGGAGCGAAAAACATTGTAAAATGAAAAATATTATAGATTTAAGAAGAATGTAATTGTGAAAGTTTAGTATCACTTAGTTACTTAAAGATATTCAAATATTTTGTTTCCTTTTTACTTTAAATGTGTAGAAACTTCTATTTGCTTAATTAATTCATGTACTTTTAGTTACGGCCTTTTGGAGTTCCTTAGTAAAACAGTTATTTTTGGGCGTAAAATTTTTCAGGAACGTGTAATTTGAGCAAGGGCATCATAATTAATCAAAAAGTCGATTTTGAAAATTTGTGTAGGAACGGCTTTTTGATTTTAGATGATGTCTCTTAACTATGGTATTTTTTCAATATAGAAGACGTTTATAGACCAATGTGATCAACTCCATTTTCTATTTGTTCCATGTTTTTGTACTAAAGCATTTGATTAATTCATAACTCTGTATATAATAGAAAAACAATCATTGTATAACACCGCAATATGGTCAAATAATTTATGGAAAATAAAAAAATATATTTTTTTCATTGAAATTGAACTTTCTACAAAGTATTTAGTACAAGAAAAAGGTTAATATATTCATTTATTCAAATATTTATACATTCTTTTACAATGTATTTCAATTGACCTTCAATTAAACTCTCTACACTTACCGCCAAATGGTTAGTGGTAGTGGGGCTTGGGCTTATGTGAGGACCATCCAACGAAAGCAATGAAAGTTGTAATGACCAAATTTATCGCTATAATATTATGACTGCACAATTGCCAATAGCGCAAATGAACGCCAACAGCATTTGGATGATTTTGCAGACTCAAACCAACAACAAAGTGCATATCCACTAGCGTGATTCAATTCTATTTTTTTTTTCGAATTAGACTGCGGTCCATGTTTCAACCTTCTGTATATGTCCATTAAATCATAAAAAAAATTAAAAGGCGTGCGTGTTGTTGTTGAATCCATCACGCGCTTTCCAAATCAAGAAATTAAAAAACAATTTTTTGGTCTTTTTTACTATTTTTAGTGTTTTAATTTTTTCCATAAACCAATTATAAAAACGCATAATCCATCATCCTAAATTAAGTATAAGAGGGAAAAATAGATGGTTATATTTTTATTCTAATTTATTTTTGTCATTGTACAGGTTAAAACACTTACAGCCTTATTTTATATATATATTTTTTTAATATTACAACCATATCAGATATTATTTTTATGTTTTTCGCTAAATAAACTTATTTGTATGTTTTTTGTTTAAAGTTAGTTCTATATAGATAATTTTATTAAGAAAATGTTTCCATTGGCATAGGTATTACTTTTCTTTATCATCTGAATCAGATGAAGAACCATTAAATATGCGTTTAACGAAAAGAACTTTCCGCAACAGTTGCGACGTTTTGAATATTTCAGCACAAACAAAGAAGTATTCACAGTGAAATTGCACCTCAGATGAAGCCTTCTTATAGAAAAACCGCGGACCCCCCAACTATTAAATTGGCAGCTTTCTTGCGTTTCCTCGCCAAAGGAAATTATCAAAAAGGAGTTGGGAATGAAATTATTTCATGTATGTCGCAGACCATGGTATCTAGAGTAATTGCAGCATGCTTGAAGTTATTTCGAGCTCCCTTCTGTTCAAGTGGAAAAATTACCTCTAACGCAGGGTAAGGAAGATGAAACGAAACAGAAATTTCACCAAAAATTTCAGCTTCCAAGCATCATCGGTTGTGTTGATGGGATACACATCAAATAAAATGAAGAAACGAAACATTTGAACTATGACCGAAAATGTTCCAAGTGAACAATTCTGTCGGCCTCCTAAATAGCTCCTAAGCTATTAGAAAAAAAGCTATTATAAAACTGGAATTACCAACAGAAATACATATATCACAAATAAAAAACTTACAACAACTTTATCAACAAATCCATTTTATCTCCAACGCAAGTTCACAGCAAAGTGATAAATTTGACAGTTCAAGTGAATAAAATGTTCACGTTGCGTTTTATAAAATACCGTTTTTCAATTCTACCAACGCAACTACGTAACTGAACGTTAATAACACAGTGCAACAAAAATTATATGCGCGAAATTTTCTAACGGTTTTATAGTAATTTAGGTTTGCTGACCACGACTGCGTACTCATTTTTTATCACAATATGGGCCTGAAGTCGGAAAAATGGGGTCTTCTGGGCCTATTAAGTAATTTCTTTATTTCAACAGATACAAATTTCATGTCTGAAGTAAGGTTATTAAGCATAAAGAGATAAGCAATTTCTGTGCAAACGTTTTTTCTGTATCTCATACCCTTCCTCTTAAAAATGGGGGTTTAAGCCCCCGGCGGGTAAAACAAAAACCGTTGAGAAAACTATTATACTGTTTTTTGGAGAAAATGTTCCTTGTAAAAAATTAAGGGGGGGGTTGCAGAACATCGGAATAACCTATGAGGTACACTTTTTCCAGAATAATGCAAAAACGGAATTTTTTGCATTAGAATCGAGCTACTCACACTACGTAAGTAAATAATGGAACCATTTGTTGTTGTAATTACATTAGGCTTCCATGTGGAGCCAAACAAAATGAAAAAAAAAAATTATTTAATTGATTTAAAAAAAAAAAAAAAATTTGAATTAAATTAAAGACACAGGAACCCAATTATCTTTATGATAGATTGTAACTCCCTCGCTCAAAGAATTTAGTTCCAAATCCTCATAAGTGTTTAATATCAGATCGACAATTTTATATATGCTCGATACGTCTTTGGAATTCGCTACCACCTTATTTGCATAAAATTAGCAACGCAAACAAATTTCTCCAAATTTTCTATAAAATAGTTTGCATAACAATTGGATGATATGTATATTAAACTTAATTATTATATTATTATATTCAATGAAATTAAATTTATCATTATTTTGTTCAATATGAAGCTAGTGCTTAAATATAAGTTAAGAACTTGTACTAGCAATACGTAATAAATAATAAACACATTTTTTAAAAATTAATTTTCCTTAAATCGAAAATAATAATCAAGGTATGTGCTCAAAACGTACTAAAAAGTTTTTGTTTTTAGCTGTGCAAAGGTGTAGGGGTTTTTGTGGTGAAATGAACAATCGTGTTTGGGTTCTGTGAAATAGAACTAGCGATATTGTCCATGTTATTAATGTGAAGTGAAACGTGTAATGTGTATTATACTGTGGCGTTTAAATTTCCTCAGCCAATTTGCACCTTTTGAAGAAATCTCAATTTTTCAAAATCAAGGTGAAAAATTCTGATATGCTAATGGTGTGGATGGAAGGTGAAAAATATTTATTGGAGTTAGATGTTGATGATAATGAATAGAAATTATGGTTTTTATTCTTTTGACTACAATATATAATACTGTACAATAATTATTTTAGGGTCATGGAATCTAACGGAGAACTGACCAACACAGGTCAATAATACTGGTATAGAGTAACAAAATCCTAAGAAGATTTTAGAAAGTTAGCTCGCTTTTAAATGCTGTAGCTTTTCAAGGTTGTGTTGCTTTAGTGTATTTTTCAATTCTATTTTCTGTTTATAATAAAAACAAAAATATGGAAACCCAAACATTATTAAATTCTATACATTTTTGTTAATAGTATTATTGCTAATCTTTTGCAAAAGCCATGTAATGGTTAGTTTAAACTTCTTAAAATGGAAAATTCGTTAATGTTAAAGTTGTTAAGAACATTTTTTGTTCTTATTTCGCTGAAGCAAGCAGTAAAAAATGAGCACTTCGTTTTTATTTAGATACCTTGGAATTTTTGGGGGCCCCTATACCGCCGGGCCTCGAATAACCTAACCGCCAAACCGGTTACACACACATGAAGTGTATATTATGTTGTGTAAGTGTTATATCCCAAGAAAGCAGTAGTGGCAAAATAAAATTATTAACCCTTTGACGCCCGAATTATAATAGGCCTTGATAGAAACGTTTTGTTTTGAAATTATGGTTACATAGATCCTCCACAATCATGAATCCAAATTTCATGTTTCTATATTGATTTGTTTGTCTTTTATTAAAGGTTAAAGAAAAATAGCTACGGAGCTGTAGGCAACCACTGGGTAATACGATTTCTCCAATTTTTTTATTTTCATACTTTCTTATCTTTTATAAACATATTTGAAAAAGAAAATTTCAGCCTAATAATAATTAAACGCATTTTTTTTAAAAAAATTGTGCAAAAGATTTTACTACAAATTTTTGCACTTAGGTTTTTTGCTGGACTTTAAAGACAAAACATTAAAAAAATTACTTAAGAAGGAAATTCCAAATGTTCGGCTATAAGTAAACGTGAAGAATACCTAACCGAACCGAATGCATATAGCGTTAATAGTAAAATTTGTTAAACATTTTTTTTTATGGCACAAAAAATGAATGTTGCATATACGCAACATTGGGTATGAAAGAGTTAAGTAAATACACCAAAACCAAGCATGTACATATCGCTCATTTACTAAAATACTGTCATAAGTCAAAAAGCACGATTTTTGAGTTAATGATGCAGAATTATTCATTATGTCACGCTTCATATTGTGTAAAATTTCATATTAATATCTTGTATACTCTGCGCGTGAGAATTATAAGATTTCTTCTTTTTTCTGCAAAGTGGGAGTCAATTGAAAATTGTAAACGCGTTTTCTGCAAAATTGTGTTTTTTGAGTTATGACAGTCTTTTAGTAAAAGAGTGATATGTCTTTATTTGTTTTGATGGGGAGTAAATATGGAGAGGAGGGAAAAGTGATTATAGTGATTCTCAGCGATAAAAAGGAAATTTTAATTGTTTTTACAAGCATTTTGTATGGGAGGTGAGTGTGGCCATGGGCGGATTTTTTTGTATTTTTGCACGCTGGGATTGTGTTGACATAAGCAAACTCATGTGCCAAAATTTGTAACTCTACGAAAACTCCTATTTTTGTCCAACTTTGGTTGTATGGGAGGTAGGCGTGGCAGTGGGAGTAATATTTTCATTTTTGCACCCTAACGATGTATTGGCATTAGCAAATCTTGTATCAAAATTTGTGACTCTACGACTACTCATTCTATTTTTGTCCTCATTTTGTATGAAGTTCAGCCACTGTGCGACATGGGCTGTACATCACTAATCGATTGTATCAATCTCTCAACTGCTTGATTGAGAGTGGCAATACCTTTTACGTTGTTATTAACCCAAACGCCATTTGTAATTAGGGTTACCAGACGGTCTTGACTTTCGTGACTTCCAGAAATTGCCCAGATAAAATTTTCAAATTTGTAGGGAAAACATTTTTATTGATAAATTTGAGCAAACACATTAAACAATTTAAAAATATACCGGAATTCTCTGAAAATATTTATGCATCGGCTCCGTAATTTAAAGTTTAAATGGTGTGCTACACTGACTACACAGTGCAATAAAAACGGTATTGCAACGGTATTTTTTAGTAATTTAGCCGCTGATCACGAATGCATACTCAGTTTTTCTCCATCACATCTTGTTCTCCCTCAATATGGATCTGAAGTCGGAAAAATGGGGTCTTCAGAGGCTATAAAGAAATTTGTTTATTTTAACAGATATGAATTTGATGCTTGAAGCAAAGTTGTTAAGCACAAAGAGATGAAGAATTTTTGCACATACTTTTCCACCAAAGGTAAATCGCGGGCATAAGACAAAAGTTGAAATTTTGTTGCACTGTGGTATCAGCTGTTCACTCAATAACAGGAAAAAAAGGAAATTTAAAAATGAAGTAAGATGTTTTTCAAGATGGTCCAGCTCACGAACGGTAATCGCTAGAGCTGAAATATTTTGGGAATCATCTCAACGTCCAGATGAAGCAAAACTTGAATCTGGTAACCCTATGTGTAACATGTGAGTCAATCGGCTGAATCGCTACCACTTCGCAGTACATGGACGTGTTATGTTCGTGTTAAGTTGTTTCCATTTTTACTATCTTTGGCTTTCAAAATATAATCTATCACTTCCCTTCTAACAATGATATCTTCCTCAGTTAGCATTGAAAGAATGATGTTCTCGGCATGTGCAAAATAAGAATTTCGATTAATCACATTAAATATTATCTTTTGTAATTTTGAATAGACATTATCACGAACAAGTTCAATATATACTTGACGTTTACACGTTTTTTTTTACACGGATTACATGCTATAGAAAAAACGGAAGAAATGGCATCAAAACGCTTAAAACTAACGTTGAACGTAAAAATAAATATTTTAAACGAATTGAAAAGAGGCGAAAAGGTAGCCACAATTGCCAAAAATAATAAGTTTAATGAAGCAACGGTACGTATCCCAATAGTACGCTACCATAAAGAAACGAAAGAGCAATTAGAAAGACGGTTTCCGCGTGCATTTGTTTAATGATTGGATGACCACGTTCGAAAGAGGATTATTTTTGGCACAAGACGCATAAAGATGTAAGCAGCGCAATTTTATGGAAAAATAAAAGCGAAGAACCAACTTCAGTCAATGCAAAACCCTCTCACTTTTGTGCCAGCAATGGTTGGCTTAAACATTTCTTGCGCCGAAATTCCCTGCACAATGTGAAAATAAGAGGGGAAGTGCATCAGCAATAGAAGAAGCGGCAAGAGAATTTTGTATGAGGTAATCGCGTCTCTGATCAAGTTTTTAACTCTGATGAGACAGGGCTGTTTTCGAAAAAAAAATACCCTGTAGCACTTATGTTGCAAAAAGTGAAGAGCAAGTTAGAGGCTTTAAAGTGGCAAAGGACCGCGTTACGCTTTTACTGTGAAGCAATGCATCTGGAGACAAAATGTTGAAACCGCTACTTATAAACAAAAACTAGATTTTATGTTCAGAGATCAACTCTCTTTCAATTGAATTCTTGTGATGTTTTTGTTTTTTTTTTGTTGCTATACGCTGCTACAATATAAAAATTATTTTATCGTTATACAAGTAAAAATTACATATGAACGAACCCCAGCGGACCCACTTACCCGCCTACCCGACCGAGGGACACATCCGCAAAACGAACTGATCGGTGATCGAAACAGAAACAGCCCAGACTGCGCTGTGTAGCGCAACTCGTGGATGGGTGAAGTATCACACTGTGCAACACATTTTTCTAACGAAGAATTGGCCAACACAGGTGGATAGTACATTTGTAGAGTAACGAAACCCAAAAAGGGTTTTGCAAAGTTAGCTCGCTTTTAAAACTTCTAGGCATTCAAAGTTTGCTTCTTGCAGCTTATTTTTTAAAAATTAAGTGCTCAGTTTTTACTATCTTCAACAAAATAAGAACAAAAAAAATTTTAACAATATAGAGTTTACAATATTAAGAAGTTTAAACTATCTATTACATGACTTTTGGAAAATAATAAGCAATAATACTAATAACAAAAATATATAGAATTTAATAATGTTTGGGTTTTCAAATTTTTGTTTTTATTATAAACAGAAAATATAACTGAAAAATACACTAAAACAGCTCGACTTTGAAAGGCTATAACATTCAAAAGCGAGCTAATTTTTTAGAACCCTCTTAGGGTTTCGTTACTCTGGACCAGTACTACCGACCTGTGTTGGTCGCTTCTCCGTTAGATTCCATGACCCTAAAATTGTTACACAGTGTTATATACCAATGGTTTTTAAACAGCTACAGATTAGAATCATCAGCTGTTTAATCACTTAAGGAATTTAAAATTGCTTGTTTTATAGAAAATAAGGAATCAGTTACATCAAATCATTGCATATGCAACGTAATGCATCATTTTGGACATAGTTAGATCGGCAAGCACTCAATTTAATCAAGATAGAATACCTCGTAGCACGATTTGGGATATTTAAGTCAATTTTATTTGGTAACAATTCAGAATGAATGTCACCATTCAGTAATTTAGTCATAAGCATAGGGTAGCCAAATTTTTGAATCGCGAAATCAGTACATTAGATGTTGGAAATCAGTGATAATCAGTATCTACAGTTTTTAATGCTTTTCAGAACTAGTAATTTAAATGTAATATAGTGTTATAAACGTCTTGAAATTTTTCTCCGATGTTGTGTGTTCCTTTTACATTTTTTTTCTTCGTCAATAGACAATGTTGATTACGTATCAATTTCCATATTTAGAGAATTTTGGGAGCAGAGGACAATAATCAAATTCAATTAGTAACAACTTTCCTTCACTCATTTAAAAACTCACGTTAACCAACTTTTTTTCAAGCAAATATTGCTTTTCTCCCCTCGAAAGCAGCAAAGGGTAGGTATTTTATTTCATGAACAATCAGAAAAAGAAACAAATAGGGTGAGAATATCTGCAAAAACGATTTTGAGGCCATTAAGGTTAAGCACAAAAATTCTTAACATATTAATTTGAAAAAATCAGTACAAAATCAGTACAAAATACAAAAATCAGTACATTTTCGTACTGATTTCGAGATTTAAAAAATCAGTATTTTAAAAAAAAAATCGGGACATGTACTGATCAAATCAGTACGTCTGGCTACCTTACATAAACATAACATTCAGCATTGTTCTACTGCTGTAACAGTGTAAATTATGTAATGGATCCAAACGTAAATTTCTTAACGCAAACAAAAGAACTTGCTTTTCAAGTCTATCTTAATAGCAATTATATAGAGGACTTCAAGCTATCGAACCATACTCCAAAATAAGTCTTACCAGTGCCGTAAAATGGTTTTTTTATATACGGATAATTAAATCAAATAGCCCATCTGTCAACGAATACAAAAATTCCTTTTTGCTTTATTTACACAAATATTGATATGCAGATTAAAACGCATTTTAGGATCCATAACTATACCTATATTGGTATTTTTGTTCATATTGAGGGAGCTTTTGACAACGCGACTTTTGACGGCAAGTGCAATGCAGCAGGTCATGATGGTTCTAGCTGACTGTGGTCAATCTCTGACTTGCGACGTGAATAGAGGAGGTCTTGTTTTACCAGTACTCATAAGAACCACTATTCAGCTATCCCAAGAAGTGAAATATCTAGGAGTCATTCTTGATACCAAACTTCTTTGGCGTTCTCATGTTGAGCTAAAGGTATCCAAGGCATTGGCAGCTTTTTTCCAATGTAAGGTTATTTTTGGCAAAACATGGGGCTTATCACCTTATAAAGTCTTATGGCTTTATAAGGCTATGATTCGACCCATCATCACCTATGCATCCATAGTCTGGTGGAGCAGACTTAATGTTGACAGCGTTAGGAAAGCTCTTGCCAGACTCCAAAGGACTGTGGCTATTTGCTGTACGGGAGCTTTTCCTACAACACCTGGCCCATCCTTGTATGCATTGCTCAACTTACCACCCCTTGATATTTTTGCTAAAAGAGAGACTATCAAAGCCATCTGTAGGCTTAAACGCAATGGGTATTGGTATGACACTTGCTGGGATATTGGTAACATTGTTGAAGGTACTGATATGGACCTAACAGTTCTATCAATGCCATTCGATACAATGCCAACAATTCCAGTTTTGAAACAGCGCTATACAATACAAATTCCAGAGGCCCAAACTTATCTTTTGCCGGTTTGATAATGGTTGGAGAGAAAGGAGTATCTGTGTATTTAGTGACAGTCAGGCTACGCTTAAATCATTGCTTAATCCTCTAACCACGTCTAAACTGGTTATGCATTGTAAACCCAGGCTTAAATGTGTTGGAAAACACATTTTCCTGCTGACACTCAGGAATTTCAGGAAATGAATCTGCTGATCTTCTAAAATTGTTCGGAAACTGGTTTCCTGGGCCCAGAACCTGTACTCTCTTTGTCGTATACAGCCATCAAGACCACCATTAATGAGTGGGTCGACTTGACCCACAATCGTAAATGGGAGGACCTGAGGGGCTTTAGACAGACAAAGACCATGTTACCTGTTATCTCGAAGCGTCTCACAGACTTTCTGTTATCACTTAACAGAAAGAGTTGTGGGCAGCTGGTGGGATTATAAACACGTCATTTCTCTTGGGCCAAATATTTGCATATGATTGGCCTAGGAGCTAGTGCCTTCTGAGTTCCTGTGGTTTGGAGGAAGAATGTGAAGAGACGGCGGACCACTTTCTTAGTGTCTGCCCCGCTTTCTGTCAGATCAGAGTAAGCATATTTGGTACTGGAGTGTTGGGAGACGAACACCTGAGCTCTCTAACATCGCAGGATCTGCTAAGATTTATTAATAAATCCGGTAGATTTAGAGAACATCAAATAGGAACACTGGATATAGTACAATGGACGTAAAAGTTTTCTGAGTGCTGTATTCTTGAATACTCTTTTGTCTGTTCCAAAAAAAAAAAAAAAAAAAATACTTAAATCTGTGAAAGTGTTCATTACCTCTAGTGTATAATCATTTATAAGGTAATGTGATGGAATCGGTTAACGTCTCGAAAAGACCATCGATTTACATTTCTTTAAATTCAAAAACATTCAGCCCTATTCTAAATATTCCCAGAGAGTTCTGTTTCCGAGGATTTTATTTTCCTCGGGAGTAAAATCAAATCGGGGAACGAGAATTCGAACAAAATTTATCAATTTCGAATCAGCTGTTCAGTTGAATTTGACATTTAAATATAAATTTTAAATAAAAAGTCGTGCTAAAAAATACAAATATAAAAATGCACAGCATTAGATTACGTCTATTGCTAGACGAAGACGATACCGCCGAAATGCAGCAAGCAAGAGCTGTGAGGAGAGGTTCAAGGGACAGCACAAACCCTTTGGAGTTGCCGCAGTCACTGTAAGGTGGACCTCATTCCACACTCTTGCAACTTCCTCCACTCTTTAAAATGTGAAAATCTCCTTATTTTAGTATAAGTAAAATTTAGCGATAGACAGATATTTGCAATGATCGGCCCGTAGTATATAATATCTTTTAGCATTGTTATTCATTCAAAGCCAATTAATTTTGATTATTTAAATAAAATCAGGCATGCTCCAGAATTCACTTTCGAGTGAAAGTGAATTGAAATCACTTCAATTTCACGATTTGGTGCTCTAGAATCACGGTTGCCACATCAAAATTTTTTTTGGGGCCAAAAACAAAAGCAAAAAGGACCAAAATGGAAAAAAATGGAAAAAAATGGACCAAATTTTTTTTTAATTATTTTGTTTATTTAACAAGTAAGTTGCTAGAGAATACATTCATATATCATATCAAACTAAAACAAAAAAACATAAAAAAAGTGCTCAGAAATTCATATAGCACATATGTAATGAAAGGTATATAAAAATTACTTATAATATTTTAAGTGATTATTATATAGTACAAACATAAGTATATCACATTATATATTAGCAGAAAAAACAAAAAAAGAAGTGCTTACAAGTTCATATAGCATATATGTATTAAAAAGTGTGTAAAATGTGAAAACTACTTATAATATTTTAAGAGATTGTTATATAGTAAAAACATATATCACATTACACAATATCAAAAACAACAACAAAAAAATGGTTAGCAATTCAGATACAAAGAACATTTTTGGGACTGGAAATAAATCAAGTATATCGACAAATCAAAAAATAACAAGGCAGAAAGTATATTCTTTTATAGATGAATACAAATGTAAAGTCATTTTTGAATTTGAATTTAGAAAAAAACGGTATTCAAAACCAAAAAACAGTGCCATATACTCCTCAACAGAATGGCGTTGCTAAATCTTTACTGAGTAGTACTCAGTAGTATCGAAACCAAAGTAGATTTCGTCAGCAACTTAGATGCTCTTACATCGACCGGGTCTGTGTTTACATCTTTATCAGAAGCATGCAAAAACTTGGTGTGACTTCGGCGAATTTTGAGTGGATTTAATCAACAAATGAGCGCATCAAAGTTGTACGAAGACAAAGTTGCTTGAGACCGATTGAAGGAGAGAAGTTTTCAGGTTTCTGGCCAATAAAAGCACAAAAACACGCGAGTTTGTTTTCAAAAGGACTAAGTAGATAAAAAGTTGCAATTACTGTCCGACCGAAAACATGATGGCAGACTTACTGATGAAGCCATTGCCAGCAAGGCGGATTCAATTAGGCAGGTGTATTGAAAAAAAGTTATTTTATTGTTTTCAAATTATTGGTAAATGTTCAGATTACACTTCTGATTGGGATTAAAAATCACTTTTTGACTCAAATTTTGTTAATATGAATTGGGGCGTGCCGCCCTTTCCCGGTTCGGGTTCTTGTCGCTAAAATTTTTTCAAAAAATAGTACAAATAACTAAAAAAAAAAGATATGAATAAAAATGAATACATCATGCATAAATTGCACTTGTGTCGCCCAAATTAAAAGGTCAAGGTATTTGTATTCAAATCACATTTAAAAAAAAGTAAAAATTCGCGCGAAATAAAACCGAAATGGCCACCGAATTTAGTGCGTCATGTATCCATTTAGTTTCTTTTATTTGTTATTTTACTATTTATTGAATACATTTTAATGCCAAAAATCCGTTTTTCGGGAAGGGCCTGCTCTCCCTAATTCAAATAAACAAAATTTGGGTCAAAAAAGTGATTTTTAAAAAAATTCTCATCAAGTGTGTTCTGAAAAATTCCAAATAATTTTACTGCATTGAATAAAGACACTAGTTTGTTTAATATAACCTTTCATTACTACAACTTTCTTATGAAAGTTAATTACTTAATATTTTTGAAAAAGGACCAATTCAGGAAAAAAAGGACCAGCGGACCAAACGAAAATAAAAGGACCACTTTTGGTCCAAAAGGACCAAAGTGGCAACCGTGTCTAGAATTCACTTTGTGAAATGAAATCACTAGCATTTCACTCGTTGGTGCTCTATGATTCACTTTCACTTTTCTTTTCTTACTCGTTATTAAAAGTGAATTTCGAACGAATCCGCATGCTATAGAAACCGAATTCACTAAAAAAAAAGTGATTTGAATTCACTTTAGCAGCAACAAGTGAAATAGAACAACCGGCGCAAATTTAACAAAAAATTAATCAAGTATAGAAAATATGAATGAAAATAAAAATTTTAAGGAGAAAGCATAAAAGCTTCTCCCAGGATGCTTTATTCCTTAATTTATGGAGAAGCATCCAGACATCGCTAGAGGCTACGTCAAGGCCGATAAAGTAAAAGTAGAAGCACTGGCAATAATTGGAGACGAACCTTAAGAGCAATGGCCCACCATAAAAAGGAAGAAAATATAAAAAAATAGCAACAATCCCGGGACTAGGGCGACCGGGAGCAGCCCCTATATTGTTTAACACAGTAATTGAAGGTGTAATTGGCACTTCACAGTTTGGCTCCCCTTCCACTTTTGGAAATGTAGGCAGCACATGCTCCGTTGAAGAAATACTGCTGTGGTCGCTGCTGCTTCTTTTGCTGCCCGTAGTACCACCGCCTCTTCCACTGCCGGCACTTCCACGGTCGCCAACGCTGCCTCTGTTAATGTTACTTCTACTGCTGCTTCTTCAAATGCCTTTGAATTTTTTCGCTAGTATATTAGTTTTCTCAATATTTAGCGCATATTCCAATAAAACACTCATATTTTTAAATTTTCACAACCTCTTTTTGTTTTTTTTTCCTTGCGCCAATAACCAGCTGATCGAAAAATATAGCGAGTTGCAAGCATTACAACGAATTAAAAAAAAAATACTGAATTTGAATTCACTCGGTTTCTAGAGCACCAAAAACAATTTCACTCGATTTCAAATTCACTTTCGAATTCACTTTCACTCGGATTCTGGACCATGCCTGAATATCTTTCAGTTAAATTCAAACCTTGAATTAAAAGCGCCCAAAATTTGTTTGTCAATTATAATCGTTTAAAACCAGATTTTAAATATAATAGAGTTGTACAGAGTGAATAAATATAGAAATATTTCAATTAGTTGTAAGAAAAACTTATTATTTAGCTGACAAAGAAAATGTTAGTGTTTATTTTATTGTTTGAGCATGTATCACCACAAAATAGGTGACAAATGTATTTGATGTTTGTAAAATATACATACATTATAAAAATATTTTGTGTGCGTAAGAATTAGATAAGTCAACAGAAGGCAACTGGTTGTGAGCAGTAAAAGTCTGCTTCATCGAAAACAAAATAAGAGAAAAAGAAACGCCTCTACTGAAAATATTCTGCAAATACAATATTCACTTCTTTTTATTAAAATGTAAAAGAATTGCTGAAAAATTCTAACTTGTTTTCAGAGCAATCAATTTTGTTTTTCAACAAAATGCAACTTACAATTTTTAAAACTATCTTCACATGCTTTAAAATTTACAACGCTTTTTAAGAGTTAAACCATATTTTAAGTCGACTATAACTTACCTAAAATAGTGTTTATTTTAAAATACCCTCCAAGTCGTTAAAAAATGCTCTTAATTTATTTATAAATACGGGCCATTCTGTACATTTATTGTTAATATATCAATCGAATTGATGAATTATTAATGCAATACGTTCTTTGTTTATAGAATAAAAAACAAACAAAAAATATAAATTGTGAAATTTATTAGTTTTGTTTTTCAGTTCTAAATAATAGAAAGTAATTTCTCACTAAGGAACTAACTTGAAGAAAATAGTTGTTTTATACATCTTTTTATAAAATTGTACGAAAAGAAAGAAACAAAAAATGCAACCGTGGTACTTGGGTGGCAACATTTTTTATATTCACCATTGCTCGTTTGACAGTTCGCCAAGAGTGATTTACAAATTCCGTGATTTATTAACATTATTAATTAATTTAATTTAAAATAAATAATGCCCAGAGGGCCAAAACATTGTGTGGCAGGATGCCAGGAAGGAGTTCTTTTCCGATTTCCGGACGGGAAATTTCAGGAGCAGAGATAAGTAAGATAAATTTTCTGCGCGCCAATTTCAACACTAGCTATATTAAAACATATAATAAATACAAAAACATTTTTGTTAAAATGAATCCTATAACAGTCCAACTGCAAATTAATAATAATAAAATGGAATTTTTTCAAAATAATAACAAAAAATCACAAACATCTAAAGAAGTAGTTAAACAAACATTTATTGAATAAGAAACCATGGTTTAGCAACAAAAAATACAAATTTTAAAATCCAATTATTGTAAGAAAAGTCAACAGGATTTTATCAGGGCACAGTTTTTGTAAATAAACTTTGAATAGAATGAACATTTATGACAACAATTTATGCGAAGCATGTAATACAATTGAAGACAACGACTACATTATTTTCACTTGCACAAAATATGCAACAGTTAGATAAAATTTTCAACATATTAGACAATCCAGAAATTTAACAGAATTCATGCAAATTCAAAACATCAATCAATTTAATATCCTTTTGGATTTTGTTCATCAAACACAAATAGAATTATAAAAATTGTTATCCTTTTAAATTAGTAATGGCGATATTATTCTCGGGAATCAGGCCAAGTCAGTCTCTACGCCTCCCTTTGAAGTAGAGAGCTTACGGAGCAACATTAAATCCACACAAAAAAATCAATTTAAGTGTTTCTTGTTTTTGCTTTTATTTCTTTTTTGAGGCATGTGGTTGTTCTTGCTGATCTGTGTCGCTGTCTTCCAATTCGGTCTTGTTGCGTTTCCTTTCATAGAAGAGGATGATTACACAAAGAATCAATACTTCAGCGCAGATGCCCAAGGCCTCAAAGCGGCAAATTTGCCTTTAACACGAATATATGAAACATCACTAGCATCAGCATAGTGGCCAAATTCATTGGCTTCATTGTGTCAAAAATAATACACTTGAATTCGCCTCCATCTTCCAAGCTAATGGTAATTAAAATCAGTAAATATGCAATAATAATAATTAAAAAAACAAAACAAATAAGAGTTGTCACCTCATCTTTTTGTTTTCAGAAATTTCAACTTGGTTGCAAACAAATATACTCTTTAACAAATAAATAGAGGTAGTAATTTCGCAATACTATTTTAAAATCATGTTAATTTAAAATTTTTTTTTTTAATTTTCTCTACTTTCTAATAAATTATAAAATTGTACGGAACCTCCAAATATAATTTTACATTAGATTTTCGCTTACTTTGCTTGTTTTAAAAATGAATATAATATTTAGTAGCAGAAAATCCGGTGTTTATTAAAAAACCAACCTTGAATTTCACAATTTTTCTGTTAATTTCACCTTTTTTCACCACACATAACTACCATAGTAGTGATTCATAAAATCATAATTTAACGACTACTTTAATTCTTTTATGGTTACCTACAAAATTTTGATTGATTTATTTATCTGTAAGCTGCAATGAGAAAAATATTAAAAAATAACAAACAGAAATCAATCCGTTTGCAAAATACTTATCGTACATATGATTATTTGGTACAAAAATAATAAGAAGTATTCAGAAAAGCGTACACGGTATTAATCCCAAAAAAGTACTAATTTGAAAATTGAGAAATTTTGACAGTTGATTGAATAATGATGAGAGCTCACACGTATATGGCAAAAAGCTCGACCCCTGCACTTGCTCTCTTAGTGTCGGCTCATGTGCTCTATGTCACATACATTGTGCGCACATCATAACAAAAACAATTCAAAGTAGAGCTTCTGCGGCGAAACCAGAAGCAGTGTAGCAGAATATTTCAAAACGGTGCTCGAGTCGCAAAAACAAAAGGATTGAGGAGGCAGCTGAAATTCAGTGAGCAATTGTAGTTGTGCGTTTGTTTTCCTATCTGTTTGATTTACCTTTGTGGAAGCAAAAACAACCAAATATCCACGCTAGCGCTCGAATTTAAAAAAAAATCAAAAGAAATGAATCGGCGGCTGAAATTTAATTTAGTTTTGCGTTTGATTTTTTTTTATTTTTATTTACTGTATTTATCCACTATATATATATATCTTTCTGGAAGCAAAATCAACAAAAATGCAAGGTATAACTCGATAAAGAAGAATGTTTTAAAAAATAGTTGCACATTCCCGAACAAGAATTTGGCGTAAAAATTTGTGGGAAAAGCTTACATTTGTTCCCTTTTTTTACATTTAGAATACATACTTCTTTCCCGCGGATTTTTTTCACATTTTCGAAATTGTTTAGAATAGGAGAATGGGGAAGGAGAAAAAAATCACCGAGGAATTTTAATCTAGAATAGGAGTACGGGGAAAAGAAAAAAATATTCCCTGGGATTACATTTCGGGAATATTTAGAATAGGGCTGATTAAGTTTATCTGATACCAATGTGATAATGCCGTGAGTTCAGATTGAAGCAAATTGTGTGCCTCATCAGAATAGTGTAAAATAAACAGTTTCACATCATCAGCATACATCAAAAGTTTTGAGTAACGGATAATAGATGGGAGGTCATTGATGTAAATATGGAACAAAATGGGACCAAGATAACTACCCTGAGGTACTCCAGATGGAACTACAATAGCGAATGATGTTTTTGAACACCACTCTCTGATTTGTATTTATTACGTAAGAAATGATCCATTGTAACAACAATATTGGAAAACTCGAATTAGAGTTATTATTTTTGCTCGAGGTGAAAAAATAGGTGATCCATCAAAAAGCTTGTATTCCCGATAAATGAAAAAGTTAAAAATTATTATATATTCAAATTGCATAAATGTAAAAGATAATCAATTTCCTACTTCCTTATACCTTTTTCAACGCCAACAAAACACTATAAATATTTTTTTTTTTAAATCAATTTTAATATCACCTAAAATAATTTTTTTCCGTTAATTACTCGAAATCTGATCTTCAACTGGCGACAAAATCAAAACCAAACAATGCACAGAGTACTGAAGCTTCGCATCGTGTAGCTCTGGTATTCATCTAACGAC
The DNA here is from genome assembly GCA_963691655.1 of Toxonevra muliebris. Classification (NCBI taxonomy): domain Eukaryota; kingdom Metazoa; phylum Arthropoda; class Insecta; order Diptera; family Pallopteridae; genus Toxonevra; species Toxonevra muliebris. The sequence continues at coordinate 50,516,371 of OY829328.1, read as the reverse complement.
TAGGTGGCATGAATACGCATAAAAAGTTTTTAAATGTATTTTAAATTGTATCAAGCGGAAGCCTTCTGGAGACGGTCCTGCATACTATAGGGTTAACCTTATCAAACGCTTTAAAAAAACTTGAATTGTAGAGTGCTTTAACTGATGTGTAATGATTAATTCAAATAACTTTGGTGTCACACTAAGTTTACCTATACCGCGGTAGTTTGTAATGTCGGATTTTGAACCACCCTTATGCAAAGTAGTTATATCTGAATCTGGGGAAAATACCTGAACATAGTGAAGCATTAAAAATTTCAGAAAGTGCTTTTAACAAGAACTGCGCACACATTTTTAAAATGCAGCTTGGAACTTTCTCTGGCCCACAGGTATAGGCCAACTTTAGCGATTTAAGCTGATAAAAACGTCTGTAGGGCTAATAACCAACAGTTGCTGAGATAGGACAGGAATACCATTTTTTTATTTGAACAGCAAAAGAAGTATTCAAGAATACAGCACTCAGACAACTTTTACGTCCATTGTACTATATCCAGTGTTCCTACTTGATGTTCTCTAAATCTACCAGATCTATTAATAAATCTTAGCAGATCCTGCGGTGTTAGAGAGCTCAGGTGTTCGTCTCCCAACACTTCAGTACCAAATATGCTTACTCTCATCTGACAGAAAGCGGGGCAGACACTAAGAAAGTGGTCCGCCGTCTCTTCACATTTTTCCTCCAAACCACAGGAAGCACAGAAGGCCAATCATATTCAAATGTTTGGACAAAGAGAAGTGACCTGTATATAATCCCACCAGCTGCCTACAGCTCTTTCTGTTAAGTGATAACAGAAAGTATGTTAGACGCTTCGAAATAACAGGTAATATGGCCTTTGTCTGTCTTAAGCCCTTCAGTTCCTCCCATTTACGATTGTGGGCCGAATCGACTGACTCATTAATGGTGGTCTTGATGGCGGTAGACGACAAAGAGAGTACAGGTTCTGGGCCCTGGAAACCAGTTTCCGAACCCTTTCTGGCCAGAAGGTCAGCCGATTCATTTTCTGATATTCCTGAGTGTTCAGAAACCCATATCAACAGCAGATTATTGTGTTTTCCAACCTAATCATAGCCTTATAAAGCCATGAGACCTTATAAGGTGATAGGCCCCATGTTTTGCCAAAAATAACCCTGCATTGACAAAAAGCTGCCAGCGTCTTGGATACCTTTAGCTCAACATGAGAACGCCATTGAAGGTTGGTATCTTCTTGGGATAGCTGAATAGTGATTCCTCCGAGTACCAGTTTTAAGAGGATTAACCGATAGCCCGTTTGAGCAACACCAAGAGTCAATCATATTCAGAGCAGTTTGGGCCTTCCTACAAACATACCCGACCGATTGGCCCGTAATTAAGCAGGCAACGTCATCGGCATAGGCCTGTGTGTAGATACCCGACTCATATAGGGAAACAAGCAGAGAGCCAACCAGCAGACACCAAAGCAGTGGAGAGAGTACAACTCCTTGGGGCATCCTCTATTCACGTCACAAGTCACCGATTGACCACAGTCAGCTAGAACCATCATAAGTCAGTGTGACATAATTGAGAGTATCCAGTTAACAAGAACCGGATCAACTTCATGCTGTTTTGCTGTATTTCACATACCGTCAAAAGTCGCGATGTCAAAAGCTCCCTCAATATCAACAAAAAAAACCAATAGTGTATTCTTTCCTGTTGAGGGCCCGCCCAATCTGACCTACCATATTTTGCAGGGCCGTCTCACAAGATTTTCCACATTGGTAAGCATGCTGAAATGAAGAGAGAAGATGTAATAATACCGACTCTCTACGGATGCGGTGTTCAACATAGGGTTCAAACATTTTAGTAAGAAAGACATAATACTAAAAGCAAATTGCCCAGAACTGCAAAAATTCCTCAGCTGCAACGACACATCGCTTAAATCACTTCACTTAAATCGATTAACATTCCCAACTCATCATCATCAATTTATTGTGACATTTCAACAGCAATTGCATGTCCGTTTTTTACCGAAAAAATATCGAAAAACGATTATCAGAAAAATTTATTATTGCACACGGTGGCGTGCGTTTAACCACTCATGCGTTTGGCCACACATGCACAAAGAGATATCAGATTTTGTCAAGCGATGTCTGCTTTGCCAAAAGGCGCAGGTTAACCGTCATAATCATGCACCACTTTAATCGTACGAATTGCCATCGCAAAGCTTCAAACATATCAGCATTGATCTTATAGGCATACTGCCTCAATCACACGAATTCAAATACTGCCCCACATTGACCAATATACACGGTGGCCCGAAGCCGTGCCAATCGAAGACATTCAAGCAGACACAGTTGCCAAAGCACGCATAAGCGTTTGGATTTTTCGTTTCGGAATTCCAGCACGTATTACTACAGATCAACTCTTCGCCTTCCGGGTGAGTTTCTCCACGACGACAACAAATTTCAACCACAATAAGATTTCGCCAAAGATTTCACAGAGATGATGCACACAATTCGACCAAGGAACTTAAGGACACGTCACATGTGTTTGTATGACAACGCCCTACGATGGCCCATACGAGGCAAAATCTAAACACAACAAACATTTCACCATCAATATAAAAGGAAAATTCGTCAACGTATACATTGACCAACTAAAGCCGGTTTATATGGAAGCACAAGATAACATCATTCAGCAGAACAAAACAAATAACACTAACACGGTTACTGCCACTCAGCGCACGAGCAGACTTCTTAGACTTCCCGTCCGTGCTATGACGTAAAGTCTAGGGGGAGTACTGTGGCGATCTGGCATCACCAAAGAAACAACCATAACTATCGTACTATATAAACAGTAAAAATTTAGACCAATAAAATGAGACCGACAGTAAAACATCGGCTATTATAAAATGCGCATCTTAACTAAAAATAAATTGACTCAAATAATATTAAATTTTAACTTAACAGATGTAAATAAACTTAACTAAATTTAATTTAAAAACCGTGAAATTTATTTACTACAGATCCAAGGTTCTTGGATTGTTGTTATGTGAGGGAGTGTATGCAACATAGAAAGGCGTTTACATAGGAGTGCAGTAGCAGACTTGGAATGTTGCAAATTTATCTGAGTTACTGTAAGTCCTCAGATAGGTTCCGCAATATTTGCAGAGTTAGAACACCGGAGTAGCCTCTCGTTATCATTGTCGGCAACAGTAGGCGTCACAGAGGTGGCGTTAATACTTTGGAAAGTATTAAAGCCTCCCCTGCGTGCCCGCAATGCAAGAGATGGCAGTATCGGTCTTCGTCCTCTTTACCCGAGCGTGCCTGAAGAAAGCGGCTTGGTTTCTCTGAGGAACCTCTGCATCGGTTGTTGTAACCTCAGCAGAGCGTACTCTTTGAAACATTGGCCATAATTGGGTCTTCAACCAAAGCAGTGGCCGAGGCCTCCTTACGTCTGTTTACCGACCTAATCTTCCTCCATTTGCGTCTCATACCGCGAGAAGGTTGTGGTCCCAGTACGCCAGATTCTCCTCACTCAATTACGGCACGTATCGAAATACATGTTGATCCCCTTGAGTGCTTAACAGCCTGACGGAATATCATTTACTAACTACGGCAAGAAGTGTGAGTAATTTCCATTTGTTGTAGCGCCGGCGAACTCCACCATATTAAACAAAAAAAACATGATTGTTTAAAACAGAGGACTTTTCAAAATATAAACAGCTATGCTTAATTTATTTTGTATATTTAAAGGAAAGTATAAAATGAATAAGTATTATTGCTTTAAGCAATCATAATTTCGACTCATCGATCCACTTTTAACTTCTATCTATGCAGAACTGTTTTCCCTAGCTATTGAAAAGTTGACGTAAATTTAGTCAAAACTGGTTCAATGAGTCTCAATTTAATTGAATTGATTCATTCAACAAGTCTCTTAATAGACGAATCAGAGGAAGACGACTAAAACATTGCCCTGTAGTCACTGGCAGGCATGGCGGAGGGAATTTTTTGTAATTGAATAAATTAGTTTTTTCATGGTCTTTAACATTTCCACGAAATAAATATAAATATTGACCAGCTAATCAATAGGGAAGCTCTGAAGACCCAAATGCTTCTTCAGCCATTGTTAATATTTTCACTTTGTGGAATATTTAGACATGAAATCTATTCGAATCACATTAACGTTGTTTTAAGATTGATTAGTAGGGAGAAGGGTTCATTTCTCCCATGGGTTGCCACTACCATCAGAGCTTAACTCCTTTAAACCTACTTCGAAGCTCCGAAACATAGAATGAGTGGGTACCACTTCCAAATCAGGGATGAGCTGGGACAGATTTGAAGTAAAAGTGGGAAATGGCACCCAAGAGGACATTCATCACGCTGATAAAGTCAATGCCTCGAAGATTTGAGGTAATGAATAAAAATAAGGAATATCATAAAATTGTTGCTTTTATTTTGCACAGCCCTTAGTGCATATTTCTTTGATTTCTTTGAAATAATTTTTCTTGGGACATTTTTTTTAACTTTTAAGTTTTTCATTCTATAATTTGATCATTTATTTCTTTTAAATAAAAATTAATAATATTCATAAAATAAGTATGATATGCCTACTTTTGTTGCTTTAGATTTGCACAGTACTGTACATTTCCCAACACAGTCTCACCATCTAAATGGAGACAAACAAAGGTTAAATTATAATAGCGGGTCTTGGCAGTTTGCAGCGCTGCTCTGGCCCCTTTTGAATGCTGCCACATGGACCCTTTTGAAGCACTTGATTTAAGAATGATTTTCAGACCATTATCTGCAATTTTCAATGAGTAATGGCGGATTTTGTAAATTTCGTTTTTCGCTTTTTTTAGCCCAACTAGTCATAGGGAAAATCTGAAAAAATTCACAGTAATTCCTTGGTTTTGGAGACATATTTGGAATTTTTCGCGAATTTTCTAACGTGAAATTCGCGATGAAAAAAATCGCGAAACTTTTTACATGCGATTTTTTCATACAAAAATAGGTTTACTACTGTGATCTTTCTTATGTAAATAAATCGCTTCAGAATACTCACACTCCAATTTTTCAGATTTTTGCAAAATGTGGACGGGGTTGACCCCCGAAATTTGCATTTCATATGAAAGGTACTTATTTGTAATACCATAAGACCATGAAAAAAGTCAATTACATCTATTTCATATGAAAGGTATTTATTTGTAATACCATAAGGCCATAAAAAAATCAATTACAGCTATTAACTATCTGCTATTTTTGCAGAATTTTTTTGAAAATTTGTTTGCAAAACTTTTTTTTATGAAAGTTCAACAATTTTTTGCCACCCGAGTTGAGTTACACCGCGCTCCACGAGAAATAATTCATGTTAAGAAATTGATGTTAAGAAATAAATGGAAAGTGAAGAGGTCTCCACTTATCACTTATTGTAGATGGTTGACAATTTATTGCTAGTAAAATTTTCTACCATTTATTGCTGCAATGAACTGTCATTTCGCAGCTTGAAAGCTACATTTCGGTATACATACTTTCTGTATATATATTTTTGTGCAAGCGGGAAATTGAAATTAAAAAAAAAAAATTAAAATGGAGTGCCCTTTACTAGCAGAGAAAAACTGATTTTTTTACCACGATGCGCTATAGTAATTTAGGCTTAAGATAAATAAAAAAAAATAGTATTAGTTTTTTTTATATATATATTTATAAAAATATTCCTTTAAATTATATACTGACTTACTTTTAAAGGGATTCCCATTGTTTTTGAAAGACATACTAATAAGAGCACGAAACCTATAAGCTTCATTGTTAAATACTTTATTCATACAATTATTCTGACTTATTTCCTAAAATGTCCACTCTTTCAAATTATAACTGCAAAAATATAAGAACAACAACCACTTATAAGCATTCCAGTCTCTAATTGAAACATAGATTTTTCAACACAACAGGGTATTTCTTGGCCTCATATACACGAATACTAGCAGATTTACTATAACTTTTAGTATTACTCGTTTTAAATAACATATTGCAATACCCTGTCTACGAAATTTTTCACATTGCTAGTTAAAATAAATACGACTTTGTGGTCTACTAAGTTTCCTGTCGTCATAGAAATGATGTCGTTGCACAGTGGCCGATTTTGCATTAGTAGCGTTTTGCATTAGTTTGGATATAAGCAGAATGAAAAAAAAAACCTAATTAATTAATAGGTAAATTAGTGATGGGAACTATCGAATTAAATCTCGAATTATTCTATAGTTAAACAATTTTCACTCATTCAATAGTTGTGGAAGAAATCATGAGTGATTTTTCGATTAACTGAACGAATTTTTTCTATTGGCGAAATATACCCACGGTTGCCACTTTGGTACAATTCCACCAAAACTGGTACATTTTTTTTAATTTTTCTGCGCTTGGTACATTGGTACATGTTTTTAAAATCTGGTACATTCTGTGGGCAAAGTCAGCTTTTATAATAATTAAGAATTGTAAACTTATTTTCAAAATAGTTTTTGTTAAAAAAGGTCAAATTTAAATATATATAATATATAATGCTTTCAAAAGAATTGTGTGACGAAAGGTAAAAGTCTCATATCTAACTATTTTTAAAATACAAAATATATATTAATTAATGTGTTACTTTTTATTAAGTATGTAGTATGGTATTCTGGCTTAATTTTTAAGGTTATTTCGGGAATTTTTTATTATAACAAAATAGAATACAATTATTTTGTTTTTTTTTTATATGTTAGTATTGACATCTTTAACTGTACAAACAAAATTTTTTGGAGTTTATGTTACGATATTTTTTTTAGCGTTTTTTACGTCCAAAGTGGACATCTAAAAAAAGGTGTAGGGCTGGTTTGTTTAAAAAACAGCAAAACGGCGGACTTCCAGAATTTTTTTTTCAAAATCACCTTGTTTCTGTTGAAAATCGTTGTAAAAATAGGAAATAATGATTAAAATAAATATTTCTACCTGCGAGAGCCATTGGCGTGTAAAATAACATATTAAAAGTTCAGCCCAATTCTCTTACACTCTTGGGCCGGTCAAAAAACCGTTGTTTCGAGAAAAACGCTTTTAAAGTTTTAACGAGAGATAAATTATTCACAATTTTGGTCTCAAATTTTTACAGTATATTTTCAATATATTGTACTTTTGAAATACATTTAAAAAATACTCAATTTTTTGAAACTCGAACACCAGACTACATCCTTAATAAATAACATTTAATGTTACTTATTATATTGGTACATTTTTCCCCCATTTGGTACATTTTTAGAAAATATTGGTACAAAATAAAATGAGTAAGTGGCAACCGTGGTTATACCAACGATTTTTCTGTAAGGCTATGGTTATATTAGGCTGTGGTTATATTGGGAGTATGCTCGGCGAACACCATGAAATTGTTGTTGCACCGAACACTAAGGATGTGGTTATATTACGAGTATGCTCGGCGAGCACCATGAAATTGTTGCACCGAACACAAAGAGAGAGTCTTTACTCACTCGCACAGCGAACACTCTTTTTGATTTTTCAACTCTCTGCCCAAAATTTGTTATACAAGCAGGCAGATGTTACACGGTCAATGTTTCCTGTTTTTGTTCTGTCTTCATCGTTTTGTTTTAGGCCCTGTAACAATTTTTTGCTGTATGTTTATTTACTACTTTTATCTGTAAATATGTTTTTACACTAGTAGAAAGCCCACGGAGCAACTCTAAATCAAAAAAAAAATAAATAAAAGTATTTAATTTTATTTTAGAGTGAATAAAAATTCATCCAATCAAACTATAATGACAATATAAGGTAATTTTGGCGGCAATAGCAACAAATTATACAAAAAATATTACATTTATGTATGAAAAACGCAGAAAAAAACTATTTGCAAACTATTAAAATAAGCTCCGCCAATTTGTCTCTTGGTCATTCGTTTTTATAAAAATTATTAAATAATTTTTTAAACAGCAGTCTCACAACCAAAACAAAAACCAAACAGCCCAAAGGGCGGCAAAGAAAAGAAAATGTATTTATAAGTTAGTAAAAAGTGTAGTATTTTCCATAAAATATGAGAATTTTCCAATAAAATGCTACAGTGTATCCTCGGCAAACCTATTTTATTTGAAGTGATATAGGTTTTTTCCGTTAGGGCGAAGTTACACGATCAATGTTTTGCTGTCAAACAATGAAATTGTTGTTGTTTGAAAAATTAACACTGAGTAAAAGAGAGAACCACATTTCACTTCAAACTTTTTTACTGACGAAAAAAACCTACATCACTTCAAATAAAATGGGGTTGTTGAAAATACACTGTTGCATTTTATTTTATGACATATACTGGACTTTTTACTTATAAACACATTTTTTTTCTTTGCCACCCTTTGCCTTGTTTGGCTTTTGTTTCTTTGTAAAAATTAGTGCTGTTAAAAAATTACTTAATAATTATTATAAAAACACGGTAATTCAATGGCAAAGTAACAAAGTGGCAGAACTTATTTTAATAGTTCGCAAATTTTAAAGATTATTCTTCTGCGTTTTTCAGATAGAAATGTACCAACATTATCTCATATTGTCAATATAATTATTTTTCATCCAATTCCATTCCAATTTTTGAATTTTCATTCACTCAAAAATACATTTAAATACTTTTTTGTTGGAAAAACATAGTTACAGATAAAAGTATTAAAAAATAACATTCAGCAAAAAACTGATAGTTTAACATGGCATCAAACAAGAGAGTAAAAATAGAAAACATTGACAGCAAAACATTGACCGTGTAACATCGCCCTAAGGCTGATGTCAATGTTGTTGCTTTAAAAAATGAACACTGAGCAAAAGAGAGTGTGAACACATTTCACAAATTTTTTTGCTGACGGAAAAAATCTACATCCCTTCAAATAAAATAGGGTTGACGAGGATACACTGTTGTATTTTACTGGAAAATACTAATATTTAATGGAAAGTACTACACTTTTACTAACTTATAAATACATTTTTTTCTTTGCCACCCTTTGCGCTGTTTGGCTTGCGTTTGGTTGTGAGACTGCTTTTTAAAAAATTACTTAATAATGTTTCATAGAAACATGGTAACTCAATGACCAAAAAACAAATTGGTGGAGCTTACTTTAATTGTTTGCAAATTTTAAACAGTATTTCTCTGCGTTTTTCATATATAAATGCAATATTTTTTGTACAATTTGTTGCTATTTCCACCAACATTATCTCATATTGTCTTTATAATTATTTTCATTCACTCCAAATACAATTAAATACTTTTTAGTTGGAACATAAAAGTATTAAAAAATAACATACAGCAAAAAACTGATAGTGTAACAGGGCATCAGACAAACCGATGAAAAGCGAGTAAAACAGAAAACATTGACAGCAAAACATTGACCATGTAACATCAGCCTTAGGGCAATACTTTAATGCAGATAAAAAAAGTTACCGGAACAAGTAACCGCTATCATAGTTATTCTATCGCGAAGAGAAAAACTTTAAAAAAATTAAAAGTTCGATAATACCATTTCAAGTTTGAATTCGTGACGATAAAGACTTGTGATTGAAGATTTTTTGGTTATAATATTTCCAAGCACATTTGATGCGTAAGCGCCTGGTTATATTGGTGCTCGGTGTTCGACGAACACAAAACATTTTCTACCGTGCTCGGTCAAGGTGGTTACATTCAGCTCGTTGCAGAGTTGTTTTTTGTCAAAATATACTCGTTTGTTTAATACTATTTTATATGTAATGATACTGTTTTGTAAAATAACCCTGAATACTCGGCGTGTTCGGTGTACAATAGATCGAGCATATCGTGTTCGGTGTGAGAGTGAGTACAGACTCTCTCTTTGTGCTCGGTACAACAACAATTTCATGGTGTTCGCTGAGCATACTCGCAATATAACCACAGCCTAAGCAGCCTCGAAAAATTACGCATTTAACAATTTCATATTAAGTAAGTCTGAAGGCCAAAGTGTATTTAAATAAAAGGTGAGACCCCGTAAATATGTCGGCTAAATTATAAATCGAATTTTAAAAATAATTCAAAGAAAAGTTGTTGCTTATTCAAATCTTTGTAAAAAAAAAGAAATATAATCGACACACTCAGCCATTTCACTACAATCGTAATGTTTTCAGACTCAATAAAATTAGACCGCTTGCTTTTAAACATGTGGTTAGACCGCGTCTCTAAAACACATTTGACCATATGATTTAGGTCTGCAAAATTCTGCACTGAACCCTCCTCGAAGGTGCCGGCTTGTAATGGACACCACAGTGAGTCCTGTCAGTTGACAGGAGGTGTTCAGCTAAAATAAGGATGGAAATTCAGGTGTTTGTTACTCTTCGATAGTACAGCATTTGAGTCTGCACTCTTATCATGGTCGGGGGTATAAGGGCTGGATCAAGGTGTCACGCGACCCGTGCCAAGGATCAGCCCAGTCTTTAACGTGAGTTTGGTCGCAGATACTTGGTCGCCTCAGTAAGCAACTGTGACTTTACTGTGTTAATTGGGGCTATGACACGGTGGGCCTACTTTCCCCCACACTCGTGGGATTTAAATATGAAAACACCAAATTTAAAAAAAATAAACAAATTAGTAGGTACGCAAACTGCTTCTCAACTGGCGGATCAGGTGGAACTTAATGTTCTCAATACTGAACGCCAGGTTTTAACTCCTAAACGGAGAGGGCAGACGGAGGGCAAAGGGAACAGAGGCATAATTCTGCACCTGTGCCTAGGACGGTAATTGGAGCCGAGAAACGGAAGGAAAGTCGGGGAACTGTGGGTGCTGAGGGTGCTTCGACATCCAAGGCCACAACTACACAGCCCTCGACAAATACTGAACATGGTATGCAGATTCCCGGCTTCGGCGCTGCCAGAAAGGCGACCGGTCTGAGTGAGGCGGGTACCAAATGGTATCTGCGCTGACCAGCTAAGCAGACCCCGACAAAGTACTCCTGTCAGATATCGATGATGCACTGGCGGAGAGTAATGCGAAGGGGAAACCAGCACAGAAGTAACGCGGAGATGGCCAGCATTAGAGTTGCTCAAATTAATCTTCACCATGTGAAGGCCGCCTCGGCAGTCATCGCTAGAGCAACACTCGGGTCCAACCTGAGCATGGTGCTGGCCCAGGAACTCTGGGTATTCAGGGGCAAAATCAGAGGTTTGGCTAATACATAGCTACTATGGGACATCAGGTGCGATAAACCAAGAGCCTGCATAGTATTAACGAAAAATATGAAATTCTTGTGTCTTCCAGAGCTCCTCTCTAGAGATCTAGTAGCGGTGCAGTCAACATCAACGGGTGTACGCGTGGCGTAATATTCGCATCAGGATACCTACCAGGGGAAGATCCTCGGGCCCCACCCGAGCTTGTCTACAAACTGGTAGAGTACAGTGAAAAGAAGAAGCAACCTCTAATACTTGGATGTGACGCCCCATAACGAGGTATGGGGGAGCACAGACACAAACAAGCGTGGTTAGTACCTTCTTGAATTTATCATTAGTAATAAATTAGAAATTCTAAACGTGGGTGATACACCCACTTTCGTAACTAGCGTAAGGAAAGAAGTCCTGGACATAACCCTAGGAAACACTTGGGGCTCTAGTCTTGTTAAGAATTGGATAGTATCCAATGGACCATCAATGTCCGATCATAGTATACTGCGATTTGACATAGAGGGGGAGCAATTAATGCAAAGAACTTTAAGGAATCCGAGAAAAACAAACTGGCAAAAATACTTAGACAATCTGAATACAAACCTAAGGCAAATAAGATTAGGCGACTGTATCAGAAATGAAGTGCAACTAGAAACTACTGTAGGAAGTTTCAATAAATTAATTATTGATTCAAAGAAGGATAGCTGTCCAATAAGCAAGGTGAGCTCTGCCAAGGACATACCTTGGTGGAACAATAATCTAATGAAACTAAGAACGGAGGTTTGAAGGTTATCAAATAGATCAAAAATTACCGGGGATTGGACAGAATATAGAAGGACTCTAACACTCTACAACAAAGAGATTAGAGAGGCAAAACATTTCAGAAACTTTTGCGGTAGCATTGAGCACACCACTGAGGTATCAAAACTCTATAAAGTGTTAGCCAGAGGCAGTAGTATATCATCCTTTCCTTCACGGAAAATAAAGAAGACAGTGTAAAATTACTTCTTGGCACACACTTCCCAGGATCCTCCACACTTGTCGCAGCAGGGTCAGAATATATTGAAAACCTGGGAATAATAAGAAGGAATGAATGGATCTTGCAAATAAAATTTGCACGGAACCTAGGATCAGATGGGCAATTAATACCTTTAAACCATTGAAATCACCTGGAGCAGACGGAATTTTTCCTGCATTACTTCAGAAAGGTATAGAGCAGCTACTAGGTCCATTGACGAGAATAGCTAGAAGCAGTATAGCTCTAGGATACATACTTAGAATATGTAGAAAGCAAAGGTGGTATTTTTGCCGAAGGTAGGTAAGAAGGACCCACTAACATCCTTTGTTCTAAAAACTCTAGAGAAAGTTGTAGATAACTATATCCGGACCACAGTCTTAGTAAGAAATCCGCTGCACTCCTGTCAGCATGCCTATAGAGCAGGGTATTCCACTGAAACTGTTCTTTATCAACTGACGAACTTATTGCAGGATAGCTTTGGGGGGAAAAGGAAACGGCGCCTTCCTTGACATAGAAGGTGCCTTTGACAATACTTCACATGACGCGATCAGATGAGCACTTACAAGAAGAGGGGTTGACAATACTCTAGCTTCTTGGATGAGTAATATGCTTCATACCAGGAAGGTAGAACTACCAACTAGTACAGGAAGTATAATCGTTAACACCACAAGGCATTGCCCACAAGGAGGTGTTCTATCACCACTTATGTGGAGTATAGTAGTAGACGAGCAATTGGTAACATTAGGAAACAATGGTTTGTCATTTCAAGGCTATGCGGACGACATAGACATCATCTGTAGAGGCAAATTTGAGGACACTCAATATGATAGAATTTAGCTAGAAATTAAATTAACGAAAAAATTGAGCGCCACGGTTGGGCTGAATATTAATCCAGCAAAAACAACAGTAGTACCAAAGATCTTAATAATATAAAGATGTCTCACTCCCATACATTTGCTTGTTCGCATAAAAATTTCTATTCGGATTTATAATAAGTCCATATAAGAGTAACATATGACATCAAAACAGCAAGAGAACATTTTTTTCTTTGTTGTTGACGAAAGCGCGACGCTGCAAAAAAGTGAAACAAATCATCGTAAAATTGTGTGTACTCGTAAATATTCACGATTACAAACGAAGTGCAATTGTACCTACACACAAACATCTTTGTCAAAGCATAAGCAATGAAATTTTGTGTTTTTGGAAATAAATATTTTCTAGTTTCTTTGTGCAAACAGCGACAAATGTGTGTATGAACGACAATGTTATGCAAAATATGCATTCATGGCAACTATAGAGTAGATTATATGGAATTTTTCAGAAGAAGAAGAAAAAAATAAGCGGTCATGTGGACATAGTAATTATTCTACGTCGAAGAAGACGGGTAGTACTTGTGGGTTTAATAATAATTTAATAACATAAAATATTTTATTAACGTTTTTAAGATTTATTTTTCATAACAAAATATATACATAAATGGGTTATATGAATTATATAAAAATTAATGAAAGTAAAACAGAAAAAAATAACCCATCAAATTGGATGATTTAACAAGTTAAATTTTTTTTTCGAAAACTTAAGCAAAGGCAATAAAATATATTTAAAAATACTAAAATTAATAAAGATTATTCACATAAAGCATCTATTAAATATCTACTCCAACTAATTTATTTTTCGTAATACTGTAGAATTCCTATAATTCCTAATCGCAAGAAACCAGCAATTTTTTACGAATTACAAGGGTTTTCGGTATAACGAGGTTAAAATAAGAAAAATATGAATTAACGGGGCTTATTTAATAGAAAGAAAAAGAAAAATAATTATTCATTTAGCTAAAATATGATCTAAGCCTGTAATTTTTTGTTGCTAGCTCTTCTCGCGTATCTTGTCTACTGAATTTTCATACACCTCTGGTAAAACAACGAACAAACTGACCTACATGGATGGAATGAATTAAAAAACTCGCAACCGGAAATTCCTGCACCTGTAATAAAGAAAATGAGTTCTACTGAAAGGATGTTTTAATGTTTGACGAAGTTGTAATTAGGAGGAATTTGATTTATAATATTTCAGTCGATGTTATAGATTCATTGGAATATTTAAGCTACAAGCGATCTAATAAAGGTCAAGTCTGCTCTTTTATGCTGAGGGGCTTATTTCACAAATGGATATTCGTTTTTGATTATGTTGTTCCAGAAACTTCCATTAAGGGCCATATTTAAAAAAAAAATTATACTTGCTAAATAACACACAGATTGCAACAGAAATGCATTTAAGAATACAAGTGATTAAGAAGTGAGTAAGAATTGTGATCAAGGCCCAAACAATTGAAAATATTTTGATCTCTTGGGTGCATTAGTGGAATAAATAAAAATATATCTACATATTATTTTAACTAACTTTGTGAGTCCTGATGGCACAATTCAGATTGACGTCAAAAGAGCCATTTTTGAGTTAGAAACTAGAAATTTAGTCACATGATCAGCCACCAACTTTTAAGTTTGAACGTTAAACAACAATGTTGATGCAACAATAGAATGGTCTGAGAGCATATAAATGTAAAAAGATTTGTTTCAAATCAAAACTTTTTTTTCATAAGTTTTTTGTAAGTTCAATATAATGGCAACTCCCCAGTAATCAGTGCATTTGCGCTTTGATATTCCGTCAGTACTTACGAATGCACTTGATCATTTTACGAATATTTTTCTCGCTTTTTTTCCTTAGCGACAGCAAAGAAAAAAATTAAATAAAGCATTATTAAATGGTTTGTTATTACTCTTAAAGATACTAATTGCTCATCTATGATATGTAATTCGACGTATAATAATTACTATGTCTACATGACCGCTTATTTTTTCTTCTTCTTCCTAAAAATTCCATATGTTCTACTCTACAGTTGTCATAAAATGCATATTTGGCATAACATTACCATCCAAACACATATTTGTCGCTGTTTGCACAAAGAAACCAGAAAATATTTATTTCCAAGAACACAAACTTTCATTGCTTATGCTTTGACAAATATGTTTGTGTGTAGGCACAATTGCACTTCGTTTGTAATTTGTGCTTTGATATTTCCTCAGCATATACGAGTAGACACGACAATTTCACGAAATTTCAAAAAATTTCTTTGCCCTATGCTTTGGCAAATTTGAAATTTGTGTAGATGATATTTTTCAAAGCAACAACAAACAAAAAAACTTACTCTTTGGTGTCTTACTTTATTTTTAACTCTCTTGGTTTTGCTTTTCAAATAATATTTTCTCTTTCTGAATTAACATAAATTTTTATGCGGACAAATAAATGCATGGAGTGAGACATCTTTATATTATTAAGATCTGTGGTAATGCCATTTACAAGAACATACAAACTTATGTATCTCAAACCTATTCGCTTAGACGGTATAGAGATAGAACTTCAGAAAGAAGTAAAATTCTTGGGTATCCATTTAGACCAAAAATTATTGTGGAAAACACACATTGAGAAGATAAAACAGAAAGCCATCAAAACTTTCATGACGTATGGAACTATTGCGGGTAAAAGTTGGGGCTGTAGACTAAAAATCCTGGAAAACTGTACGAAGCAACAGACAGTAATTAACACTCTTAGCAAGATACAAAGACTTGCATGTGTATGTATTACGGGAGCTATGCGAACATGCCCAACGGCATCAATGGAGATACTCTCTGATCTCACTCCTCTTCATATTTTCATCCAGTCCCAAGCGAGGAGTGCGATTTCAAGGGTAGCTGGAAACAACATCAGCACAGGCAGTTATCTCAACCGAAAGAAGATAAAGCTTCTCGCTGAACAACTTCCTGAAATCTTGATGCCAAGGGACTCGGTACTTTCATCGTTCAGCTTTAAAAAATACTTTCAAACTGAGCTTAGTAATAAAAAAGATTGAGAAGGTGTATCAAGGACATACAAGGTAAACCAGCATAACATGGTACACCGACGGCTCCCTCACCGACGAAGGAGCCGGGGCGGGTGTATACGGACCAGGGAAATGATACTCTTAACTACTAGGTACGAACACCTCTATCTTTCAAGCGGAAGTGTATGCGATAGATAGACGTGCGCACTTTAATCTTGAACGCAACTACCAGAACCGCAGAATAGCAATACTAACTGACAGCCAGGCAGTTATCAAAGCACTTAGTTCTCACCAAGTCACATCAAGGTTGGTGATGGAGTGCATTGCTAAGCTGAACATTCTGGAACAACTCAATCAGGTGTGGATTCTATGGGTTCCGGGGCATGTAGGGATTAATGGAAACGAAATGGCAGATAAACTTGCCAGGAAATGAGCATCATCTCCAATTGTAGGGCCCGAACCGTTTTGTGGATTAGGATCGGGTAACATCTCACGTATTATTTGAGAAAAAGAGGATAGAAAAAGAAGATTATATTGGGAAAACTTACCAGGGTTATCACAATCCAAATTAGCGCTAGGGACATACAACCTTAAACGCTACGAAGACTGTACGAAAATAACGAAGAACAATTTGAGAAACATTACGGGATTATTTACAGGACATTGTAGGTTGAATTATCACCTAACAAAACTGGGAATTTACTCTGATGCATCTTGCAGGTTCTGCAGTGAAGAGGACGAGACCGCACAACTTGTGATAGGAACTTGCTCCGCCCTGATGCACAAGAGGACGAACTAAGACACTGTGAAGTAGGACCAATACTACAATTCATCGAGGGAACTGGGCTGAGCGATACACTATAGATCTTATAGGTCACAGTGCAACATCCTCCAATGAATAATAATAATAATAATATGATTTAAGACAGAGAAAAAATATATTGGTGAATGGAATTAGACCAAGTGAAATCAGGCCACTCTTCATTTGGTACGACGGTAAAAATTCATTTGGTTAAATGTATTTTGGTCGTGCTGCCTAAATACATTTTTCGATCGTGGCTTTAATTTATATGGCCAAATGAATTTTAATAGTTGTACAAATTTAAGCCCGTCCTAATTTACGCTGTCTAAATGCCATCCAGCGTGCCTTCGTTACCTTTCCAGCACTGACACTACGTCACTGTTATTAGAATCAATACAATTTCTGCTCTTTGGAAAGAATACTACATATCGCTACCTCCATTCTTTAACTAAAAGTACCATTTCTCAGAAAACGGAAAAAACTAAAGGCTTGAAAACGGTTACCCTCTACAAATGAAAAAAATGGTTTGAAGTCCATATACAAACATAACATGTACCGAAATAAGTAGCTTTGTCCAAACATTTCCAGCTTAAGCAAATTTATTGCAGTCAATTGTAAGCATTGTATGAGTCCGTTGTCAACACTGCCTACTGCTTTTAAATACAACCCTAGCAGCCATTTTTGCCAACTCAGACCGCAGCCAACCTTCTTCACTTTCCTTTTGTACATTTTAAAATAATAGCATCCTTAATGACATTAATAAATAGTCTCAAGAAATCTCAAGCAATCGGTTTAAGTTTCATCTCAGAAGTGGGATTTACCATAAATATTCGACCATGAAATTAAAAATTTTAAATTATTATGATTTTGCTGTCGCAATTACTCCATGAAATGGCGGCCGAATTGATAAAAGCGGGGATCGAATTCCCAGAGAGTGCCACAATTGCGCAGACACGTGCATTGCACGAGCGTGTAAAATGGCCGAGCCATGATTTGACAGGTGAAGCTGCGAGCAACAATAAGAATTTTGTGGCCACGACTGCTGGATTTGCTGGTGAAGACTCGGTGCCACTTTTGATATGTCTACTGCTGCTACCACCACTGTCGCCAATCACTGCTGTTACCGCCGCCGCAGCCACTGCTGTCACTGCCACCACAATCACCTCTGCACAAAGCTGCCACAACCACTGCGCTCTCTGCCGCCACAACCACTCCTGTCACTGCTGCCATAATCACTGCTGTCAATGCCGCCACAACCACTTCTGTTAAGACAGACATCAGCCACTGCTGATGTTGCCATACACCAAGTCAGGTGCTGGTCCTGATGAAGCCGCTACTGTTGTATATTCGCCTGCTGGGAGTATTGTTACCGCTGCGAAGCTGTTTGCCCGTACGGTCGGCTCTTCCACTTATGCTGAGCTCAAATATCCGCTGCTGCAAGAATTTGGGCATTCACGTGCAGCAATCGTAAGCCAAATGTGAGTGTTCAGCGTTTCATGATCGAGATGCGGGTGATTGCCTACAAAGCCAATATCTCTGAAACAGATGTAGTCGACGCTGTTATCACTGGGCTGAATGACGAATCCTCCTTCGTCACGAGCAACTTAAAATCTAACTGGATCGTTACGAAAACTGCGGTTCAAATTGAATACTGACGCAATGAAACTTAACCCATTAAGACCGAGAGCAAACCGATTAAAAACCTAAAAATCTTCAATCACACGTCTTTACCGTCACGAATTCAAATAGAAAATGGTATTATCATTTTTTTTTTTTTAAGTTTTTTTCTTCGTGTTAGAATGACTGTGATAGCAATTACGTGTTCCGGTAACTTTTTTATCTGCATTAAAATATATTTCTTTGTTGTGCGTATACGCATCATTAGGACTTAATGAGTTAAGATGTTCGCAACCCGGTTAACCAAACTAATCCACCACGCTGCTTTAATTTTTTGCAGTTTGGACATTATCAATCACAATGCCCAAAACCACAGTGTCAACCAGGTTCGTTCTTCAAATGTGGGAAAAATGGGGCATTTTCTTCAAACCTGTGCCAAAAAGCAGGGGATTGTTGCTGCCACTGACATGTCCGCTGCTGATGATCCTATATTTGAGGGGGCAAATTCAGCTGGGGCGGTTAAGACTATTTAAACGGTAAGTGTTGGGAAATCAAAGCGGATTTCAGTGCATTCGGGCTAATAATTTTTTTTTCTATTGATTTGAGCAGTCCGAAGAGTTTTATTAAACGATCTGTAGTTCCTTTCAACATTGGCAGCAGACTTAGGCCGACAGAACTCCGGGGAGTGGGAAACAACCGATTGAATACCTACGGTGAAGTTTTGTGTACAATCGGACTAAAAGGACTGGAGCAGGGCCGTAGCCAGCATTTTTTTCAGGGGGGTTTTCATTCGAAGAAAATATTCATATAAAATTTTTATGAAACTGATGTTTAAATACAGTAAATTAAATACTATGAAGCATTTTAATGGACTCTATCAGCATAGGTAAAATTTTTGTTTCCGAATTTTCTTAATCTTAACTTAAAAAATGACATAAAAATTCACAGAATAATCAATATAAATTTGTTCAAATAAATATTATTCAATGTGGATTCCATTACATTTTTTATCGTGCAAGGCATAATTTCGATAACTCATTGACTTGCCATTACTGATAATATACCCAACCTCAAAAAATGATTAAAAATGCCAAAAATATTCAGCAGCGGTGCGTTCGTTTGTTTAACCTAAGGAGAAGTTGTGTTGCATGTTCGAAGTATCTGATGGAAAGTTGTAACTTAGGGGAAAAGGGATTGGTTCAACTGGGCCGGAAGGTATAGTAATTCTCCATATGCGTCGGCAACTGTGCTTGTTAGGGGAAAGAATGGTGAGGGCAAACTCTGTATAGATTATAGGTTTTTGAACAAAAAGAATATACGCTATAACTTTCCATTGCCGGAACTTCCCGGCAGGAAAAAAAATTGTACTGTTTTGGATTTCAAAAGTGGTTTCTATCAGGTTCAAATGCATGAGGATTCTATTAAATTTACATCATTTGTGACCCCCGGGGGCAATACGAGTACACAAAAATGCCATTTGATTTGAATCCTGCAGTTTTCCAGCGCTTTGTTTGTGACGTTTTTAGGGACCTACTGAATTCTGGACAAATAGTTGTGTTTAAGGATGACATTGTGGTGGATACGGTTTACTTCGAAACGCATGTAAAGGTAGTAAATGAAGTGCTTAGTATCGCTTGTATAAGAGGGGTTTTGAGTTAAAAATGGATAAACGCAAATTTGGTTATGTGCCATGGCAACAATTTTTTATTGTTGCCCTTAACCCTGCTCAAATGTTGCATTAAAAAGGCTACCCTGTCAGAATCAACTGATTTGCAGGGCAACATTCTCACTAGGGATGTGCAACTGGAAAGAAAAATCGATTTTCGACTTTTGGATTCATCAGAAATTCAAAGTCGATTAATCGACTTTTTAAGTTCATGAAAATCGGTTAATAGTTTTTTTTTCGAATTTTAGTTGCAATGGTCTAGTTGTAAATGGTTTGTTTTAAACGGCAAACAGTTTATATGATCTTAGTGCAACCACCCACTTGTTTGTATATTTGTACATACCACTGCGGTCCAAAACCGTTTTTTTATTTGCATAAAGCCGTAGAAAAGAGATATTTATCTTCAAATTTACAAATATACTTCGGGTACCATATTCATAATAAAATACAAAAATGGGTAAAATCGAATGAGTTCCACGCCCACTTCCCATATAATCTAAACTTGAAATGCATATATCTTGTAAAGTATCATAGATAGAAAGCTAAAATTTTGCGAGTAGATATGTTTACTCGATAATTTTAGCTATAGCGAAAGCTCTTCATATACAGTTAATTTGGATATATATATGATATGATATTGTGACCTCTAAAATCTCACAGGAGATCCAGGGGCGAGATTTTAGGAGTCACGGCCTTTCGACCCCTCCTCCCCTTCTCCTGTTACGTTCATCGTCTTTTTACTTATTCCGGCGGTATTATTTTATATTATTCGTCTTCTTATGCGAATTTTGTGCGAGTAAATGGAATAGCCTATGGATGTGTGAAGAAAAATTATACACAGTAGACTAAATAGGAAGAAAACTAACGACAACAACGATCAGCCATCAGACTGTTTTTGTTTGAAAAACAATTATGTTTAAATGGTGTCAGATTCTACTCGCAAAAATTTTCTGAAATAGTTAAAATTAATTTATTTAAATAAATATGAAATATATTAATAAAATCAAAAAAACTAATTCCTTTAAAATAAGTCAATAAAAAATGAAACAAATTTAAAAACAAATATATGTTATTATTATTAATAAGAAACACGAAATAACATTCTTGTTATGACTGGTAAAAAAATTAAATGAACATTCAGGGGTCCGATTTCTTGAGTAGTGTTAAGGCGTTTTTCTTTATTAGCTCTGAGCAGAGCACGAGTTGTCAAAAAGCGTAATCGTGTTTCTTTTTAGCTCTAAGCACTCAGAGCAAACGCAATTGTGTTTCTTTTTGTGATTAGATCGCGCTCAGAACGTGCTTAACGTGCTCAGAAGAAATTGACTGAGCAGACAGAGCACGAAAATTTTATGCAATACACAAAAATTTGAAATGGCGGACAAGAGCTCAGAATAATTTATTTATCCATTTTGTACAAAAAAAATCAAAACGATTGAAAACAACTTTGTTGAAAAACAAACTTAGTTATAAATAGTTGTTATCTGACAGTTCGAGCTCTATGCGTTTTAAAATTAAATCAGAGTTGTCAGAGCGTGCTCGGAGTGTACTCTGATCAAAGCATGATCGGTGTGCTCGTGCTCTACTCTACTCCGTGCTCTGAGTTAAAAAAGAAAAACGCCTATAGGTCACCAGTAATCAATACAACAATTTTAAAAGTTCTCAAAATCGTTTTATAAAATTTCTTGTACATTTCTCTTGATGCCACAAAATTTGTTCAAGTTTATAATTTTTTTAAGTTAGTCTTTTGTTCTTTTAAGATAATTTTCGAATTTTGGTTTTCTTAGTATTAATTTGGAGAAATATTCTTTCCACATTCGCTACCTGCAAGTGCTACCCTGAAATATAATTAAATTTTTATGATAACCAAAATATATTTAAGTCTATTCTGCATATTATTGCAAAAACTGTAAAATTGGAGAATAAACTGTAATATTTGAGGGAAATCTTTAAGACTGTAAATCTGCCGACTGAAAAAACTGTAATTTACATATAAATCTGTCAATATGGCACCGCATGCAAAAGTGTTACATTTTTCTTCGCTCAGAAGGCTACATGTTTTAGAAAAGAACACAATACTCTCTGAAAAGGCTGCCTCTTTTTCAGAAAAGAACACGAAATTTGACAGCCTTCGCACGGTGCAGAAAAAATGTAACATTTTATAGAGAAAAGAAAACGCTATAATTTTTTAAAAAGGTGACAAACCGACATGGTTTCGAATACTGGTCTTCCAATGAATAGTTGTAAAATAAAGTATGTATTAAATAAATAAATTTCTTTGTAAATTATAATTCTTTAAAATTAAGTTTTAACTTAAATAGAGTTATACAGAGTGACTCCATGAAATATAGAAAAATTTCAATTAACTACGAAAAAAAAAAATTTGGCTGTCGAGCCGTCAGCCACTCAAGGGGACTAACATACATCTCGATGTGTGCTGTAATTGAGTGGTCGGATGGTAGTGTGGTCCATGGCAGAAGAATTAAGAAGGTAGATGCATTTTGACTAGTAAGAGGAACTTTGACAATTGGGAAAACATTTGTTCTGGTACTATTCTTCTTTTTGAAACAGTGTTGTATTTTCATGGCTCAATTTTTAAGTGAGAATTTATAAGAAAATAATTTGCATAGTATTGCATGTACATAAGTAGGAAAAAGTAGTTGCTGCTTTTTATATTATTTATTAACTATTAACATGTTCAAGGTATTTGCTATTAAAGAAAATAAATTTAATTAACATTATTTATACCTTTTTATTATAAATAAAATTTATAATTTAGTACTAAGTAACAAATGTAGTATAATTAATCTACTGCTAACTCACTCTTTTGTATCCATTTGAAAAAATGCATGTCTAAAATGCTCCTCTTACTTGTCAAAAACTCAAAATAGCTACGTTTTGAAAAAATGCATCCACCTCTAAGTTCTTCTACCGTGGTGTTGTCTATTACCTTCTCGTGGTGACAGCTGGTAACGGTTGCATGGCAGCCAGCTGGTGTAAACTTTTATCTTATAACAGGGCACATCAGATATCTGATATGCAACTGGCTAAGATAGATCAGGTGGAGCGAGCATACCTTCTCGACCCAGATATGTTAGGGTTCCATTTGTGGAGCGCCTCAGATATGTTTGATCTTTGATATCAATCAGAATTATACTTTCTGGAGTGCACTACATGTGGGTCACTTGGTCCATTAAACCACCCCTGGGTTCTCTGGCGTTCTTCCTCATTGGGATTGGGCGTCAGGTACCAAATTGGCACGACCCCCGATTTGTCCATGGACCTTCTTTTTATTTTACCTAATTTTTGATTGCTTTGGGCTGATGGTTGTGGCTTCTGGACTTTGTAGTAGCGAGGTGAAACCTTCTATTAACGGCTCCAGTTTGAGGTCA
This sequence comes from Toxonevra muliebris, assembly GCA_963691655.1. NCBI lineage: Eukaryota > Metazoa > Arthropoda > Insecta > Diptera > Pallopteridae > Toxonevra > Toxonevra muliebris. The sequence goes on along the minus strand of OY829328.1, from coordinate 50,492,845 downwards.
CAACTGTCTCTGTCCCGTTAAAGCCCTGGCAGGCCTCGTGGTACGTTCGAAGTCCGTCGCCATTGGTGGTGTGGCTCTGAGTACTTGTCGCTATCGGAGAGAGACCAGGCCCAACTCCTATAGGCCCAACAAAACGTTGGTGCTCGACACCACCCCCTCCCACCCAGAGTGCTAGTCAGAAACGGCAAAGATCGACTGAGCTAGCCATTCAGCCCGTCCGTCTAGACAATAAACGGCCAAGACTGGTAGCCCCAAGGCCGAAAATATTAGGCCCTTTAATGAGGTGGCAAAAGATGGCCTCGTTTGGGCCATCATTGATTCCAGCGACAGCAATGGTACCATATCTCCAGACAACTGGAGGTTGGTACAAGCTGCACCTCGCAACATCTACAGGGATGTTGTAGCGGCCAATCCAAGCCCGTCGCCCATATGCCGCCATGCCGGTTGGCATCAGGGGGATGTTAAGTTGGTGGCTTGTTGAGTAGTCGCTGGCCCCCCTTATTGCCTGTAAGGAGGAGATCAATTATGGCTTTGATGCGATCTCCCTCAGGGTGTACAGGTGTGATAAGCTAGATACTGGGCAGGTATCCGTATTCCAGCCGAAAACTAACACTGACGGTAGTGTCATGTCCTCCTCCGACTTAGTTAGCAACTTCTTCGTAAAAATGGAGCTTGTCCCACAGGCGTCGAAGAATCTCCGATAAGGAGGACTACGACTTCACCATTGCCGCCGATCCTAATGATGGTGAGGGTTATTCAAATGAACCATTCCCACTCTAATACTGCCTCGGCAGCCCTGCTCCTCCGCCTGACTAAAAAAGGAGTGAAGCTCATACTTGTCCAAGAACCATAGGTCGTTAATGACCGAGTTTGCGGACTTAATATTAATGGATACCGCACTGTGTATGTGGAGCGTCAAGGTAAACCCAGATCCTGTGTCCTTATCAAAAATAACATTAACTCTCTTTTACTCTCCAGGTTGTTGTGATCAACGCCATGGCAACCTGGATTGTCTCCAGCTACATGACCATGGCACATCATCGCCGCACGATACTTTGAAGCTTCTGGATGCAGAGGTTAATCGTAAACGGACCCCGGTTATCATCGGAGTCCGATGGCAATGTTTTTAAATATAACTGAAAAAAGAAAGACATATAAAGAAAGAAGAGCAGGATCAGATAAAAATTATAGATGCTTATACCGCTTTTCGCTGGAAAATGTTAAATAGATGGCATCATATTTTTTGCCAGAAATTTGCGAGACGAGAGGTGGTGCATTGACTAACGTACAAAAAATGCAAACTTTTCTACGTTATGTTGGAGATCCTGGTTTTCAAGCGAGCTGTTATTAATCGACTGGGAGTTTTAAGTTTGTTATTCCATCCACTTCTCGTATTTATTCAAGGTTGGCGTGGGAGAGGATATTGGTATCCATCAATCAACGGTATGTAGAACAGTGTGGAAAGTATGCCCCTTTGTACTAAGAAAATGAGGAGAGTGAATTAAGTTTCTCGAATCAGAGAATGACATGAACCAGACAAAAAACGAATGGCAGAAAAAATTTAAAATTCCAAGTGCTATTGGTGCTTTAGATTGCACTCACGTACAGATTCTAAAACCAAGCACTCATGGTGATGAATACATTAATAGAAAAGGAGTGTCTTCATTTAATGTTCAAGTGACATGCAATGCTAAAGAAGAAGTTACCAGCGTTGATTGCAGGTGGGCAGGCTCCGTTCATGATTCACGGATATGGCAAAATTCAACTATTCGTGACATCATGAACGAAAATCAGCAGGAGCAATTTTACTTGGAGACGAGGGATACGGTATAACTCCATGGCTCATGACACCATACCGTAACCCTGGAAACCATGTTCAAGAAAAGTTCAATAAGCTTCATTCCAAAGAACGCGTTGTAATAACGTGTATTTTTCCAAGTCAAGAGGCGATTCCCTATTTTACAATCAAAAATTCGAATGCAAACAAATAGGATCCCCTCAATGATTAGCGCCTGCTTTGTACTGCACAACATTGCAAAATTTTTGAATGATCCGGAGTTTGAGGATCCTTTATTTGTTACAAATTGTGATGTCGATGTCCTTGTGCCAATTCACGATGCTGTGGCTGACACGTTAAAAAAAGGGGACAGTTACGTAGAAATGAAATCGCGAACTATATCAGTTCCTGATTTATGTTTTATTTGATACTTTTCTTATTTTAAACTCTTTGGTGTCCAAGGTCACATATTTACTAGAACTTGAGAAAAATAATCACAATTAAACAAATTAAATAATACATAAAAACATGAGTTTTCAGAGAAGAGGATAAGAATCGTTATTAATTAATTCATCATCTTACTTTATACATATATAATTGCCTTTTTTATTATTTACCTGTTTTACTTACCTTTTTTTGTTACTTGTTATCATACCTACTTTTGCTACTGCTAAACTCTCTTACTTTCTTTTTTTTTTGTAAATACGTTATAAATTCGCCTATGATTATGGTCTGCTGAATTGAATATAATGCTAGCTTTAGATGAATAATTATAATAAAAACCAGCTGTAAACTACGATCGGAAAAGAAAATTGAAAATTTTCAAAGTGTTTTTATTAGTTAGTTCGAGCCACATCAACAACAAACTCAATCCCACTATAACAGTATTTATTACTCCTTTAGTTCTTTTCTCAACTTTTCGATTTGCAAATCTGCAACAGTTTGCTGTTTTTCAAAAACCTTCAATTGTGTTAATAACACAAATCTTTGAAGATTCTGTAGTGACAAACCATTTGTCTCTAAACTGTTAAAAATCTATAAGTGAAAAACAGGAAGATTGTTTTAAACTAATAAAGTGCTAACATAAAAGAAACTTACATGTTGATGTTGTGAAGCTGATTTATTTGAATTACCAATTGGCACCTTTCGTTTAGCATTAAATGAAAACAGTTTGGATGTACTCTGCGCAGCGAATTGCAAAGTAGGTGATGAAGATAGCGACAAAATAGACTTGCGCCTTTTGTTCGGTGAAATAAAATATGCAATATCATCATTATCTATACCAATACCACCTACAAACCAAAAATAATAAATTTCATGTACTTATCTTAAAACATGCGATATGATCTTACCTTGTATTGGATTGATGGCAGGATTACCAGTGGCAATCATTAATTCAGCCAACTCCTTTTCAGTTGCAGATAAATTAATTTTCTTATTTCCTGTTCTATTTACATCTGCTTTTGCTTTCAATTTTGCCTTGAGGTTTTGCACCTTCTTTACGACTTTTTTTCAACTTCACTTTGGGAGTTTGGCATTTAGAGAGCAGAACTTTTCCATATTTACGAAGGTACTCAACGAACAGGACATCGGTTACCCTGTTGTTTTTTCCTCCACTATGCTCTTCATAAAACGATGGCAGTGCGGATACTCCCTCTTGTTTAGTGGAATAACATCCACATCCTCATCCCGGAATTCCAGCTGAAATTCATCAAAATCCATTATCGTTTCAACTCAAATTATTTTGTTAATATATACTTATGAACTACAAATAATTGTAAAAATTACTTTGATTTATTTATTTATTGACAATCAATATATTTTTTATTATTTTTTGAAAATAAACAATCACAAATTTCAAATTGGTAGTGAACACTTGAATCGAAAATAGTGTTTGGTTTTTTCTTTTTATGCATACTTTAATACAATAAGATGTATATAATTTATTGAAGTTAAAATATATGTATATGCTTCTGCACACGCGTGGCACAAAAATCTAGATGCCGGAAATACCATATTTCATTTTCTCTACCTTTCGGCATTTTCCACTATTCGCTTTACAATTTCTTCTTAATCTACTACAATACACAATATTGCCATCCTTAAATACTTAACATACTATATATATCTTATTCGTACAGCTCGGCCGTTTTGACACAGTGATCGACCCGATCAACTTTGCCCAGAAGGCTCACAAGCAGTTAAAGGTGCAGTGTCGCTTAAAGGGCCAATGACGCCAGTGCCTGACTCAGTCTGTGGTGCGAGCCACATTCGCAACCGATTTGCTTCCACATCACCATCGTATGGAATTTGAGTAATTTGACATTTTTCAATGTCTCGCAGTACATAACGATCATTTGGCAACTTCTTATGTACTAAATAAGGACCTCGATATTTGGGAATCAATTTCTTATTCAGACCCACAGTGGTATCTACATTTTTCATTACAACAAAATCTCCTATCTCGTATGTCTTCGCTGGTGCACTATGTTTAAAAATATTTTAAATTATATTCCTGTGACTTCTCAATGCACTCTAAAGCATCACAACGAACTTTTTTAAAATTGAAAACCTCGGTTTCCTTTTTGTCCTCCAGATATTCTGTCAATTCATCAACGATTCTCCCACGTTGCTCAACGTAATTCACATGGAGATTTTCTAGTAGAACTATGTACTGTGTTATTAACTGCATATTCTACATCTACTAATTTACTATCGATTCAGTTAGCTTTAAGAGCACAGCCTTTAAGACTCTATTTACATGCTCTACTTGACCATTTGCTTGAGGAGAAGCTACCGCGACCTTTACATGGACAATATTATTTTTGTCCACAAAGTCAGAAAACCCTTGGGAGGTGAAGCATGTACCTCTATCACTTATTATACGTCTAGGGCGGCTATAATAGTCAAAATATTTTTGCAAAGCTGAACACACTTCTTTCGTGCTTGTGGTTTTTACAGCATATAATTTTACATGTTTCGTAAAGCTATCAACAACTACTAATACATGTTTTCTTACTGATCGAATAGAAGGTAACGGACCAAAATGGTCAATGTGGATGGTGTCAAAAGGTACTGGCTTTTTTTTTTTGAATATTATACAAGTTGTGTTGATTTGAACGTGTTGCAGGAGAATAGACTATACATACACTTAAGGCAATTTCTTATAAAACCCTTAACTTTTTTTCTCAACTTAGAGAACCAATAATTTTTCCTTAGTTGGCCGACAGTTTTATCTTCTCCCATGTGACCGATCTTCTCATGAATGTTTCTAATTATATTGTTTTCCATTTCTTTAGGAACGTAAAGCTGAAGATGACCTTTGACGGCGTCTCTTCTAAAAACCAATCCATCTTTCAATTCGTAATGTTGTACTGACTCGTTCTCCATTTTCGATCTCTCATCTCTATTTTGTGTTATTGTGTAGATCAACATCATGAACATTCTCAATATCCACCATGTGGCATCTACTTAACGCATCGACATGACCCATGGAAACTGCGGAACGGTGTTTAACTTTGTAATTATAGTTTTCAAAAGTAAAAACCCATTTGGCAATGCGCGTATTAACTATTTTCTTTTCCAATGCCTGAGCTAGAGCATTACAATCCGTTATTATTGTGAAACGAATGCCTTTCAACTCCGTCCTAAATCTTTCTAACGCATAAACTATTGCTAGGGTTTCCAATTCAAAACCATGTAATTTTGATTCCCCTTCTGTAGCGGTTTTTGAAAAATACGATACCGGGTGGAACTTACCATCTTCTTGTTTTTGCATTAGCACCGCTCCAAAACCTAATTTGCTGGCATCTGTATGTAGTTCAGTTTCCTTTGTAGGACTGTAAATCGCCAAAACAGGGGCTGAGACCAGAGTGTTTTTAAGTTTATTAAATGCTGCTATACAGTCAGAACCAAAAATAAGTGGAGTGTTTTTCTTAAGTAAATTTGTTAAAGGTTTTGCGATTTCCGAAAATGATCGAACAAATCGCCTAAAAAAGAAAAACAATCCCAAACATCGTTGAACTTCCTTGAAATTCTGAGGTTGCGGAAAATTTCTTATTGCTTCTATATGCATTTTATGCGGCTGGATTCCCTTTTCATTTACCTTAAAACCTAAGAAATTTATTTCAAAATATCCAAACTTACACTTACTCATTTTCAGTTCTAATCCTCGCCTACGTAAACGACTCAAAACCTCATTCAGAATCTGGATATGCGAATCAAAATCTTTAGTTGCAATTGTAATATCATCCATAAATACTACTATTTTCCTTGAAAAATTTAAATCTTTTAAGACCTCGCAAATAAACCGCTGGAAAAAAGCAGGAGCATTTTTTAACCCAAATGGTATTCGTGTACATTCATATTGCCCCCCTGAAGTCACAAATGAGGTATATTTTATTGAATTTTCATGCATTTGCACTTGATTTCTTAAATCCAAAGCAGTGAAATATTTTTTTCCTTCCAAATACTCTATACAATCTTCTCTTAAAGGTATCGGGAAATTATCACGAACTGTTTTCTTATTCAAAACTCTATAATCAATACAAAGTCTACCCTTACCACATTTTTTCCGCACTAGTACAGTTGCCGAAGCATAGGGAGAACTACTTTAAGCTTCATCTTCCACTTATAAGATTCTTCTTCACTTTCAGATACAGAGTTACAATAAGAATCATTTATTGACTTTTACAATATTTCCATTTGCTGCTTACTCAAATGAGGATTTATATCGATATTTGCGGAAACATCAGTTTGACTTATGTTAAAAATACTTTCATTAATTTCATTCAATTCGATATAAAACCCACTTTCTTCGATCCTATTTTCATCAACCAATTCCACAGCAAAAATCTTTAACTCACAATTAACATTAGAATGCACCAACGAAGGCGTCAAAGAATTCTCTCTATCTAATTTCAACTCAATATCAGAATTTGACTCCACTTTTACTCTCTCCATTTTGTTCACTGACGTCAACACTATTTACATTTTAAACAAATCAAATGCACTGTTATTCAAAATTTCCAAATGTTCCATTTCATTACAATTTTTAATTCGAATTAACTTTTCCAATGAGTATACAGTTTTGGATTTTAATTTACACAAATGTATATTGAACTTTTTTTTAAAGATCTCTCCCAATCAAAAAAGGTACAGATACATCCGAATCTGGAAGTACAGATAAGTTATGCGTTACAGTTTGCTTATCAATTTCTATCTTACAAGATACGTCAGCATAGGTTTGTAATTTAAAATTACCCACCCCAATGTAATTTGTTGATTTCAATTTACCATCAATTGAGAAGGGCACATACGATCTTTTAATGAAACTCGTCAGGCTGCTAGAATCAAGAAGTGAAAGAATGTTATTAACCTCAGTGCATTTGCCTTGTTTATCCAAAAAAACGACACTCACCATTTGCAAATTTTGAACAGCTTTTACTAATTCAGCCTCATTTTCATCAAACATAACACCATCAGGCATCGGTGGTTCTTCTATCATAGCAACCAGTCCTCGTTTCATTGGACACGATTGGTGTAAGTGGCCCATCTTACCACATTTGAAACACGACCCCATCTGACGCTTCAGCTTCGGACTCTGCGACTGATAGTGGCCAAACTGTGAACAGCTATAGCACCGCGGCATATCCGCCTGAAGAGTGGTTTTATTAACCGTTTTAAAAGCATCTCCTGCAGTGGGTGTGGCCCTTGCTTTGAAAAGTGATGTCGAGTTAAAACTGTTGTGCTTCGGACGTAATTTCACGTAACGCTCGAGCTGAGTCTTCAACTGACGCAACGTTGTTGCTTGATATAGCATCGTAACAAGTGATGATTTATCGTTAAAGCCGGAAATGATAGCATCTACTAAATCGCACTCAGGTTTATTAGCCTTGTTAGCAATCATTTCCATTTCCAAAACATATCGCTGAATGCTCTCGTTAGCCTTAAGTTTATGTGTTTTTAATTGCTCGTAGACCTCAAGCAGCGAGTTAGAACGACCAAATTCCTCCAACATAATTTCTTTTAGGTCACTATAATTGAATACCGCCACCGTCCTGGTAAACATTTTGGCGGTACCCTTCAAAAGTCGGCGGACACATATAAACTTAGATCGTTCGTCACACTTCATCAATTCGAATATATCTTCAAGGTCCGAAAACCATTTCTTTATGTCATGTGCATCATCCCCAGTGAACTTAGTTGTCATAGCTTCTATCATTGACATATCTACAGAAGCACCAATCGGAGACTGACGTTGCAAACACTCAACATCACGTTGCAGCAACAATAATTCACGCTGCTTCTGTAGTCGAATTATTTCAATTTCCAGGGCTCCAACCATACCAGTCGCGCCTGGCATGGAAGCAAGAGTTCCCGGGACAGCAGTGGCACCAGTTATGTTGTAAACAGCGGTGGATGCAGCATTAGCAACAGGGGGCAAATTAACAACAGCAGCACCAGGAAACGTAGTAACAGCGGGAGCATTATGAGTGTTAGTGGCAGCAATGGCGTCAGTAATATTAATAACAGCAGTTGCGTCAGCAACAGCAGTGGTATCAGTAACAGCAGTGGCATCAGTAACAGCAGCGACATCAGTAACAGCAGTGGCATCAGTAGAAAAATCTCCGCCAACAACTTCTGCATAGAGAGCTTTCAATTGCGTGATGTAGCTTCCACTATTTTTTATGCATACGGGCCATTAGGGTGAACGAGCCAACCTTTATTACTTCAAATAGAAGGGAGGTTCTCGATCTCACTCTAGTAAGTGAACATTCGTCACACCTACTGAAAGACTAGAGTGTCTCGCAACAGTGCTGCTTTTCTGGCCATTGATAAACTAGATCATACAGACTCTGCAGGTTTTACGAGTCTCATCAATAGGAAGCGTACTGACTAGACAAAGTTCCAAATTATTTTTGAATCTGGCACACAGCCTCCTCCTCCGAGAGGTAAACTCCATTACAGCACTTTTTAACACTGCTATCAAATCGACTTGCAAATATTCCAAACCTAGAGGTAAAACCAAACCTTTATGGTTCACCTCGGCGATTGCAGAGCTACGAAAAGTATGTAGAAGACTCTTTAATAGAGCCAAGGCTTTCAGTGCCAGGTTTCTCTTTAAATCTAAGCAAAGGGAACTTAAGTACGCTATAAGGGAAGCCAAAAGGTCGTATTGGAGGAACTTCTGTGGTAGCATAGAAAGCTCCTCCGAGACCAGCCGACTTCGAAGACTCCTCAATACGACCTATAGGGCTCTCGACTGTATACAGAAAGCTGATGGTCACTGGACTGATTCTGGGATCGAGACCTTAGATGTCCTCCTGTATACTCATTTTCCGGGCTGTGAAACCTTCGTTGATCACAGTCCACCTGTGACCGATCATCCTTTAAGAAACCCCTTCCTTTTCCAATTGACCGACACTCATCTAAAGTGGGCCATCAAATCCTTTAGCTCCTATAAATCTCCAGGGCCAGATGGTATCATTCCCGCGGATACTCAGAAAGGAGCTGAACACGTAACTTTCTGGCTATTGCAAATTTATAATGCTTGCTGAAAATTCTCGTACATTCCCAAAAGCTGGAGAGAAGCTCGTGCAGTCTTCATACTCAAAGTAGGGAAGGTGTCCCATGCCAACCCAAAGGACTTCAGACCGATCAGTCTGTCCTCCTTTGTCTTAAAAACATTAGAAAGGGTTCTTGTTTTTCATATCAGGAACTTTATGAATCCCACTCTTTTTTCCAAATCACAGCATGCCTATACTAAATGGAAGTCTGGGGAAATAGCGCTACATGTACTCATTCAGGAAGTCGAGAAAACACTTTCCAACAAAGAATTCACGCTTGCAGTGTTTCTCGATATCGAGGGGGCTTTCAACAATATCTGCCCCGACGACAAAAAGACAAGGCCATACCGGCTGCAAAATAATAGTTTATGCAGATGATATTGCTATTGCAGTATCCGGCAAATACCTTACTACTCTTTCAGATCGGCTAAATCATTCACTTAGCATTCTGTCTCACTGGTGCCGAGAATTCGGTCCTAATGTAAATCCTGCCAAAACAGAGCTTATGCTTTTCACTAGAAAGTATAAAATACCAACTTTTGCCCTACCCAAAATTAATGATACCTCGCTTTGCCTTAGCAAGTGCGTCAAATATTTAAGACTTGTTCAGATCCTATACTTCAATGGAAAGCTAACATAGCAGAGTTGAGTTGCGCTCTCTACTGCTGTAAGAGGGCATTAGGATGGGGTTTTCAACCTCGAGTCACTTCCTGGCTCTACACAACAGTGCTTGAGCCTAATCTTTTTTATGGATCCGTCTTCTATTGGCCAGCTACTGCTAAGACGGCCAACCTTAAACCACTGGATAAGGTTAGAAGAACGGCAGCCATATTGATTAATGGGGCTTTCCGTACTACCTCCACGAAAGCTCTCTTCGCAATTCTTCATTGGTTGCCAACTTCACTTCTGGTTAAGCATTAAGCTAAGTGCTCTGCTGCCAGACTCAGTGCCCTAACTCGTTGGACCCGGCCGAACCTTGGCTATGCCAAGGTTTTAATCCACGATTCGTCCGTACAAACTAACGTAAACTACATTTGCTCTACTCCTAATTTAAACCACACGTTCTTCACCTATATCCCCAGTAGAGAGGAATGGGTTAATGACGATGTGGTCACTGACAATTCAATTGACATCTATACAGATGGATCCAAATTGGAGGAAAGGATCGGCTGTGGCATCTTCTCCAGTATGCTAGATCTCAGACTCTATTTCCGATTTCCTGACCTATATAAAAAACCTTAGCAATGCTCTAAAAATGCACCAGATGATTTTCTGGCTGAATTAGCAAACTCGTTTGTATGAAAGGGGAGAAGTGGATGAATCATTTACAAAGAGTGTGATATTCCCTATCTTCAAAAAAGATGACATCAGTCAACTATGCAACTACCGTGGCATTTCTTTTATGAACTGTACCGCAAAAGTTATGATGGGCATTTTGAATGAACGGCTTTGTAAATGGGGTTTAAAATATAAAAAAATGACGGAATACCAAGCAGGTTTCTGGAAAGGTTATTCGACGGTCTACAATATATGTATACAACTTAGCATCAATTGTGCATTTAAAATTCGACGAAAACCGCAAAATCTATGTGTTTTTTGTGGATTTCAAAGCAGCTTTTGACAAACTGTCACGAAAGGCGCTTGTATACAAGTTGCATAATATGGGATTCTCTCCAAAAATGCTTAAGTTAATTGAAAACATATATGGTAATACCAAATCGGCGATGGGGGCTGGAGAGGAAATCTCGGAGTATTTTGACACGCTGTATCGAGTAAAGAGAGGGTGCCTTTTATCACCTCTATTATTCTCTCTGTACTTAAACGACTTGCACGACGTCCTAGGTGGTGGCATGGACGTACAAGAAAAAAACATAAGGCTCCTTATGTACGCAGATGATATCGTGATTTTAAGTGACAATTCCCAGGAATTACAGAACATGATACATAGATTAGAAGAATATTGCAGGCAGTGGAGTTTAGAAGTCAATTTAATCAAATCAGAGATAATGGTTTTCCGAAAAGGAGGTAGATTCTCTGGTCAAGAGTAATGGTTCCTTAGAGGTGACCCGATTAAAATAGTATCAGAATATTGTTACTTAGGAGTAACATTGACCCCAAAAATGAGCTTCGGAAAGCATGTAGGAAATAAAAACTATGCAGCAAAAACTTAACTCTACATGGAATAACTTTTTATGTAAACCAAATATCTCAATAGCGTCAAAATGAAAACTATTCAAGCTACATGCAGAGTAATCCAAACATACGGAGCACAAATCTGGGGATATTCGCATTTTAAAGAAGTAGATAAACTGCAACTATACATATAGCTTTCACACCTACGAACGCTCTAATGATAGAAACAAATATGGAAGATGGATGTGTGTACACCTTGGTCTTGCACTTAAGATATGTCATTAAAGAACTTTTTTACTACGACGAGCAAAGACTCCCTCACTACTTTACCAAAAAACTTATGATTAAGAATATATCCACCTTAAACCAAAGACCTGCATATTTTGAGTAGAGAGCACAACATAAGCGGGGATATAGCAAATTGAACTACTCCATGGGCGAAAGATACTTCACAGACGGATACAAACAACGAGAAATTACTTGGATTTTAAAATCCGTTGCGATCTATTAGAACTAAAGGCAACGAGATTTGCAGAAAACAGATTGAAATGGTGTTCGTTATGTAATTTAAATGTAGAGGAGGACTTAAAACATTTTTTAGGGTCATGTTCATTCTTGAGAGAATATAGATATACATATTTTAGTAAAATAACTCTTACAGAAAATGAGGTAATTAATATATTAAATGGATATCGAAATAGTTGGAAAAAACTGGTACAATATGTTGTCAATGCTTTACAGTATAGGAAATTTTTAATTAATGAATTCAATTATTAAATTTCCATTAAAAGTGTTAAACTGATATACATATTTTTAAGTCTTATTTACTTATTTTTAGTTATTTAAATTTATTGAAAGAATTTATTGCAAAGAATTTCTTGGAATTAAAAAACAATCACCGACTGACGACATAAAAAAGTCATTGTAGTATGTTTAAGATTTTTTTTTATAACGTTATATGAAAATAAATAAACATTTAACTAACTAATTAACTATATGTGTGATAAAAAGTTAGTCTTTTTTCCTTATAGAAAATTTTATTATAAAAATTTGAAGCATATAGAGTATGTAACAAAATTGAGCAACTGAAGAGACATTTTTGGGATATAAAAAATAGCCCAAAAATGGCGTAAAATTGAAAAGTGACAACATAGTAAAGTTTTTTCAGATCCAGATGAACAAAAGTGGAAACAAATTTTTGAAATCAGATAACTCCTTTCGGTTCCAAAAGGGTCCAGAAAATACCGAAGTTTCGACAATAAATTATGATTTTTCAAAATATTTTGACCAATAATTTTCCGAATTTCACAGCTCTTTTATTTTTCCATGAGTGTCGAAATAATGCAAAAGGAATTTTTAAAATCGGATAATATTTATTGGTGCAGCATATTGCGGTGTTATACAATGATTATTTTTCTATTATATAAAAAGTTATGTATTAATCAAGTAGTTTAGTACAAAAACATGGAACAAATAGAAAATGGAGTTGATCACATTGGTCTATGAACGACTTCTACATTGAAAAAAAAAAACAATGGATGTGTGTAAGGCACGCACGAAATTTGATGTGTAAACAGTTAACCCAACTGAAAGTCATATACGGCTTAGAAAGGCAAAAGGGGTGACCAGTCCCTCAACTACTTTTTAAAAGCACCGCAAAGAGATTTGTCTTAACTGCATTTAATAAAAATAAGAAACAATGTATTTTTATTGAAGTAAATAAGTGATTTTATAATAAACAGCTTCGTTGTTCGGAACTGGCAAAGTAGGGGTAATGCAAAAATTACAACATCTAAAACTTTTGCGGGAGATATATCTATATATGAGCGTGCCAGTCTCCGATCAAAATCGAATCATTGCACTAATCATTCATATCATTTACATGAGTAGTTCCACTTTCACGTGTTTAATGGTGTCAACATTCTTCTCAGTTATTTGCTATCAACATCCCATCTTAGCATACAAACCTTCATCATCTTTCTTACTATGGCTCTCTAATAACTATTAACATACGGTTCCCCATATCGCTGCCTTAATTTGCTAAAGCCATAACACGCATTTTTCAAATTTTACAGGAGAAGCAAAAAACATTTTTGTATTTGAAAAACTGTTTCGAGAATTTGTAATTTAAACTAAAAGAAAATATTGCAAGTTTTCAGTGTAGGTTTCTAAGATTTTCGGTACAGGGCACATTTTTTATCATAATCCATCGAAAACTCTATACTGAAAAACTGATGTTAGGGCCTTAGCAAAGTAAGGCAGAGATACATATGTACCTTTTGAAGCATTTCCTTTGTATACCAAAAAACTTCCACATTCTGCTCAACAACTACTACTAACCATCACACACAAACTGCCAGTGTGTTCTTTGCAATGGTTTCTCAGGTATACAGTTTCAAACATTTTCTTTGCATTCGAGTTGTCACGCATATTTTATTTATTCCATTCATTTTTTTCTACCCTTTTCCATTGGCAATCAAAGCTCTCTAACCACAAATAATTTAGGAAATATACCTTATAAAACCCAGGTGGAACAGTCACTAATCCAAGTCTACCCATACTTTACCCACCAAATTCTATTGGCAAATCATATTATCATTCCAAATCTTAGTACTGAACTAAAAATAGTTTCTAAGAAATATACATAAAAGCATTAGAGTTGAACGGAAAAGGCCACGCCTATCGATATTTTTCATAGAATGCCAAATAACGTTTTTTAGATACACAAATGAATACTGAGATATTCCATAGCTAAAGCTCAGATTATATAGGAGATACCATGTCCCCTTTTTTCAATTTAACAGACCTTTTTCCTTCCATTGCTAATTAACATCTCTGGTTGTGGAGATATACCCAAAAATTATCTGAGCTATTGATGAGCATATGTCCATGAAATCAAGTTACAGTTTTATATAATAGTATAAAAAAAATTAATTATTTGTATAAAAAAAGAATCACTTTGTGGGTTCACCTGTAGTGATTCGAACTCATGACACCAAAAAAACTCACAATTTCTTTGCACAATCACAACTTTACTCTCCTTTTTAACTCACTAAGCCACAAACCTTTACAAAATACCGTGCTCACATTAGTAATATATAATAATGTCTTTTGTGTATTTGCATGTTTTATATTCACCTTTGTCGGTATTTGTTTTTTGTTGTATATTTATTTTTTTCCACCACACCGATAAAAAAACATATATTTAAAAAAAAAAAAAATTATTTGGTCCCGCTTCAAGTGGGATTCGAACCCACTATTCAACAACTCTTTCCTACAACCACTACTTTACCTTCCCTTCTAACCAACTCATCCACACACCACTATGAAATACTGCGATCAAATTAATAATATGTAGTTACATTCATGCAAATGAAAAACAATTTCAAACGCAAAGCTCATACGCATTCTTTTCTGCTTTGTGTTTGTGTGGTGGAAATCACAGCAAGCGAAGTAAAAAATCTTTGGCTTTGATTCTAGGAAAAACATAAATATTTACAATAACAAATGTAAGGGGAACACATTTTTAATAAAAAATGCATTTTACAGGTAAACTATTAACTTTAGATATATGCCACCACTGACTTTATTTTAGTAAATCATAAGATCTATAATCTTTCTATACATAATTTTTATGTACCTCTTATAGTTTAAGCAGCATTTTGCATTAAGTAGCTCAATTTTATAAAAAAGCTGACTTTGGTCCAGATAATGGTCTATATTAAAGAAACTATTTGAAATTAACTTAAAATAAATATCGACTTAACTCGACAAATGTCTAAAGCAATTACATACTAAATTTCATGACAATCCGTTGTGAAATATAGAAACCTATTAGGACTAAACATTTAACAGAGCTCTATTTTATATATATAGATAAGTTTGATTTTTTCTGTTTAACATCTTTGCCATTTACATAGATAAAAAAGTGTTGCCTTTCTAAGGTTAATGCACAAAGCAAAATTTGTATAATTCCGTGGTTTGATATCATTATCACTACATTTTGTTTATACATTTACTGAAACCTAGATTCCTTATTACCTATCATTTTGCTTTGTTTTTATATTTTGAAAAATATTTAATTTTAATGCAATCTAACTAACCGAATGCAAAACCTATCAAACGTCTGTGTTTGCTACGGCGACTTCTCTGCTTGTATGGTATAATCGATCTCCATACGTTTAACACCAACAAATAATTCTGCCACGAATAAATGTACACACACATTTTCTTTTCGTATGTACATATATGTGTGAGTAAATTAATCGAAACATAAACAAATAAACTCCGCTCGTATTTTAATTTCTCCCTCTCTTCTTCTCTTATCTTTGTTGTTTAGAGTAGCACAGTCATGCCGCGCAGTAGTGCGAGCGAGAGGGGAACTGGACGTTACAGTTATCTTACATCTTGCATTTTACACATTTGAAATTTTGCCCATACCGTGAGCTAAAATGTTTTCACATCAAAAAACAACAGTTAGCAGATTTCATCTATGTAAAACCCAAAAAGCCGTAATTACACAAATTTTGAAAAATCGACTTTTTGATTAATTATGATGCACTTGCTCAAATTACACGTTCCTGCAAAATTTTAAACCTCTATGCCCAAAAATACCGGTTTTACTAAGGAACTCCAAAAAGAATATATTAAAGTAACTAAGTGATACTAAACTTTCACAATTACATTCTTCTTAAATATATAACATTTTTCATTTTACAATGTTTTTTGCTCCTCCTGTAAAAAAATTAAATGGGTAGTTACTACTTTTAGATGACGAAATACTATTTGATATTGTTTTCATAATTTTACAGATTGTTTTTTTTGGGTTTAAAGGGTTTAGATGGGGGCGGAGAACACAAGGTAAAGTCTGTGACCGGCTCAGGAGAGTCCACATTCGATCCTTGCGCTTCTCCGTCTCAAGTCGACACATAGCCTCCTCGTGGCGCCCCCTGGATAGCGATCTGACAACTGGTAGTTATCCTCGGACGATGTCGAGCTGACATCACCGCTATACAAGAAATGCGATGGACGGGACAGGGTTGCTCCAAAAGAGCATCTTGTGACATCTACTACAGCTGTCACGATTCTCGAGACAAATTTGGTGTCGAGTTTGTGGTTGGGAAGAGACTATGCCATCTTGTCTCGAGGTTCCAGCCCGTGAACGAGCGCCTAGCCACTATCCGCATCAAAACGAAATTCTTCAACATCAGCCTGATTTGTGTCCATGCCCCGACGGATGAGAAGGACGAATCGACCAAAGATGACTTCAACGAGCTCCTCGACAAAACCTATGAGTACTGCCCCCGCCACGATATTAAAATTGTGCTAGGCGACTTTAATGCCAAGGTGGGCAGGGAAGGTCTCTTTGGTCCGACGATCGGAAAATTCAGTCTCCATGACGAAACTACCGACAACGGTATGAGACTGATCGACTTCGCCGCGGCAAGAAACATGACAGTTGGTAGCACCCGATTCCAGCATCGAGATATCCATAAGGTCATCTCGCTGTCCTCTGATCAAAATACACGTAACCAAATTGATCACGTTGTGATCGACGGAAGGCACGCTTCCAGTATACTGGACGTACGCGCAATACGTGGCGCTAACATCGACTCGGACCATTTCTTGGTTGCAGGCAAGGTCCACACACGCCTCTGTGCAGCGAAACGCGTACGTACCAGTACACAGAGAGCTGGATGTCGAAAAGCTGCAATCACAACGGGCAGCCGACGCCTTCGCTAATCGACTCCCACTCCTCCTTTCCCAAAACACCCCTCAACTCGATGATATATGCGCGCGGTGGACTCACATTTCCCGCTCAACATCGCATATAAGGTTCTATCGAGCGTGCTGTGTGAAAGACTGAAGTTCATCGTCAACAAACTGTTTGGACCTTATCAGTGTGGCTTTAGGCCTGGTAAATCCACAATCGACCAGATATTCGCACTACGCCAAGTCCTGGAAAAGACCCGAGAAAAACAAACCGACACACACCATCTATTCGTCGATTATAAAGCCGCTTTCGACAGCACGATTAGAGATAACTTGTACGCCGCAATGTCTGGTTTTGGTAACCCTGCAAAGTTCATTCGTCTTTGCAAAATGACACTGACAGACACCACCAGCGCAGTGAAAATTGGGACTAACCTCTCCGCGCCATTTGATACCAAAAGAGGTTTCAGACAAGGTGATTCTCTATCTTGCGACTTCTTTAACCTAATCCTGGAAAAAATAATTCGAACTGCGAACATTGACATCTCTGGCACTATCTTTTACAAGAGTGTCATGCTACTAGCATATGCTGATGATATTGACATCATTGGCATCAACGCGCGAGCAGTCAGTGCAGCATTCTCCAACTTGGAGAGGGAGTCTCGTCGAGTGGGTCTAGTGGTGAACGAGGACAAAACGAAATACCTTGTGTCAACAAACAAAGAGTCACGGCGTCTTGGACAAAATGTCACTGTTGACAATTACAAATTCGAAGTCGTCAAGGATTTCGTTTATCTTGGATCCAGCATCAACACCAACAATAATGTCAGCCTTGAGATCAAGCGAAGAATAACTCTTGCCAACAGGTGTTACTACGGGCTCAACGACGTACGAAAATAACGCTCTTCAAGTCACTCATCCTTCCCGTCCTAAAGTATGGCGCTGAGACGTGGACATTAACCACCAATGATGAGAGGCTGTTGGGAGCGTTCGAGAGAAAGATACTTCGCAAGATCTATGGTCCTGTGTGCGTGGACGACGTGTATCGTATAAGATGGAACCATGAGTTTATTAGTCTCAAATTCTGTAAAAATGTATATAAGGCTTTGGGATGACAATCTATATTGTACAAGTTCAACTTAGTGCAATGCAATTTTAACTTCCACTAAGTCGCCAATTGAGCTCTCTCTCCTTATTACTAAACGTTTAGTGGTAGTGGGGAATAATTTCCACTAGTTTACTGGTAGTTGGTTTCGATTTCCACTACCATTAAACGTTTAGAGATAGTGAGATTTTATTTCCACTACCACTAAAGGTTTACTGGTAGTTAATTTTTATTTCCACTACCACTAAAAGTTTAGATTGAAGGATTTTCAGGCAGTCTGTCTATAAATTGCTGTATATTTTGTAATTCAGTCCTGATGTCGTTCCTAACTGTACGATAAGGTGTTGGTGCGTCCAGTAGGTAATGGTTAGGGTGTGAGGGTGCATGGCAGTTTAGAAGGAATTGCCTAGTGAGGATTTGACAGTAATCTCTCACAGGTAAGATTTAGGTTTCAGTGTGTAGATGGTCCGGGTGGGTCATTAAGTAGCATCCTGTGGTTGTTCTTAGTGCAGAGTTTTGAACAGTTTGCAGATTACCCCATTTGGGTGTTGCTGATGCTAGGTGCCCAGGCTGGAGAGGCATAATCGAGTACACTTCTTTCAATTGCTTTGTACGTTGTTTTAATGGTCTCTTTTTCTTACCCCAGGAGCTACCAGAGAGGGCCTTTGGGATTCTGTTTCGGCTGCGTACCTTCTGTGCAGTTATTTTTACGTACTTAGCGCAGTGGGGTCGAAAGTTACTCCAAGAATCTTGGGGTTGCTGCACATGGGTATTGGTAGGTTTCCGATACCAAGTTCTACGTCAAGGTTAACCTCTTTTGTCCAAGTCGGAAGATAGTGTTGTAAACTGTCTTGAATGTTCGTTCTTTTACGGTCAGTAGCAAGGACTGTACAGTCAACGGAATATGCCACTAGTTTCGTGCCCTCAGGTGGGGTGGACATATTAGACATGTATAAATTGAATAGGATCGGTGTTAGGACCCCACCCTGTGGGGCCCCTTGCTTAATTTTTCTAAGTTTACTATTGGCATCCCTAAACTCAACATATGACTGTCTACCCGTCGGACGAAAAGTGGAAACAAGGTAAAAACTGTCAATAATGGAAAAGTTAATACAAAAATTAGGATGTATTGCCTAGATTCTAATAATCCAAATGTTTCTAACATTAATAATTCAATAATAGTTTTCTCTTCCAGAAATCTTATTAGCTCATTATTTTCGCTTACCTGCGACATTTTGGAAAAAATATTGCTTTTTTATGTCAATTACTGCGTTCGTCTTTGGTTGTAATCAAAAGTATAATGAAAAATAAACCAAAATCACTAAAACAAAAATGGACTCGGATTAAGCTGTCAAAAATCGATTTACAAAATGGGGTGATAGTTGCGTTACATAATATGTGAACGTCTCGTAATAATAGTTTTTCGTTATACGAAATAAACACAATTTGTTTGCAACACAACGAAAAAAATGTCTCTTTTAAATATTAGTTGTTGTTTCTATTTTTGAAAGGCAATTTATATTACACAGAAAAAGAGAACTGAAGCGCAAAGAAAAAAAGCCGAAATGTCAAAATTCCAGTTCCACTGATGCGCCGATGTACACAATACGGTCATGGCCTTTGACGTTCATGTATGCGCCAACGTTGTTTGCCGCCATAGTGGCCACTGACAAATGTTCAATTTGTCCCTTCAACATTTTTAAAAATTAGCTACAAGACAATTTTTTTGAAATATGTGGCAGGACCACAAAATAATGAGAAATTCTATATGAATTAGTATGGCAAATAATATTGTTCGATACACAACAATGGTATTTATATGTATGTACATATACATGTTACAGTAAATATCAAAAAAAAAAAAAAAGTATAGAAATTGAAGTTTGGAATAAGTGCGAAATGTAGTTTTCTTTCTCAGATCTGTTAAAACAAAACGTTTAAAATAAGCAATAACAAACATGTGTGCAAAGAAAGTATAGATTTCTAAACATATATACTTGAAGTGGTAAGTATAAAAAACATATTTGGCACAAACTTGGAATGCTTTTATCATTTGCAATTAAAGTGATGTAAATATTTTGCTATATAAATCAAGTATTGGAAAGTAAGTAATGCTTGTAAATTTGTACCCCATTAAAAATGCATTTATTTGAAAAATCGATAATTTTACATCGTGAATACGAGCTGAATGAAATACTTTAGTTTGCAGTTTGTTTAATACCACACCCGTCTTTAATACTTTTTACATACATTTGCCGGAAATAATATTTATTAATATACAGTATGGTGCAAAAGTACGGCACTGTTTTAAAGAATTATTTATATTTTTTTATTTAATCAAAAAGACGATAGTAATTAGTAATTTCATTAAAATTCCATAATAAAAAATTCCATGGGTATCTTATAGAATAAAAATATTGATATTTTCAACTTGAAACATTGCCGTAATTTTGAACAAAAGATTTGCAATGTATAAAATGCCATCCCAGTATCTTTTTAATATATTGAATTTCTTGATTTATCATTTACTAAAACAATGGTTACATTCAGAAGACACACCGGAGGCTCAACATGTTGAGATTAAGTTCGCTTCTGCTACATATATACATTTTGTGTCTTCTGAATGGCATGATGGATCATTTGCCAAATTTTTGAGGAACAGCTGTTTTATTTTTTGAGAAACAAAAAAGTGAAAAATTTTAATTTTATCAAAGACAAAAATATTGAGAGATATCTATTATTAAATACACTCGCCAATTGTATATTGAATCGAAACTGTATCTTCGGCACACATCATGTATATTTTCTTTTATAAATTTTTTTAACTATAAGCCAAAAACCTGCGCCGTGCGGCTTACAGTCAACTTTGTGCCACCGTTTTGTTTTTACTTGCTACCGGTCGTGATTTCTCGGCTAAGCCGTACTCACAGTACAAATGAACGACATACTTCATAATATGAATTGAATAACATTAAACAGATAAATTTGCTTAAAATAGGATTGTTTAAAATAGTATATTCGAGTATTTTTATATCAGCCGATATATATTCGCGAAACAAAAGAAAATATCGGCTACCAGCCACCGTCTAAAAATCGCCAAGCCGCCGATAAATAAAATAGACGGCGCAGGTCTTTTGAAACAACATGTTGGCCCGAAAGAGTAGAAATATAATATGATGGAAAAAATGGCGTCGAAATGCCAACAGCTCCACGGAGCAGAAATTCACAACAACCCATTCAGAAGACACACACGCCACAGTTGCGCAACAGCTGTACCTTCTGAATGCACCCAATATTCGTACCTCAGACCGAACGCGTATTAAGACACAAAATTAAAATTTTACAGGAGATTGTAAAATATAATTTTTTTCTTCTAGAGCGAAGTTGACTTGATATTTTATAAAATGCTATTTTTGAAAATTTTGTCCAATCGTCTTATTTGGTAGACCAATGAATAGAGCGCGATATTTAAATCTAGGTGAGTCAAAAATAGAAAATTTTAAATTTTGGGCTTTATACGCTTATGCTCTGAAGTTATAATTATTTGAAATATTTTACAATTATTTTGATGCTCGATCGAGCCGTATTAAGCCTGGAAGGACATGCTTCGTCGAATCGACGACGCTTGTTTACGTTTTCCTTTCTAATTTTGTTTATATTAGGCTAGTTTTTGATACAGCGACAGTCGTGGGCAAGCTGTTGCTGTGTGCAGAATTTCAACTGAATATATGTACATTATGAAAGTATGATTTTTTTTGCATCGTCGAAAGTACGAAGCAATTTGCAATTTGAGATGGTGTTTTTTATGTTATAGTTTTTGTTTTTGAAAAGCGAAATGAGCACAATAAAGGAATTGAATGATCAGGAAACTGAAAAATTTCTTTTTGATGAGTGACGAAGACCACCAACCGGACAGAGGAGGTTCAAAATTAAAGTTTGGAAGATGCAAGTTTATCAGTGGAGGCATCCGATTTAGTCTAAAACGATGTGCCTCTATGTAGAGGTATATTATTATTAAGGGCAAAGTCAGAAATAATTTCGTTAATCACATCCATTACACATAGGAAACAACCATAAAATGTATGTACAAAAAGCAAAATCATGGGAAAAATATTGTGCATCAAGTTCGAGGACCAACTCGGCAATGCAAAAATATTACTGAATATTTTAGAATATTAAATATGACTTTTCTATGTCAATTACACTCACCACATGTTTTAAATAAAACAAAAGCCCCTCAATCGCACTTGTTTTCTAAAAAAATTCTGTCTTTGTCGAAAGCCAATTAACTGATAGGCTTACAAATACCAACGTCGGTGCGAGATAATATAAAAAATGTAATGCCGACTGATGATGAGAATACTCAACAAATAAATACTGAAAAAAAAAGAATGATTTGCGCCATTTGTCCCTCTTCTGAACGACGAATCATTAAATCGTCCTGTTCAAAATGTAATTAAAGCTCGTGCGAAAAGAACAAAATAGAGCTTTGCGGTTCTTGCATATAATGAAACTTGATTCTCATGAAAACTCATTCCTTTTTAGTTCAGTATATTACTTTTAAGATGCAAACACATTTGATGAATTATATGCCTTAAATTACTTTTCTTTGTATTTGTACGTAACCTTCAAATGCATAAGTCCGCTTCATGGCGGATCAACATATATCTTTAAATTAAACCCCGATGTAATTTATTTTAAATCGAGGGCCAACCCCATGTCTTTTTAATATTTTTTAGAGAAATTTTCAGAAAGCATTTTTTTTTTAGCAACTCTAGTTCAAAAATTGTGGTTATTTTAAAGTGAAGAGTCAGGCATTGTGGCCGTGAAAATTATTTGATTCAGAAGTGTTTTTTACAGTTTATTTTTTTTTTAAGTTATAGTGAACAATTTTTTTTTTTTCGCAATAAAAAGCATAAATATCGTTAATTCGATGCTGTTTTAATTAAAATAATTGTTACGCATCGTGGATCATACACATTTTTTACATCTACGAAAAGGAAAGCAAAATATATTGGGCAATGTCTCTTCTAAGATCGCGCTGCGCTATTTGCGCTAAACCAGTTACTAATAACTGTGCTCTGAACTGCAGTTTATGTAAACAGGATTTTCATAAATCTTGCACAAACGTCACTGAAGACAATATATTGGAAACAATGAAAAAAAATACAAACAATGTTGGTATAATAATTGCATTAAATCTAATTTGATATCAATCATCTCAGATCTCGTAGCTGAAGTTAAAGATATGAAATAGAAACTGTTGTTGATTTCGCCTATGGGAAACCATCAGCAAACTACTGTTGCATCCGACGCTGTTGGCTTCTCTAATCATACTGCTGTTATGAATGTTGCTTCTGTCGACAGCTGTCGCTATCTTGCTGCGGCAGAAATACCATCTGCTTCGTATGCAAGTGCTTCACAGACATTTTTGAAAGATCACCTGCAAACCACTGTCGTGCCTAAAACAGTAGCCGACTCACACGCTGATATGCGCCTTACCTGCTCTGTTGGTTTCTCACATAATGCTGCTCTAAATGGTGCTTCTGCCAAGAGGAACAACTCTCTCACTGCTGCTGCTGTGCGCCCTGCCTTGTTAAGTGACTTTAACTCTACTCGTTCTGATACAAACGCTCTCCAAACACCTACCCGTCAGGCTGGAAAAGCTAATGTGTTTACGGAGTCAGAGAAATTCGTTGACGACGTGAGCGACGAGCCCTCTTGGGCTACAGTACAAAAGAGAAGCAAAAATAAGAAAGTACGTTATGGTGTCAAAGGCATACATCTTTTTGGCACCGCGCCTGCATGTGTTGACTTTGAAGTCGTGCATAATATGAAATATGTGTATGAATTTCATTCAACATTCGCACTGAACCAGATGCGATTAAAAATTATGTCGCGAATAAACTGGGAGTTAATGCTAATGTGCTGTCATGCTCAACACTTGTTAAAAAAGACGCTGTCATATCTACAATGCGTTTTATCAATTTTAAACTTTGAGTACCTGCGCCATTTTTCAAAAAAGCTTTTGATAAATCGTTTTGGCCAGTTTCTGTTAGACTTAGCAAGTTCATTTCTAAGCCAAAAAACATGTTTGGAGATGTCACGACAATTCCACCTATCGCAGCATTGCCGCTGCCGATTCAGTCGCACGCCGTGTAGTCCCTACTACTCCAAGTTCAGAGATTGACTCATCAAACATCAGAGTGAACACAACATCTGCTATTTCGCCAATTTCTAAGATGCGTTGCTTCACGAAGGAGCTTCTCATTTATTTTCACAACTTTGGTGGCCTCTGGACTAAAACCAATCAATTTAACTGCGCTGCTTCAGCGCACGACTTCGACATTATAGCGCTCGTTGAAACTTGGATGACATCAAATTTCAATTCTACTGAAATATTTGATTCATACTATGACATCTACCGTAGAGATCGGGTACTGTGCTCCAAACAGACGAGAGGTAGCGGAGTGTTAATGGCAGTTTCATCTTCGTTTAAAAGCCGTGAATTAAAACTCCCCCGCTCTGCTGATAACATCGAACAGCTTTGCATCGCAGTTTCGTTTGGTGAGGCTTCCGAGAATATAATAACCGAAATAGTTCTTATTTTAAGTTACATCCCACCCAATTGTATTTTTAATGTTTATTATGATCATGTTTATATTATATATATATATATATACAAAGTCATAAAACGCCTTGCATCTTTGGTGATTTTAATTTGCCTAATATCGATTGGACGTTTAGCGACACTGACAAATTCTTAATACCTTTCAATGTGAAAAAAGATGTCGAATCATTAGTTTGCGACAAGCTAATTTCTTTGAACTTGCTTCAAATTAATGATATCAAAAATGATATCAATAGAGTATTAAATTTAGTTTTCATAAATAATGATTTTAAACATACGATTTCTAGGTGCGACATTCCTTTAACTAATGAATCAGTTTACCATAAACCCCTTGAAATGAGCTTCTGCTTTTTTAAGAGCAGTTACCAACAGGAAGAATACAATCTTACTTACAATTTCTTTAAAGCCGATTTTGTGGCCTTATACAACTTTCTTAATTCCGTTGATTGGAGCCTGTTCTTAAATTCTTTCGACTTAAATAATATGTATTTTAAATTTAAAAAAGTTAATGAGGAAGGAATTTTCCTATATGTTCCTATAAAAAAACGGAAACGTAATTTCAACCTACCTTGGTACAATCGTAGGTTATTACATCTTAAAAATTTGAGAAATAAGGCTCATAAAAAATTCAAGAAAAATAATTTTCCCCATGAGAAATTGCTCTTTATACAAAGAAGGCGAGAATTTGATTCGTTATCAAATTTTTTGTACAAGAAATACTTAGATGGCATATGATATCAAATTTAACCCTCTGACTTTTTGGGCTTTTTACAATTCTAAACGAAAGTCAATTTGCAATTTATTTAGGAAAAATGCAGAACTGGAAGGAGAAACGTCGATATTATATGTCTAAGATGACAAAAAATAAAATAGAAGACTTGTTCAAGGAAATGTATTATATAGACAAGCGGCTCTAAACTGTTTTCATCTTACGCCCCTCTTTTTGAATTCGTGCAAAGCCAACGCCTCCCCTCTTTTATTTTCACACAACATTTTTTGTGCTGATTTACTATTTTTAAATTAAATTATACCCGCCTGGGAAAATATCTAGTCGTTGTCAAGTTTGGCGGAGACTCTGGTTAGTCTGTGTCAAGAATAAACTTATCTAGTATTTGAATAGTTTCTGGTGAGGAAAATTGGTTGGTAGTCTTTAACATTATATTTTTGCGGTTAAAGTCAGAAATGAAAAATGTGAGACTAAAAATGTGACAAAGTATGCAAATGTTTGTTTATTTAGATGTCTCCGCGTCCCCTTCAAACCCGTCTGCGCCCCCAAGGGGGGCGCACCCCACCACTTAAGAACCACTGATATAGACTATAAGAGTGATGAGGAGGAGGTGGGCTTTGGGAGTAATTCCTGCCTTGAAGATTGAAGCACCTGAGTATTCTATTTGTGAGTTTAATGAAAAAGCACACGAAATACGCAATAACAGTACTGAATTTAAAAATGTATTTCGAAAAATGCTAATCTTCAGTTACTTGTGGGAGAGACGGAATTTTAAACCCCCAATATTGCCGACTTTTCTGATCTAAATACACCATGTGCTGGCTTTGAGTATTTTATTATGTCACTCATAGTATAGGAAAGCAATGTGTATTGCTTTGGTTTCCTTGTTTTCAAACGTTAAAATAATAAAATATTTTAAAAGCTTTACAATTCTCCGTTTGAACTTATTTTTTCAGGCCATCAATTTGCAGTGAGCACTGCATAGATCTTGCTTGAGTCATTTGTTTTTAATGAGTCCAAAAATTTCTAGTAAAATCTTTTGCACTATTTTTTTTTAAATAAAACGTTCAATTACTACTAAGCGGAATTTTTCTTTATCGGATATATTTATAAAAGTTTAGAGAATATGAAAATAAAAAAGTTGGAGGAATCGGATTGTCCAATAGTTGTTTACAGCTGTATAGCTATTTTTCACCTTTAATAAAGAACAAACAAATCAATATAGAAGCATGAATTTTGGTGTCATGATTGTGAAAGACCTAAGTAAACATAATTTTAAAACAAAATGTTTCTAGTAAGCCTCATTAAAATTCTGGCATCAAAGGTAGTGTTGATTCGATACCAACATAATATCGATACTTTTACTTATTATTTATATCGAATAAAAGTATTGATGCTACCGAAAATATCTAATATGTACTTGTATCGAATACTCGTTTGAAGAGACAAATTGCACTACTCAACACAAAATTGGTGTCAGGCACCTCATACATCATTTCTCTGAACACGATGACGTACAGGTTTTTTCAACTATACGTCATGTTTTTGAGATATTCCTACTTGAAATATGCGAAATGCACAGAAAATACTATGAGGTGCCTGACGCAAAAAAAAATTGAGTAGTGTTAACCAAATAGTCTAGATCTTTCAGCTGCAACTCTGCTTATTTTGACATTCGCAAGAAATCTAAACTCTTTGTTTATTATATTTAGATACAAATCGCTTGAAAATTTATAATAGTGGGAAAACTAATCAACAGATCTAATATCTGTCAAAAATATTTTATTTTAATGAAAAAGTTTCAATATGTGGGTTTTTCTCAAAAAAATAAATACAAATTAAGAGTAGAAAACCAGTTTCCATCAATTGCTTTAGTGCATTTTTGTGTACACGACAATCGTAATGTCGGTCAATCATTTGACGTCAAGCTTGTATACATGTGGATTGATGTAAGCCCTTACACACATCAATGAATTACCTCAAATTTTTATTATTTTGAAATTTCTGTGGTGTACGGGCATGCGAGGAGTGACACAGACGAAGTGTGTTAAAAAGTTAAAAAATAAAAAGAAGAGAATTTGGATGAAATAGTATTTAAAAAAGAGAAATCAATTATCGCTCGAGCGTCTTTTAAATGAGTTAAAAGTAGTGCTCTTGATACCCGTCAGGTAATACCCGCACACACAAATGTCCGGGTACCTGAAAATGCGGGTATTATCCGATCTCACGGGTACCCGAAAATTTGCGGGTAATACCTGAATTCGGGTACCCGATAATTACGGGTAATACTTTAAATCGGGTATCCATAAATTGCTTGGCTTCTACATAAAATTCTTTTTTAAATATGCTGGCTAAATAAACTAAATGAAATATGGCACTGCCATATTTTGGGATTGTTTTGTGCAACTATTACTAATATTTTGTCTACAACTATTTATTACTTTTTCCTGATTCCGTTCAGGCGTTTACTCGGTACAGCAGATAAATTTATATATTGTGTATCGTATTGCATGCGCAATATGCTTGTTGAGCATAAAATGCGACTCTGCACTAATATGTTGATTATGGAAGGCGGAAAGATGGTCCAGGCTAGGCAGTCTAGTTGTCATTTTTGAATTGAATTATTATTATTATTATTGTAGACGTTGGACAAATCAGAACTGAAAGAGGAACAATAAAAGTAGTTTCTTCCTGCATCGGTTTTTCCACTAAATTGCTGTGTGTTTTATTTTGTGTTGTGAGGAGGCCCTGTGCCGAAACATTTGGTCCATGTCTAGCCGGATTGGAGCGGTAACCTATGGATTTGTGGAGTTTAAATAAGTATTTGATTTCTAATTTGGAAATAAGTTTGTGAAAGTTTTTTCTTGTGCGCGGCATCCATCTTGATGTGAAATTCTTTGTATTGGAAAGTTCGAAAGTGTTATGGAAAGTTTCTAGGAGGAAGCAAGATAGAAAAAAAGTAGAATGGAGTTGTGAAATTTGTCGTCGTTAATATGCTTCTAGAGG
Source organism: Toxonevra muliebris (assembly GCA_963691655.1). NCBI lineage: Eukaryota > Metazoa > Arthropoda > Insecta > Diptera > Pallopteridae > Toxonevra > Toxonevra muliebris. Next base: position 50,464,186 of record OY829328.1, on the reverse strand, counting down.
TTCATTCTTTGACGGCAATGATATAGAAAGCACGCAATTGAACGCTTGCGCATATTTTGTTTGTATAAAATTAAAATAAAGAATTTAATTTAAAAAAAAAAAATGATAACAAGTGAAATGGTTAAAAGTCAAGTAGATTATGTTGCTGAATTTCACAACTGGGTGAGTGTAGTGCGAACAACAAGCAAATTTTACAGTCCACGGAAAGATAAATTGGAAAGAAGTGTTAGCGGAAGGAAAATTGTTTGATAAATTAGTGACATTTTTATCCAAAACTTATTTGAAAATTTCATGAAAATTCAGGAAGAAGCGGGTTGAGGAAATTTAACGGAAATAACGATGCTACACGGAAAGAGGAAAGTGATAGTGTATGCCGGTTGGCGACAACAACAATGCAAAATGTGAAAAGAGAACCGAACAGTTTACATACATTGGAAAGTTTTTATGTTATTATGATGTTTGGACAGAAGAGTATATGTAGAGTGTGCTATGACTGTATTTAGCATGCATGTTGGAAAGTGGTAAAGTGAGATATAAGCAAATATTCGAAAATGAAATTTGACTTCAAGGCTAAAACGGACAGAGGGAGAGAGAGCTCAACCGGAAAGAGAATAGAAAAAATTTTGTAATGAAATTTTTAGCGAAAGAGAAAGAACAAAACGAGAAATCAAATCATTAGTTTCAATTTTGGAAAGAGTCAAATTTAAATCGGACAGAGCGAAAGAGAGTTGAAATATTTAGCAAAAGAAAAATAAAAAAACGAGAAATCAAATCGTTAGTTTCAATTTTGGAAATAGTCAAATAGATAAATTAAGAGTTGATAGTATGCTTGGAAAGTGCTTATGAGCGGGGATCAGATGAATTTGTTCGAGGATTGAAAATTGAAAATAAATTATGAATTGTTGGTTACTAATGAACTTGATGTTTTCAGTTTTGGTTTATTCGAAAGATACAATCAGCATCATGGCTACAGCACCATTAATGCTTATTGAGTTTGTAGGAAAGGTCATCGCACGACTCAAGCAATTCGTAGAAAGGAAAGACTGCGACTGTAACTTTAACAGAAGCAGAAGTACGTTTGGAAAGATTACATGAGCAGTGGAAAGTATGTTGCGAAAAGCAATTGGCTGCGTTGGACAATCCAGCTATAGATGGCGATCAGTTGGCTGAAGACTTGGCCGCTATCGAATCAAATTATTTTATAGCGAGCGCTGCATTGCGCGCACAAGCGGCTATGTTGCGGGCATATGAACGTCAAGCTTGAGCGCTTCCGGTTGTAAAGGTCAGTGGTATGCTAACGTTTTTGGACAAGCAAGCTGCAGCATTCAGCAATTTTTCGGAAAGTTATCGCTTTGGGCGGCCAACAGACATGTCTATTGCAATATCAAAGGAAAGAGCAACGCAAATGGAAAGTGGAAAGAGGGAAAGATTGGCAAGTGTTGTCCAAAAAGTGGAAAGACGAGGTGGATCATGCTCACCAGCTGTAGTAAGGAAGAAACAGGTGACATTGCTTTGATTGAGACTACTCTAGGAACTGTTGTGTGTAGTTCACATTACGAAAAATTAAATGAGCGTCCAGGAGCGATTGTTTCAACTCTGGAATGCATTGATAGTCATGAGCTGGATTGACTGTTGGAACGCCTTTGGCAAATAGACCAAGTTGGAACAGCTTCAATACGAACAGAAGAAGAGAAAAGAGTGGAAAGAAATTTTATAAATACATACAGACGCGATAGAACAGGAAGATTTGTTGTTACGATTCCGTTGAAAGATAATTACAATAGCATTGGTAGTTCAAGAGACATTGCGTTACGCCGTTTTAAATATTTGGAAAGAAAATTGGAAAGTGATTCGGAGCTAAGGGAACGTTATGTGGAATTCATGCGGGAATACGATAGATTTGGACACATGAAAGTAGCGATTGAAGAACCAAAACAAGATGAGCTTGTCTATTATATTCCTCATCATTGCGTTACTAAAAAATGGAGAGTTGTTTTTGACTCAAGCTGCCGCAAAAATAAAGGTGTTTCGTTGAATGAAGATCAATTACTTGGTGAGAAACTGCAACGAAATTTGTATGAAATTATAATGAGATTTAGACGGCATCCTATTGCATTTTGCTCTGATATTAATATGATGTTTCGCCAAGTTCGGATAGACGAGAGCCAATTAAATTTACAGCTGATATTTTGGAGAGAAAGTCGGAAAGAAAAATTAAAGGAATTTCAGTTAACAGTCGTTACATATGGAATCATCAGCACACAATGCTGTACGATCGTTAGTGCAGTGCGCCAGAGATGCGGAAAGTACATTCCCGAAAGCAGCTAACATTATCGAGAATGTTTTTATATGGATGACTGCTGTTCGGGAGGAAACTCGAAAGTAGAAGCGATCACATTAGCTAAAGAGGTTGAGACAGTGCTCGCCGGTGGCAGTTTCGAGTTGCGAAAGTGGAAATCAAATTGCAAAGAGCTAACACATGCAATGTGTTCGGAAACTGAAAATTCAAAGATGTTTGTTGACGAGGATAAGACATCGATTCTCGGATTAAAATGGCTTATTCAAGAGGATCAGTTCACATTCGTGGTTAAAACCCCAGAAGTGGAAGAAGAGATTACAAAAAGAAAGATTGTAAGTTGTGTGGCTCAACTCTATGATCCAAATGGCCTTATCGCGCCGGTCATAGTTAGCGGAAAGATTTTGATTTAAAATTTGTGGAGATTAAGTCTTGATTGGGATGAGAAAGTACCCGAAGAGATCGAAGCGGAATGGAAAGATTTTTGGAATGACATTACCTTATTGGAAAGATTTCAAATTGACAGATGGATTGGAACTATAGAGGATAGAAGGATAGATATACATGGGTTTTTCGATGCATCCACAGTGGCTTATGGCGCTGTTATCTATGTGAGAGAAAAAACAGCCAGGAGGAAAAATAATGAGTAATTTGTTAGTGTCCAAAGCACGAGTGGCACCTATAAAAACGTTGACAGTTCCTCGTTTAGATCTTGCGGCTGCTGAGTTGTTATCCAAGTTATTGGTTAGTTACACTGAATTGAATTAGAAAATTGCCATGTAATTTAAAGACGTTGGTCGCGAATCGAGTTTCTTCCATCCAAACTAATACGGAAGTAAAGAATTATTAGAATATTAGAAAGAAAGATAATCCTGCAGATTGTTTGAGTCGTGGTGCGAATCGGAAAGATTTATTAAATAGTCAATTATGGCTTCATGGTCCCGATTGGCTAATCTTACCACATGTCGATTTACATTAAGGGTAAATCGACCGAAGTCGCATTACATTGCCTTGTCAGTAAAATTGAATAAACCTTTCAATTTAAAGAGATTGCGCTCTGTGCCTTCCTTGATATTGAGGGTGCCTTCGACAATACTGGATTCGGTTTATTTCCAGAGCTCTGGAATGTAAGGGTATTGATTCCCAATCCATTGCCTGGGTGGATGCCATGCTGAGGAAGCGTGAAATCTCATCCACGCTAGGCAAAACCACTGTGTGCACTAAGGCTGTAAAAGGCTGCCCACAAGGCGGCCTCGTCTCTGGAAAGTATGATTCAACTATCACGGAGGTGATGAAATCAGCTCTATTGGTTTCAAATTGGTGCGCCGTAGAAGGCCTATCAATCAATCCCAATAAAGCAGTTCTTGTTCCCTTTACTAAGAGATACAAACTGGACCTCGGTTGTGTACTCTGATGAGGTCAAATATTTAGGCATCACGCTTGACAAACGACTGAACTGGAACACTCACTTACACACTGTCCTCTTAAAAGCCACTAGGGCTTTCTGGGCCTGCAAGAAACTCTTTGGTAAAACATGGGGTCTTACTCCTAAGGTGATCTTCTGGCTCTACACTATGATAGTTAGACCTATCCATCACCAAACTTAACAAGCTCCAAAGGCTTGCTTGCGTCTCCATAACTGGAGCTATGCGCACTTGTCCAACTCCTGCCATTGAAACTCATCAACTCATCAAGAAAACAGCCGCAAATACTGCTTTGCGGCTGCGTATATCGTCAAGCTTAATAAAAGGCAACTATGGTCACCTGAGCATTCTTGACGAAATTCCTAACACTCCAATATGTACTGTATCGGATTATAGAAATCTGTGTTTCGGTAGGAAATTCAACATTATTCTTCCTTCCAGGTCCGAATGGGATGGCCAGTGTCCCGATTTCGGTCCCTCTGCTCTCAATTGGTATACAGACGGCTCGAAAATGGACTGCGGTTCTGGTGCCGGTGTTGTAGGACCCAATACTAGAATCACAATCCCTCTGGGTATTTGGCCCAGTGTTTTTCAAGTTGAAATATACGCAATTGAGACCTGCGCTAATATGAACCTGTATAAAGATCTTAAAGGCGCAATTGTAATTTTTCAGATAGCCAGGCCGCTCTCTTAGCACTCTCTTCATGGAGTTTTTCCTCTAAACTGGTGAAAGAGTGTTTTGAGAGTCTCCAGCGCCTGTCTACCCGTAACAAAGTGACGCTTTGTTGGGTACCCGGCCACTATGACATTGTTGGTAATGAGGCAGCCGATGAACTGGCTAGATAAGGTTCATCTACCAAACACATTGGCCCCGATCCGTTCTGCGGAGTCGGCTGGACCTCTACGAAATCTATCGTTGAGGAGTGGTCTAAGGCAAAATGGCTAGAGTATTGGAACTCTATCCCAGGTTTAAGACAGGCAAAAGCGCTTATCGTTCCGCTTGCCCAAATCAGACCTTAGGCTACTGGTTGGCTACATGTCTGGACACTATGGGCTCAGATATCACCTAAACAAAATAGGTCTGTCTAATGAGACAGAGTGTCGTCTATGTCTGGAAGATGACGAGTCGACACCTCACATTCTGTGTGAATGTCCGGCCTTGGCTCGGCTCAGAGGAAGAATTTTTGGTGTTCCTTTTCTGACGGCTAATCAAATAAAATCTTCTTCTACAAAAGATGTCTTGACTTTTATTAGGTCAGCTGAACGTCTTTTGTCATAAAATGGGGAATGGCACAAAAGATCTTTTAGGTCGCAGTGCCTGCCTGGTTGGGCTTCCCTAAATAATAAATAATAATAAATACCACATGAGATGTGGCCAAAAAGCAACTTCAAACAGAAAATCACTAGCGAAGTGGAGAGTGAAGTGAAGGTGCATGTAATGATAGAAGCTAAGGAACCATTATCAATATTTGTGCCACGAACGGGAAAATGTGTAAATATCATCGAATATACCTATAGCTTGGAAAAAGCAATGAATATAGTCAGCTATGTATTTCGATTCATCGATAGAGTCAAGGAAAGTATTGCTCAGCGAAAGCGTTCTAGGAGAGTAACTCAGAGAAAGTCTAAACGGAAAGTTCGAAAAACAAATAATTTGGAGGTCATATTGTTAAATGAGGAAAGAGCCAATGCATTAAATTGGTTATTACGGATAGAGCAGGAAAGATATTTTAATAAGGAAATTGCTTCACTTCGGAAAGACGGAACGTTACGTTAGGAAAATGTAATATAGAACCATTGAAACCAATAGACGGTAAAGAAGAGTTATTGAGAGTTGGAGGTAGATTAAACAACGCTATAGGTGGTTATGAATTTCGGCATCCAGCTATTATACCTAGTAATTAACGTTTAGCTTGGTTAATCATGGATGAAGCACATCGAGCAGCGCAGGTAATGATGCAGCACATTCGCCAAAGATTCTGGTTATTACGATTGCGGAGTTTATTGAGAAACTTTCTGCAAAAATGTTTCGTTTGCGTACGTTACAACTACAAGCTCATGGCTAATTTTCCGGGGGATAGAGTGCAGATTGGAGAGCCATTCTTATGTACAGGAGTGAACTATGCAGGACCGTTTAAAAGAAAAGTGGAATAGAAAGTGGTAAGGAAAGGAAAGTGGAATGGAAAGTGGTAAGGAAAGGAAAGAGTAAATAACATGTGGAAAAGGACAGATGAAAAAGCACATCAAAGAGACAGAATGGAAGTTCATGATTCCTCCAGCACTACATCAAGGTAGGATTTATGAAGCTGCCGTAAAGTCTATGAAATATAGTTTTCACATGTAGTAGGTCAGACAGTTTTAGCACATGAGCAACTTTTGACGTTGCTAGTACAGATAGAGGCAATACTCAATTCCAGGCCGTTGTATCCGCTTAGTGATGACCCGAATGACTTTCAAGCTTTAACTCCGGGTCACTTCCTGGTAGGGGAACCGCTTGTGTTGCCACCGCCGTTTGCAATGGAAAGTCAACCACAATCAAGAGGAATGAAATTCAATTTAATTCAATTTATTCAATAAGAAAGTATAGTAGCACACTAAGATATGAAATCTTTTCCAGTACTTAAAAGTAGGATAAAAATAAATAGGCAGCTTAAAAAGAAGAATCACAGTAAAGAAAGAAAGAGAATAAATTATTAAAAATAAGAAGTTAAACTAGTTAAGACACGATAATAGATAATTAAAGTAAATATTGAAACAATGTAATGCAGAGAACATTTGACAGACTGTATTAAAAACGAAATAAGACAATTGCTACATAAATAACTAGCGTGATTATAAAATCTTATGAAGAGATAGTATTAAAATTAACATTGAAATATTAAAATTAAAATCTTGAGCAACTTACAAACTTTTAGCCGAAAAATGTTTAAACAGTAAAAACTTAGCATTACGTACATTTTGATTTCGTTTAATATGTAAAGGGATAGTGTTCCATAGCCTAATGGTGTTAATGAAAAACATTCTGGATGAATTAAGGTATCTGAATTTAGGTACAATCAAATTCTGGGATCTTGCAGATTGAGGGAAAATTAATTTCTCATATAAATATAGAGGGGTCTTACGAGTAATTAGCCTGAATAAAAATACACAGTTTCTGGATCTCAAGTAATCAGAAAGACTGCAACCAAGAATACCATTTCTCCATGAAGTTATGTGATCAAATTTACGTAGGCCGTAAACGTAGCGAGTAACATTATTGAATACTACTTCAAGCTTGTGCAGCGAATGAGAATCTAGTTTGCTGTAAACAAGTTCAGAAAACGATATTATTGGTAATATTAACTGGATTGCCAGTTTCCGTTTTGTTTCTACAGGAGTAAAAGCAGCAGACACTCTCAAATTACGCAGAGTTAAAAAAACTTACAATACTATTGACATGATCGACACAACACAAGTTAGAATTAATACGAAAACCTAAGCTAGTTATTTTGTCAACGAATTGCAACGGCACTGTTCCTATATATAAGGGGGGAATATCTGTCAATGAAATTTTGTCCTTAGAAATGGGTAAAACAAATGATTTAGCAGCATTAAGGCTTAAAGCATTGTCAGAAGCCCATTTACTAATGGTTCATAAGTCCTCGTTATTCTAGCACTGAGATCGTCAGTAAGGCCAATACGATTAGACAGATAAAGTTGTATATCATCAGCATACGCATGAACATTTACATTCTTACAGACAACAAATATGTCATTAATAAATATACTGAACAACAAAGGACCGAGAATTGATCCTTGCGGAACACCTGAAGTCACCGATTTATATTGAGAGTAGGCATCGCCTACCTTTACTCGTTGGGATCTACCTTTTAAATAACTTTTTATTAGCCTTAATGAGCTTGTATCAAAACCAAAGTAAGACTTTAGCTTTTCACATAACAAAAAATGATCCACAGAATCGAACGCTTTAGAAAAGTCTAAAAGACATAGAAGCGTGAGGTCACCCTGGTCATAAGGTACACGAATATCTTCCATAATTTTTAACATGGCAGTGGAACAACTATGACCTTCTCGGAACCCAGATTGAAGTGGTGAAAGCAGATGGTTTTCAAACAAGTAATTTGAGACTTGTTCAGACATGATAGTTTCAAATATTTTGGATAACGATGACAGAATACTAATAGGACGAAAATCATTTACTGTATGCGCAGACGGTTTTTTGGCTATTGGGAAAATTGAAGCTACTTTCCACATACTTGGAAAAGAGGAAGAAGTAAAACAATGGTTAATTATATGTGTCAGAGGAGCTAAAATATATGGTAACACGATCTTTACAAACTTAATTGGCACTCCGTTATCGTCCACCGCATTTGATTTTATCTTCATGACACTCCTAACCACATCATTTTCATTGACAGCACAGAACTGAAAGGATTTATTTGAGGGGATAGTAGCAGACAAATTGCAAACGGAAATAAAAAAATCATTTAGTACATCAGGAGGTAATTGACTGAGGGAATCACATTTACGGAACACACCTAGATTCTTTATGTTACGCCATAAAACTTTCGTAGAAAGTGAAGTACTCAACTTCATGGAATAAAATTTTTGCTTAGTTAATCTAACAACTAGGGAAGCTCTATTTCGGGCAGTCTTGTATAAGCTCCAGTTCACAGTAGTCGCTTTTTTTCTCCAAATAAAATGCAGTCTATTTTTCTTAATAGCAATTTCAACATAAGAATCATACCGCGGACATGAATCATATTTAACATGGACAACACGTAACGGCACGTGAGCATCAAATACTTCATTCAAATTTTTTACAAAAAAATCTAGTTTTTCATCTACAGAACTCATAAACCAACAATCATTCCAACGGAAACAGGCTAGGTCAGAAAACAGGGCACTAACATTAATAGCATTATAATCACGGAACGAGTAGGTATTTGACGTATTTTTACGATTAAGATTCACATTTAAACTACAAAAGATAAGATCGTGGTCCGAGACAAATAATATTTGATCAAATTTTAAAACTCTTGTAGCATTGGAGTAGACTAGGTCTAGCATTGTTAGCAAATCGTGTGGGGACAACAGAGTTTACAATCGAAAGACCAGCAGAAGCAATAATATCACATAACCTCGCAGTATGCTGATCATCAGAGAGCAGGTTCACATTAAAGTCACCACATATCAAATAATGATCATACGCAATAAGATAGGTAGACAACTTAGAGAAGAAAGGATCAATGCTGAGACACTTGTTGGGGTTAAACACATGATAGCAAGACTTTCGTGTTTGAATCAGATATTTCGGCAATAAGGAAATCAATATCTGAACCATTCGATTGACAAACCAACTTCATGTTTAGGCAGTTTCTGCAGAAAATAGCGACACCACCACCTCTCTTATCAACACGATCACCTCTCAATAGTGTATAATTATTCAGGCTAATCTACTAATGATCTACATTGTTTAGCACAGTATTTTCATTTACTGCAATAGGGTTTTGTGCAATAATCTTCATTTTAGGAGGGTGATTTCCGTTGCAGAGAACACATTTGACATCTTGAGACCTTTCTTTGCGCTGACATGATTGGGTGAAGTGTAATCCAGCGCATTTAACGCAGCGTGGTTCATGGTTACAGTAATTTTTTGTATGACCATAGCGCTGGCATTTAATGCACTGAGGTATCTCTTTTTTGTTTTTAGGTGGTTCAAAGTTGACTTTCGTATTTAAGAGAGACTTAATTTCGTAAACTTCTTTACTATTTACTTTTGGTTTGAGGTTAACATAGAACATTGGCAGTGGTTTTTTGGTGATGCGATGCCTAATGTTACAAATATTGACGATCTCATGGTTAAAAGTAACAATGGCTTCTTTAATTTCTTCTACCGGAATACTATGATGCATACCTCTCAGGACTACATTAAAGCTTTGTTCTTGTTTTAATTTATACGTGTGAAAATCAGTGTTTTTTTCGCGTAATTGGCTTGAAATGATTTTGTGAATCTCTTCTGATTTCGGATGAATTTTTACTTCACCATCTCTTAACAGTTTAAGAACATAATTGTTTTTTGCAATTCTATCTAATAAGAGTCGTAGTGGTTGAATATTACTAACCCCAGAAATAAAAATTGGAGGAGGCTTTGGTATTCTTTTTATTGCTATCTCATTGACTGTATTGGTATTGCTTGCATCATCTTCATCATTGTGGTCTAACGCAGCGAACCTATTTTCGCTTATTGTTGTTGCTGTTCCTAGCCAGTAATTTCTTGAAGTGGATTGTTTAAGATTGTTTTCTAAAATACTATCTGGGCTAGACCTTTGTCTTTTAGAAGATAGAGATTTACTTACTAATGACGAGTTTTTTGGTGTAGATAGTGAACTAATAGCGCATTGCGAACTCCAGCAACGTTGAATTGCTGTTGCTGTTGAGGCAAAATCATATGATTCTGGGTTAAGCAACCATCATCATTGGCACCTCCACCAGGCGGGGGAGTACGAATTATTCCCATGCCCAACTTATGTGGCCACCACTGTATGAATATGTTTAATCATATACACAAACCACAAAATGTATCTGGATCGTAAACTATAAATGTTGATAAATGCAGCTGATTTTTGACACTTGCAGTTTATTTTTGCCAAGCTTATATTTCTGATGTTAGAAAAATTTTGTTCTCTGAGAGAGTAGCTTTTTATATTTTTAATTGCTTGAGTACAAAATTAATACTGTTCGATAGAAAAAAGTGATTATTGAAAATTTAATATCGTTTTAATTTATTGGCCACGGAGGCGGTCCACTACAATGAAACACGTCTCGGGCACCACGCACTGAAAGCACGTAAGTTTATGTTTGTTTTTATTGATTCACTGGTGCCGGTTTCGCATTTATTCACTGTGTTCTTGTCGAAGACTTCTCGGAACACGCACAAGATATGTCCGCACGCTTTGAAATTTTTATAAATTATGGAAAGAAATGTTGAATCATATTTGGGAAAGATGGAAAGAAGAGTTTTTTGACAACTCTACAGGAAAGAAAGAAATGGCGGAAAGAAAAAGATAGTGTAAAGGTTGGACAGCTAGTGTTGTTGAAGAGTGAGAATTTTCCACCAGGACAGTGGGCAATCGGACGGATTGCAGAAATAATCACAAGCCATGATGGATTAGTATGATCGGTAGTAGTAAAAACAGCAGCTAACCAATTGAAAAGACCTGTTCAGAAGATTTGCATCCTACCAGTCGACGCAGCGGATGGAAAGAGTCTGTGGATCTAATCGATTATCGAAAAGGAAATTATGTTAGAAAAACCTTCGGTTTTGGTGGGACTGTATCGTATTGCATGCGCAATACGCTTGTTGAGCATAAAATGCAACTCTGCGCTAATATGTTGATTATGGAAGGCGGAAAGATGGTCCAGTTGTCATTTTTTAATTGAATTATTATTATTATTGTAGACGTTGGACAGATCAGAAGTGAAAGAGGAACAATAAAAGTGGTTTTTTCCTGCATCGGGTTTTCCACTAAATTGCTGTGTGTTTTATTTTGTGTTGTGAGGAGGGCCCTGTGCGGAAACAAATTGTAAATTTTTTTGTCTCTTATTTAATAAGTTTTTTTTAATCAGTCAAACCAGCAACGGAAACCCGGAAATGCGCGGGTACCGGAAAATGCGCGGGTTCCCGGAGAAACGGGTACCCGGAGCATAACGTGTACCCGTCATAACAGTACCGAATATCCAGGTACAACCCGGTCAAACGGGTATCAAGAGCACTTGTTAAAAGTATCTGCATCGAGCGATTTCAAAAACTTTATGTGAGGGAACGGAGCTGGTCCGCATTCCAACGGGACTATATTCTAGATGTGCATTCGCTCTTTGCTCGTTCAAGATATGTATACTCTTATACATATACAATGTTCATGTTCAATATGTGCTGGATGTTAACAGGTTTTCTACAGTCATTAAATCGTCTCTTATTTCTAACCCCATGTCTCCACGAGCAATAATTTATAACTTGCTATCTGTCAGTTTTCATAGTACGTAATAAATTTTTGATTTCATTCATTAATATGCGCCCTGCCCAGCTCCACTGTTTGGTCCTGGCAAAATTCGAGTAATACGATAATTACAATACCTAAAAAACTTGCAAAAGAAATGACTGGCATACAAATAGTTTAATGAGTAAACTATTAAATTGTTCACATAATTTTCTTAAATTCTTTGTGTATTAAATAATACTCGTGGATAGACAATGTTTTTGGTTTGACCATTTTGAGTGTTAGCAAATAAATTAGTAATACGTGAGCATGCAACATATAGCTGTCCATGCCAGAAACACGGATTTGCTAAGTTTAATCCGCACACTTGAGGAAACAGATTATATCGGCTGAAAGGAGGCATATTTCAATTTTATTTTTCTGGCATATAAAACATTCAATTTTAATCTATATACAGTGTTGGGCAAAACTAAAGCACGAACTCTTCCTTGTCAACATTTAGTTCAATAAAATTTAAAAATATGGAAGTATTTTTTTTTGTTTTATAAACTTAATATAATTATGCACTTGTTGAAACAAAATAATATTAAAAACTGGGTAATGTTTTTCTTCTTTTTTACTAACATTGCGCAATATGCCTAAACCTGCCGCGACAAAACTAAAGCATATAATCTTTTTCGCTTACAATTACAATCAATTGTTAAAAATAAACAACAACGACCATCTTTAAACTAGAAACTCGTTATTTTGGAAAACAAAAAGCAGGTTTTAAAAAAAATTGAAAGCGTATATAATTTATTGGTTATCATTCACCGTCACCGTTCGCATTTTTAAATTTCGCTTCCCAAAATGGCTCGAAATAAATATTCTGCACAATTTAGAGAAAACATTCTAAGTAAATTTAATAAAGCTGAATCAGTGGCGTGCATTGTAAAAAAGTTTTGTATTCGCTATTGCGTTAATTCCCGAGCTATAATATATATATATATATATATTTCGGGCTTCCCATTTTTTAAATATTAAATAAGAGGAGGCAGACCGCGGGGCACAACGAAACGTGAAGGTCTGGCCATCATTCGGATTATAAAAAAATATCCTTTTATATCCTGGAAATAAATTACGTTTAAACATTTCACACAGGTTTATCCAACGATGAGCTGTGGAGGGGGCTTAACAACATACCAAAGCATGAAAAAGCCATTTATTTCTCAAAAGAATCGACAGTCAAGGCTCGAATTTGTAACCGGGCACTTTAGCTGAGCTACTGCCAAATGAAAGACCATGCTTTTTACTGATGAATCTATATTTACATGAAAGTTTGCGACGGATTAAAGCTAGTGTGCAGACCAAAAAGAACAAGCGCGTTATTTAAAAAGCGCCGTATGATACGAGGGAGGCAACTTAATCGTCTGGTGATTTTTTTCGGCCATAGAATTGGTCCAATTTATAAAATAAGAGGTATAGTGGACCGTTTGATGTACAAAGATATTCTCCAGAATGTTAGGTTACCTTATACGGAGGAAGGTGTGCTGTTAAAGCATGTCTACCAGAACGATGACGATCACAGCACGGTGTGTAAAAGAGTGGTTTGTTGCCAATAATATCGGGATTTGATAGAGGATCACCCAATCTCAATCTTAAAAAATATATACGAAATATTCAATCTCCAAAAATAGATCGGAAAATTCATCGCATAAAGGATAAAAACAAGGATTTCAATTTCTACCAATCGGAGAATGCATGGAAGAACATTTCTGCAGACGTTTTCAGCAATTTTATTGAGTCCATGCCACGAAAATGTGCAACAGCTCTGAAAAATAATGGATACGCTACAAAATAGTGGAGAAATCGAACTTTTCCTTTAATACCATATATTCCATATGTACTTTAGTTTTGTCGCGCCAGTTTTATGCATTTTGATAATTTTGAAGAATCCGTGCTTTAGTTTTGACACTGTACATATGTAACATACAGTGTGGCCAACTTTTGTTTTAAAAAATCCGTTAAATTGAAGAAAAAGATGCGTATTTTCTTTAAAAAAGCGTTAAATGTTTTCCTTATAAAAGTGTTAAACACAAATTTTTTTATATAGTAGAATCGAGCTATTCGTACCCATTAATTCGAAAATCTCAATAATTCGTAACAAACTGCTGGCCCCTTGAAAAATTCACATTTTGGTCCCCTCGCTAATTCGTATTCTTTTTTTTATACAAGGTTTGTTTAACCTCTTATAAATCGAAATTGGTTGTTGACAACCTCTTATAATTCGTAATGCAAAGCAAAATTCTATGGAACTATGAACTACGTTCAATTTTTTTGTGGAATTTTTTGTGTTTTTCGTGGTTGAAGATACCCGAGAAGAGCCTTAAACTACGAAACCGCTAATTCGTATTTTTCTTGTTTTAACCTCGTTAACCCTGAGATTGTATATCCCAATAATGTTCGAAAACTTAAGTAAAATGAGAGATACGGTTTCCATTTTAGTTGAGTTTTCTTTAAAATACGGATGCTGGCTGTCAATGAGTGGATTGTATACATGCAGTGTCATCATTGGCTTTGCAATAATTCCTGGTTACAAAGGTTATAGCAGACATTATGCCTCATTGGAAAACTTATGGGTAACTGGAAGGATTAAGAGTCCTGGACATATTATTTTTTTAAATTTATTTAAATATTTGTCTAAAGAAAATTAATTAAATACATGTATTTTTAAAGTTTTTAATTCACATCATGACCGCTAAATCACTTTTTTCCGCGTTTTAATTTTCAAAAAGCACTAAATTTAGCGGGAAAAGCGCTGAGTTGGCCACACTGGTAACATAAATACATTTACATTATTTATGCTGTACACAGTACTAGTAGTAAAAGCACTAAAAGCGAGAAGAACAAAAATTAATTCCAAACCTACTCAGAAAACTCAAGTATTGTATTTGAATTTTAGAAAATAATTTGAAATTTTGATCAGCGTCAGGAATTGGACCGGAATTATGGTAAATTATGATAAACCTACTAATACTACTTATTAGTGTATCAGAAGAAATTACTTGTGAAACACTACTTCACTTTAAATGTGATCGGAACTATGTGGATATAAATTTTCAACTTATATCGGGCTATTTCTACTTGTAAAGTTATTGGCCACTTCCCTGTTTTCTTACGTTATACATTACTTGCTAACTTTACACCTAATGTTTGGGCTCTGATAACTAAACAGTGTATTTAATTATTTTTCATTTTAGATATTGATTTTTTACTTATTCATAATTATTAACTTTCAGCTGTATAACCTTACAAGAAAAACAATTTGTTGAAGATCATATCCTATTTACTTGTAATGAAAACACTTTGTATAAGAATATTGTTTTTGTATGTTTGATATTTTGATCTATTGATATTGAAGTTATAAAATTTTCAATTCATTCGTTTCTAACTTATCAACTGAAATACATGTTTCAATAAAAACTGCATATATAAATATCAAGATCCTAACAAGGGTTATGGGCCCAGAAGGACTTTAGTAAAAGAAGAAAAAAAAAAAAAAAATATCTAAAAATAAAATCAAGAAAAATGTCCTCCCTATATCAAATTGAAAAATTAGAAGAAAATAACTACGATGGATGGAAAATCCAAATGCGAAGCGTTTTAATTCATGCTGATCTTTGGGGCTACGTTAATGGCTCCATGGTGCAACCAGCTGAACCAGCGGAATTAAACAAATGGACACAAGCCGATCAAAAGGCTTTATCTACAATAATATTGAGCATGAAGAGAAGTCAGCTCAGCATAGTAAAAAATTGCTTAACATCAAAAGCAGCGTGGCTAATTTTGGAAAAGAAATTTCAGCCTCGTGGTCCAGCAAGAAAAGTGCTACTATTTCGTAAATTGTTGGCACATAAGATGATTTCGAACCAGTCCATGTCACAACATCTGTCCCACTTTAATGAAATTGTCGATAAATTATCGGAAGTGGAGATATCAATACCAGACGAGTTACTTTCAATTATCTTGATGAATAGTTTGCCAGACAATTTCGAGTCATTTGTGGTGGCAATTGAGTCTCGTGATCAGTTACCATCATTAGATGTCCTCAAAAATAAGTTAATGGAAGAATATGAGCGACGAAATGGAAAATCTGATGCAGAAGGTCATCAAGAGAGCGTATTTTTCAACAGATCCAACCAAGCAAGAAGGGATAATGGGTTTAATCGTGATAAGAAGCAGCAGAACTACAATCAAAGGAAGGACAACATTAAGTGTTACAAATGCGGTCAAAATGGTCATTTTGCTCGAGAATGTAAGAAACGGTCGATAGTAAATGCAATGCTACATGGCTTGCAAGTTGAAGGCATACAACGAAATGCGTGGGTGTTTGATAGCGGATTCACAAGTCACATGTGTTGTGATGAGAAGATGTTCAAGAAGATGACGCAACATGAAGAAGAAATTCAGCTAGCCGCTGATTTCGTCGTTTCTTCAGATGGAGTAGGTGAGGTTACATTCGAAACTAACACGGGAGACAGTGTTATTTTGAAGAATGTCCTGTTTGTACCCACATTAAAATTCAATTTTATTTCAATTTCAAAATGTGTTGAGAGGGGGTATGATGTTACTTTTTCACGAGGAGATGTAAAAGTTTGCTATAAGGATAACGTACTCTTAACGGGTAAAAAGCTAGGTGGACTCTTTCTGTGTTATAGTGGAAACTTACAAAATAATTATAGCGTGTGTTCCTTTGCAAGCAGTAATGATTTCGTACTATGGCATAATCGTTTTGGTCACCTTAATGCAAAAAGTATGTCTGAATTATCGAAAAAAAGGATGGTACATGGCTTGAATGTGAAGGATATACCAATAAATTTTACTTGCGACACTTGTTTTAAGGCAAAGATATGTAGGCAGCCGTTTCCAAAAACTGGAAGTTATCGCAGTAAGGATTTGCTCGAGCTCGTACATTCAGATGTATGTGGTCCCATGCGCGTTGATTCGTATGGAGGTGCTCGATATTTCGTGACATTTATAGACGATTTTTAACGAATGATATTTTTGTACTTGTTAAAGAACAAGGGTGAAGTTTTTAATGCGTATCAAAGTTTCATTGCTATGGCTGAAAGGAAAACTTCAGGAAAACTGAAGGTGTTACGAAGTGACAATGGCCGTGAATATTTAAGCGCAGAATTTTCTATGAATTTAGAAAAATTTGGAATTCGACGTCAATTTTCAGTGGAGTATACACCTCAGCAAAATGGTGTTGCAGAACGAGCAAATCGTACCATAGTAGAGATGGCTCGATGTATGCTGATTTCATCGAGGTTACCTGAACAACTTTGGGCAGAAGCTGTAAGTACTGCAGTTTATTTACGGAATCGTAGCCAATCTGCGACATTGGATGACAAAACTCCTGTTGAAAAATGGAGTGGTATAAAACCAACGGTATCTCATTTGCGCGTGTTTGGTTGCAAAGCATTCATTCTAGATAAACGTCCAAGAAAATCTAAATTTCAAGAAAAAGGCATCGAATGCGTTTTAACGGGTTACAGTGCTGAATCGAAAGCATACAGATTGTTCAACATACAAACAAAGACGATGTATAGAAGCCGTGATGTAAGATTTCTTGAGGATACATCACAATTAGTACCTCAACTTTCACCTAATGAATACAAAATTTTTATCGACAAAGAGAAGGATGCAGTAGAAGATCAAATGTTTCATGCTGCAGATTTGGTTAACGTTATGGAGAAACCGATCGAATCTTTAAGATTATCCACAGAGACAGAAAATTTGGACACAGGTGAGCGAAACGATATAATTATACCCAGTATTATAGAAAATGAGACAAATTTTAAAACCTTGAGGTCAGGAAGAAAAGTTTTTAATAGTTTTCTGCAAGTTGAAAACGAGGTTCCTACATCTGTAAAAGAGGTCATGAAAAGAAGCGATTGTGAACAGTGGGTGGATTCCATGAAATCCGAATATAACTCACTTATATCAAAAGAAACTTGGCTTTTGGTAGAGAAACCGATAAATGTTCCAGTGATAAAAAATAAATGGGTATTTACAATTAAACGGGATAAAAATGGGCAAATTGAACGCTATAAGTCGAGGTTGGTAGCAAAGGGTTGCTCCCAAAAATATGGAATTAATTATACCGAAACTTTTTCACCCGTTACTCGATACTCAACTGTACGAACTGTTTTAGCACTAGCCGCAGAGTTTAAGCTTTTAGTACATCAGTTAGACGTAACTACAGCGTATTTAAATGGGGAAATTGATACCGACATTTATATGGAGCAGCCAGAAGGTTTCAAAGATAAATGTTATCCAAATAGAGTTTGTAAGTTGCAAAAATCGTTGTACGGGTTGAAGCAATCAGGCCGCAAATGGAACGAAAAATTAGATAAAATTCTAAACGAGATTGGTTTCACTCGTTGTAAAAGTGACCAATGCGCTTACACCATGAATAAAAATGATGAATATAATATCATTAATGTATATGTAGATGATATTTTAGTAGTATGTTCAAAGAGTGGAACACTACGAAAAATCAAAAATGAACTTCAATCTCGATTAGAAATTAAGGACAAAGGTCCAGTTGCTTATTTTCTAGGGATGGCAGTGGAGAGAAAAGAATCCACTGGTCCAATCATGCTTTCCCAAAAGAAAATGATAAAGGAATTATTGGAGGAATATGATATGGTAGACTGCAAAAAATGTAGTACTCCGTTGGATCCGGGGATGGATCTTAAAAAATGTATCGATTGTAAAAATTGCGAAAATATTGACGAGAAAATTTACCAGTCGTTGATCGGATCATTAATGTATATTGGTATTTGCACATGACCCGATATTGTCCATTCAGTTAACAAATTGGCTCAATTTAATCAAAATCCGCATCGTGAACATCTGTCAGGGGCAAAACATATTTTGCGTTATTTACACAACACCATTAATTATGCTTTGCATTTTAGTTCAACTAGCAAGCCATTGTTGGGTTTTGCAGATGCAGATTGGGCTGGCAGCTGCGATGATCGGAAATCTTACACAGGATTTATTTTTCTATTGGCTGGTGCATCTATTTCGTATGAGTCGAAAAAACAACCAACAGTTGCATTAAGCAGTACTGAAGCTGAATATATGGCGATATCTGCTGCATAAAAAGAAATTATTTATCTTCGTAATCTTTTTATGGAACTCGGTTTTGGAAGATGTATAAAGCAGGCTACAACTTTATTTGGTGATAATTTAAGTGCACAACAATTAGTGCGAAATCCAATTTTTCATGAAAGAAGCAAACATATTGACATCAGAGTGCACCATGTACGTGAAGTTCATCAGCAAGGTCATATTGAACTAAAATATGTGCCTTCGACCGAAAATACAGCTGATATTCTTACAAAGGTTTTACAGAAATCAAAACATCAAAAACTTTGTCCAAAGTTGGGTATTCAATTAAGTTTTCATTAAGGGCCGCTGTTGAAGATCATATCCTATTTGCTTGTAATGAAAACACTTTGTATATGAATATTGTTTTTGTATGTTTGATATTTTGATCTATTGATATTGAAGTTATAAAATTTTCAATTCATTCGTTTCTAACTTATCAACTGAAATACATGTTTCAATAAAAACTGCATTTATAAATATAAAGATCCTAACACAATTAAATGAATGTTTTACTTTTACATATGAGTAGAGATTATAAAAATTTTACTTGAAAACTCGGATTTATACTAGCAAGTAGTAGGCGTTTTTCTTTTTTAACTCAGAGCACGGAGTAGAGTAGACACGAGCACACCGAGCACGCTCTGACAACTCTGACAAACACACACACTCTCTCATGTACTAGACTTTCAAATAACGAAATGTTATGCAGACTAGCTACAATGGGGGAAAAACAACAACATAAGTATATAGAACCGTAGTGGTAGTTTCTTTCAATATCTCTATTCAGTGAAGATATTTGGAATCAAATCTGTAATTCTGGGTTATGATTTCAAATTTTATTTTATTATTTATTAGTAGCTTATATAGGATATTGAAAGAGTAAGAACTATCATTAAGATCACTGATGAGGAATTGTGGCGGATTCCGAAACGGCCGTCTGATTTGCCCGTCTCTATATACATTGTTGTTGTGATGAGTACATTTGTTCATTAAGCCTGTTTAATATATAACTTCAAATAACTCAGATTTAATTTTAAAACGCATAGAGCACGAACTGTCACAAAACAGCTATATATAATTAAGATTATTTTTCAACAAAATTTTTTTTAATCGTTTTAATCTTTTTTATGCATCCATTTTGCATAATTAATTATTCTTAGCCCCTGTCCGCCGTTTGTATTTTTTGTGTATTATGTCCAAATATTATTTTCTGTCGTACTCTGTCTGCTCTTCTGAGCACGTAGAGCACGCTCTAAGAGCGCTTTGATCACGAAAAGAAACTCAATTACGTTTGCTCTGAGTGCTCAGAGCTAAAAAGAAACACGATTACGTTTTTTGACAACTAGTGCTCTGCTCAGAGCTAATAAAGAAAAACGCCTAGTAATGCATGAGTTAGAACGAGACAACACGACTGTGTTCAAAATCTAGACAGGAGCGTAGTAATTTGCATCTTCAAAGTAAAATTAAGGTACATAGAAATTTAAAAAAAATAATAAAAACGGCAGATTAAAGTAGGTATAGATTGGTTATTTATGTTCATTATTCTTCTTTTACAACATATTAGAAAATTGGAGAAATGATCTTTCTTGTATTAAAATTTTTTCTTCCAAACTTTGTGATGTTTTATAGCAAGAGTCTAGTTAAAACCTCAGTTTCTTAAATCAATTTCACACAAAAAAAAGACTAAAGTTTAGAGTAATTATAATACTAGGTTATTTTAAATTTAATAGTATTTGAACGTTTCTTTGGGTTGAACTATTAACATAAGCCTCATTTTTTGTAACTCATTTAGGAGACAGCTTGAGGCTAAGTAAAACTAGACATAAAGACTAGGTTACGTTTTGTACATTACCTCTTTAAGACGACCCAGAATTTTATAAGGTTTCTGATGGCAGCTAAAGCAGTTACATGGGGAGATTTGTGTAAGAGTACCAGCCCGAAGAGTACGCCCATGTCTACAGAAAAGCATTTTCCAAACTCCTCTTGTAAATACTAAAATATTTGAATAACCGTTTACGACTCTCTTATAATGTTTAATAAAAATAAGCCATAAATGACTAATAATTTTTTATTTTGTTAGTTATATTTACAGATCTGACTCTTTATGTATTAAAATGAATAGTTCACATCAAAAGAATAAAGACTCTTCAGTTTGTAATATAGATGAAACTGAATTACATTGTCAATATACGGCACTACAAGATTATGAACAATATCCATCTGGATACTCTAATTCCTCGATTTATGTTACGAAATCTCCAGAACTTGCCACATCGCGAATAGCTCCACAGTATTCATATGGAGCAGATGCAATCATTCGATCTCAAGTTGGCACCTCTCAAGGACGTAATGTTACTGGGGTTCAAGAGCTCGCTTCAATATCGACAATGAGATATATGCAGGCATCTCAATATGATGAAATGCCTGAATATGGAACATCTGGTTGTCCTGGGGAATCCAACTATGCCGAAAACCCTGCAGTTGCTTATGGCTACGTATCAGATGTTAACTTTGGCATAACCATTGGTGGCAACGATACTAACTCTTATTCTCCACGACCGCTACTTTTTGATGATAACCTCAATGGATCGCAATCAGCCCTTCCGTCGGATGTCAATTCTGAATTTCAAAGCAAAATGTCGCAGCATGCGCTAAAACCACTGGAAGTAATTTCCCAAATTAGAGATGATAAAGATGTTTTACTTGACGGATCAGGAACTGATATTTGTTCTACTATGAGATGGCGTGATCCGAATCTCTCAGAAGTAATAAGCTTCCTTAATAATCCCAACAATGCGATTAAAGCAAATGCTGCAGCTTATTTACAACACTTGTGTTATATGGATGATCCGAATAAACAGCGGACGAGGTCTTTAGGTGGCATACCGCCCCTTATTCGTCTTTTATCTTACGATATTCCAGAGATTCATAAGTAAGCATTTTTTAAGAAATATTTGAACGGAGTGAATATACAATACATTAATGTATGCCTTTAAAAAAATTAGGCTAGTTTATATATATATTTTTTTATATGGCATAATTTTTTTGACTCGAAATTTTTTTTATTGTTTACAAAGATTTAACAAAAATTTCTTATAATTTAGGTTTTCCTAACATACATATTATTTGTGTTTATCTAGGATAATGAAGAACTAAAAAATCAGTTTATATAAATAATTAAGAGTTATACATTCATAATTATGATAGCATTTTAATAGTTTTTCACCAAAAATGGGTGAAAAAGGAAATTACCTTATGTATGGTTAAAACTTTTATACTAACACTTATCACTAACTTATCAATATGACTTACAAACTAAATGGGGAACTATGTACATGGGATATGGGAAGTAGTGTAAATATCACATTCGTTTGTTGTAGGTATAAACTGACTAGTGTTGTACACATTGTTTGCAATATCATATGTATTGTAACGCCTGTGATAATACCAGAGAATATACAGAGAATGGAAACTTTACCATTACACATGGTGCCAAGTGATTTAGTAGACCTACCACAGTAGTGCCCAGCGATTTAGTAGACCTACCACAGTAGTGCCAAGCGGTTTAGTAGACCTACCTCAGTAGTACCAGTCGAACCAAAAAGTATTGCTGATGTTCATTGTTTTTTGTTACACTTTACTATTTTGCCTTACTATTTCCTTTGAGTTTACTCCTATTGCTATATGTTATATTTTTTGTGTTATGAAACGTTTCAAAAATTGTTATTTTGTTTTTTAGCACATAATCAAAATATTGAAATCGTACCAACTATGATTTTTTGCTAAAAACTATTTTTATATGTCTAAAAGCGTTATATTCGTAGTTCATTCGATGAAAAAAACCTTTTTGTTTACTCATAATTTTTTCATAAAGACCAAACTGAATAGATGCCTGATTTCATGTATTATTATATTTATTTACTAATAAGTTCGCATAAGTAAGAACCAAAAGTTTTAATTGAATGAATTTTATTTAGTACAATTTTTGATAAAGCGTACTTTTTCCTCACTTTTTTTTTTGCATACATTTTCGCTTTGTTAGCACGGCAATACATATCCATGAATATTATTCACCGCGCCAAAAATATTGGATTATCTTTTTATTTTGCGTGAATAATTTTATAATATTAATAGTGACTAAAACAGTTTTTTTTCAAAACTTAAAATTTATAAAATAAAAAAAAATGCCTCATCAGAGAAAATATATGGTCTTTGTTTCTTCTTCGGCAATAGTCCAGTGTGGGTCTGCTATAATGGCGGCCAACGCTCTGCCTTCATTTACAAAATTTGTTGCACTTACTGAAAACAATTAACAATTTTTTTGTTTAGAACAAGAGAACAGCTCCGTTTTGTTTGTTTACTTACTTTTTTACGTATTTCCGCTTTCACCAAGCTGAAATTTCTGTTCCAATCCAGAATTTTAACATCTCATCAATCGCATTTGCATATATCGTTTTACTGGCGCAGTCCATCCTTCTCATTTTTGCACTCCTCTATGTTGATAATGAAAATGTCTGCCTGCAAAGACAAAGAAATATATTATTGTATAATTTATTATCGTTTAAATTAAAGAATATTGCAAAAATACTTACTTTTGCATTCAATTTAGAAAATGTGAAAATTTAATCAGCTGATTTATTTTTCACCACCAACAACAACAAAACTGAGGTGAACTTATATATATGTCTGTCCGCTATAGCGACATAAAAAACGCAAATTTTTCAAAAAACTAGGAGGAAGAGGAAGACTTTCCATTCTCTGTATATTCTCTGATAATACATTAACTTAGTACCAGTGTATAGGATGTTGCTGCTGTTTAATACGTTTAAATAAATAGGCGATAAATATTTTTCCTTAAACGGAAAAATAATATTACCCTGTTTTTGCTGATATTCATTCATTTCAAGTCATTCTCTATGAACTGCATTCCGTACAAAAATTTAACCGCAGACTCAACCAAAAATGTGTCGATTCGTATAATGCGACAATACTCATATCCATCACAACCTGGTAGAAATTCATATAACAACAGATTCTTAATATCTTCCTTTCAAATGATCTTAGACGTTCCATTTGACAGGAAGATATATTGAACCAGATTGGAAAGGCATACGCTAGTTTTGGGCGGATTATTTGCTTGTAGCAATTCAATTTTATTTTGGCATCCATGCTTTTAGCACGTTTGAGTAAATCAGCATAAGCAAAAAATACCTTTTTTGCTTTGGTTAATGCATAGTCAATATGTCTAATGAATTTGAATTTGCTATCCAAGATCACACCTAAGTACTTAATTTGTTCTTTATACTGTAAGCATTGCCCTCCAATCATGATCTTCGGTATGAATCTTCTGCCACTCGGTTAAAGATATTTTTTCACGGCCTTAAACGCAGTGCATTCAGACTTGCCAATGTTTAACTTTAACTTCCACTTGTCAAAAAATATGCCAAGCTTTCTCAAGTAAGCACACTTCTCTCTATTCGCCTGCGATACCCTTATTCTAGAACCTAGAATAAGGATATCATCAGCGTACACTAGAATCTGCATATTTGGACCCGACTCCGGAAAATTTGCCAAGAAGATGCTATATAGGATTGGACCTAATAGCGAACCTTGAGGCACCCCGCTAAGATTGTCTGACATATTGAGTTTTCATTTCGGCTAGTGACAAAAAATGACCGATTCGTTAAATAGTTCAAAACTATCCTGCAAATAAAACAGTTGAACCCAAAGAGTTTTCGCATTTTAAATACAATACCCTCAATCCAAGCTGTGTCAAAAGCTTTAGCGAAATCCAACGCAACCGCAATTTACACCTGCCTCTTGTTTAGATTGCTAGTAACAAAATCAGACAGTAATGTCAATGCATGGTTAGTAGAGTGTTGGCTTTTGAATCCAAATTGAAAATCCTTCAGGATTTTATTTTCAGAAAGGTGAGACTTCAGTTTCAGGAAAATAACCTTCTCAAAAAGTTTGCTTATATTTGATAACATAGAGATTGGCCTATAACTTGCAGGATTTCTCGGATCGGAGTTAGGCTTTAGTACTGGAATTACCTTTGCGCGTTTCCAGATTTGCGGAAAATACCCTATGTTGTAGCAAGGTAGTTCGGCACCCCATCCTCTCCAGAACTTCGTTTTTTGTTTTTCAATTTTAGTGAAATTCGTATATCGCTGAAATTTATGAAGCTGCTTTTGTATCTTGCTAATGTGTTAACATTGAGATTTACGCTAGAGCTCGGAGTCCTCCTCTCCCCATCTTCCAACAGAATGGTACTGAAGTTTACTATGGATGAGTCATTCGATAGGGTGGATACTTCCGCTCGGACCGCATTGGCGAAAGCAGGAGATCCAATGGTGAGGTTTTGAGAATGTATTTTTTCAAATCCATCAGCTAATGCATTAAGTTTATCAAAAGTCTCATCCACAGCAACTCCATCAGTGCCGACAAGATCAGGGATTTCAGACTTGTT
This sequence comes from Toxonevra muliebris, assembly GCA_963691655.1. Lineage (NCBI taxonomy): Eukaryota > Metazoa > Arthropoda > Insecta > Diptera > Pallopteridae > Toxonevra > Toxonevra muliebris. The sequence goes on along the minus strand of OY829328.1, from coordinate 50,438,836 downwards.
ACTTATGCCACAAACGTTTTTCCATTTCTTGTACGTTTTTGTTGTTCATACGTACATTTTTGAAGGTGTTGTCCCAAAACTTTCTCTCGTTAAGCACGATAAATTCTTGGATAATATTGTCTAAGTTTCTGATTATTGCCATAAGAGTAGCCTTTCATACAGTTTTCCATACAGTTCTGAAAACAATCCTACGTAATCTCCTCTTTTCTCGTTTGTAATCTAACACATTTTGAGGAAGATTAATTTGGCCCTTACGTCGAAGTTTCACTTTCGGGACTGATGACTCAATTGCATTCCCCATACAAAGGTTCATCCTACCGATACAATCATTGATTTCCTCAACCGTGACGTTTCTGTTCGTAGTTAGAACATACTCTTCAAGTTCTTCACTAATGATTTGATTAAAACAGGCAACATTTGTTTTGTCCCAATTGAAAATTTCAATTGGTTCGCTGCGAATGCTTTCATTTCTTAATATTACAAGCTCTACTGCTTTATGATCACATTCGAAATCATGAGTTTTCAAAAAACTTGGAAAGTGTGCATCATACACAATGCTAACAAAGGCAGACGTCATGAAGAAATCAATGAAAGACCCATATAAGGACTTTCTTGTAGGATACTTTGTAGGGATTAATGCAACGTTCGGTGTTCTAGTGAGCCATTCAGCCAGCACCTTACCATTAGGGTTCATGTATGCATTGCCCCAATTCGGATGCTTTGCATTCAGATCCCCACCCAATACAAATTCATTTGTGTTCTGCAAGGACTGCATGATTTTGTTAAGATCTCCTTCAGATAGAAGATCTTTGGGTCGATTGTACAAAGAGACAAATGCTATTTTGGTGTTATTGTGAAACTTTACTTCAATTATAGTGTTTTCAATTGAGCCAGTTGTGATTTGTTTGATGGTGAAGCTTTCTTTTAAGCAAATCGCCGTACCACCTCCACTTCCATTTTAACTATGCTGTCTGATCAAAATGTAACCCTCAAAATTAAGCCTATGTCTACGATTTAGCTTGTGTTCAGCTACTAGCACAATATCTGGTTTATGAGTTTTCAAAAAAATATTGAAGTAATCAGGCAGGTTCCGCATTTCACTTCCGAGTGAAAGTGAAATGAAATCACTTCTATTTCACTTCTTAGTGTTCTACGTTTCACTTTCACTCGTTCAAATTCACTCGTTTTTAGAAATGAATTTCTAACTAGTTTAGAGTGTTCTAGAAACCGAATTCACTTGAAAAAAAGTGATTTGAAATCACTTCAGCAGCGGAAGGTGAAAAAAAAGAAACTTGTTAAAAATGTAAGTAAATTTACAAAAAATAAAATAAAATTAAAAAAAGGAACCATTTTAATTAAAAAACAAACAAATTTTAAGGGGAAAACACAAAAATTATGCGCAGGATGCTATATTTCTAAAGTTTATGGAGAAACATAAAGATATTGCTAGAGGATTTGTCAAGGGCGATAAGGTGAAAGTGGAGGCGCTTTGGAAGGAGTTGACGACGGATCTAAATAGCAATGGTCCACCGCAAAAAGACACGTCTAGTTGGAAAAAAGTAATTGGTAATCACATATTTTTGAATACCATGTTCTTATTTCTATACATCAACAGGTGTGGATGGATTGGAAAGCTGCTATCCGCAAAAAAGTTGCCCACAACAATTCCGAAGCCAGAGCGACCGGCGGCGGCCCATTCCACAAACACGTTCTTTCTCACACTAAGGACTCCATAGCACAAATATGTGGAATTTATACTGTTATTGAGGGCATAACAGGAACTACTGAGTTTGGTGCTCCTTCTGCCTGTGACGATAACAGTGTAGATTTCACCTAGGATCTACCTTCCACATCCAGAACCGCTTCCTCTACTGCTGCCGCTTCCTCTGGTGCTGTGGCTTCCTCTAGTAGTGGCGCTTCACCTGACAATACCGGTTCCTCTGCTGCTGGCGCGAGACTTGCTTACGCTCCATATCAATGAGTCGTGGCTCGAACCAGGGCGACGGCTATCAACAGCTCTGATCACCATTCCATAATCACATATCTGCAAATGATCAAACAAATATTACTCACTAAAACTTCACTTAAAAATTCAAAGTACTTGCAATCATTGCATTAACGCTGAAATATCCCTTTCTGTTATAAAATAACGTGTGGTCACGATACGGTTTTGTTATCCTTACGTGCGTGCCGTCAACGCAGCCTATGACGCCCGGAATCTGGAAGTTTTGCAGAAAATGCCGCTTCGACTGATTTCGCTCACTCTCCGTCATATTCAAACTTATCCATGGCTCGCAAATTCGCTTTTCTAGTATTCCAAGGATGCAGCTTAATATTTTTGAGACGGTACTCCGTCCCAAACCAACATCACTATCTTTTCCCACTGCTTTTTTTAATTCACCTTCTGCCAGAAACCTTAACGTTGCAGCTAGTTGTATATAAGCTGGTATGGATGATACCTTTAGGCGCGGTGCTACAACATCCAGTAGCATAAGAAAAGCTTCTTTATTGACCCTGTAGTACGCTTTGAACCTAAAGAAAATTCATTAATCAATTCTGGTTTCACTTAGTGCTTTTTAGCCACTTTCGCTGTTTCTCCCATTTCCAAAGGATTACAATGGTCACTCAAAATTTTTCTTTTAATTTTTTCTTCTTTGTGACTCTCATTTCTATCAATTTCCATCGCAAATACAATTAATGCACTCATTTTGCTAACTTTCACAATTCTTTTCTCCTTTTTTAGTTATTTGACAGCAAACAGCTGATTAAAAATTCATTTTGCAGTGAAATTAAAACGAGTTGGAAAATGAACAGTGAAATTGAAATCACTCGGTTTCTAGAACATGAAAAATAATTTCACTCGGTTTGAAATTCACTTTCAATTTCACTTTCACTCGGTTTCTAGAACCTGCCTGAATGTCTTTTTTGAATGGAAACCAACGAGTTGACATTCGCAAATATGCATTTAAGCTTGTTAGGCATCAAGACGCAAATTAATCAATAGCTAATTCCAAAATAATAGTGTCGGAAGTTTTTTAAAGTTAGCTCATTCAACAAAGCATTGCATTCATCGTTGTAAAAATCATTGCTTAAGCGGGAGTAAATAACAAATGAGAGAAAGAGAGAATTATCTAACGAAATATCTGCATACACAAATAACAAAACAAACACCAACGAGTAGTTTGGTTCTCTTTTCATATTTGTTTTTTTTATAAAGAGATTTCTTCCGCAAAAAATAGCGCCAGTTACTGGGGCCTTACCGACTAGTTTATATTTAATAAAAACTAAAAGTTTGTATGCCTTAAAGCTGAAATGTTTTTAAATTTAATAGTCGGTTCAACACCTGCACACCCCCTACCACCCTATATAAGCGAAAAATTAAAAAAAAAATTGTACTCAATTTGTTTTTTAAATATAACTAGTTTTGAATAAAATTGAAGATTTACAAAATAAGAAAATTAACAATTCAAATAGCTACTATTCATAAAAATAATAAAAAATTATAAAACTGATAAATATTATTCCGACAAATCAAAATCAGATTTTTGTATGATAATTTTCGAAATCCCGTTATAAAAGAATCCGAACTTAAAGTAAACGAATAATCAAATCCGTATTAGGTGAAACAGAACAAAGGCACCGCACAAAAAGTTACAGTTGCACAGCAGAAACCAGAAGCAAAAGCAACGAGTTTGCTTTGGTCTGTGGGAGATAACACAAACACGGGCAAAAACGAGCAGCTGAAATTAAAAGTACTGATTAGAATCTTAAAACGTTGACTAATGTTCAGAAAAAAATCCCAATGGAGAGGATTAGGGGGGAAAACAACTAAAACTCTGGCTGAAATTTAATTGTATGGACTAGAAAACACTAATAATGGTATTGTCACAACATTAATTTTATAAAAAGTACACAAGAAGTTAAAAACATTAAATTTATTTAAAAATGAAGCTAATACCTTTCTTTTTAATACTCATTTCGATTTATTTCAATACAAAATTTATTTATTTTTTTTTAAATTTTTTAAAGTTGAACTTCACTTTCAACCTGCTCACAGTGCAAGAACCTACTAATTACATGCTCTCTCTTTTGGAGCTACTCTTAAAGAGTACGGTTATAATAAAACAAAAATTACTATGCTTTTGAAAAGTTTATTCTTATAGGAAATAGGAATGACACATTTGGTGCCAAACTTTTGAATTAAATTTTTTTATTTTTGGCCTATGGTAGCGACCAGTGTGCACCTGTGGAATGAAAAGAAAGTTTTCGGAATTACTAGTTTAACTATAAAGTTTAGTCGTTCTCGTTTTCCTGATCTGAATTTTTTTCGTTGAAATATGATAGAACAATGCTGATGCAGATTCGGATCCAGCACGAAAATTTCCATGGATAAATTCTTCTTGGAGCAACTTCCACTTCTCATAAATTTAAAGCCCATTACAACATCCTTAAAAATTGAAGCCCTAATCTAAATGACTATCCTTGGAATTTCTTTATTTAATTTATCCCTAAATCATGTGTTTAAATTTATCTTAGTAGTTGCGTTTTATTTGATACTCGCTTTTAGTTATTTATAACTATCAGTGATAATTATATGGGGAAATAAACAGCGGTAGCACATATGATTATAGCTGTTATGTATAACTAGTATGTTCTTTAACAACCCTCGGTTACCCACTAGATACTACTATAAACTCCAAATAATGAAAGGACTCAAAACAAATTCGAAATGTATTAAAATGTTTGCTGGTAAAAGAAGTGAACTAAAAATTAAATTAAAAACAAAATCTGAAACACCAAATCAGTTCGTGAATCCTTCGTTTTGCATTTTTTTAACCCATTTTGGCTGTAAAATAGGTGAAACTATGTGTATCCCATTTAAGTATTTATTTAAATGATAATTTAAACTCTTGGCTTCACAATATTTCTTGTAAAAATTTTTACAACTGCGTGCTTACCTTATTATTTGTATGTTAAAAAAGGGTATAAGAAAAATTCATTTTTTAAAATGTCGAAAAGTCATTAAAATATGTTTTTATTTTTTTTAATAATCATATTCGTGTTACTAAAATATCAAAATACAATACTAAAGACGGCGGATTGCATACAAATCACTATGGCATATTTCATACATAATTTTCCCGCGTAAATTATTGTTTATGTTCATTTTCATTGCACATTTTGTGAAATACATTCTCCTAGCTAGTTAGAGTAAGAGTTGAGGGTGGATTGGGCTAAACCAAAGCACCCAGTCTCAAAGACTATTGCACTATACCCGAGATAGAGCCAGAGACAGGAAAGATATGTGAAGGTATAAATAAAGAGAATAGCTAAGAAATTTGAAAAACAAAAATAAATTAAAATTAAATAGTTGAAGTTTTATAATATTTTTTGTAAAAAATAGCAGCAATATATTTTAGTAAACAAACAGAGTTTCAGGAAGTAATAGATTCAGTAGGCGATGACGACAATAATGACAAACGGCCCATTGTGCTACCACATGGTTGGGACTACAGTTTAACGCCGGTTCCGAACGGCAGTGTGGCAATTTGCTATCACTTGGTGGTTTTGTCATTGAATACTAAGATTTGTACTTGTACATTTTCTTATTACTTCATATCAATAGTGAATGTAAGAAGTTTATGAACATTAGCCACCAGACGAAGATGGGAATCGAACCGAACCGAACCTCCCTGATAAAAGTCTAGTGCATTATCCACTAGACTAGGGATGTGCACTTCAGTTGCCCTCTGCCGACGTCGTGTGTAAGAAAGTGCTAGAAGTAGGGTGTAAATTTAAAGACGAGCGGTGGTGGTTTTATTGTGTGTACACATACACATTATTGTTGTTGTTTTGCCAAAAGCACACATAAATGTGCATGTATATGTACAAAAAACTAACATAAAGAAGAGAGTACACCAGTGGCGGATACAAAAAAAATTTTCTGGGGGGATCATAAATATTAAAAATGTTCCATATATTTAGAATTTTTATATCAGATATTACTATTTTATGTAAATTAAAAATTTTTCGGGGGGAGTGGGAAATAGCGCCATTTAGCCCCTTGCAACTGCCACTGGCCTAACCAATTGTGAAGCAGAGTGACCAGGTTATATTAAAATAATTGTTAAATTGTTTACTTGGCCACACTAATGTGGAGAGTGAGTGAATATAACTGAGAGCGCCCTGGCTACTGCCCCGAAGAAATGTGAGCATTGGCAGTGGGAATGCCAACTTATAAGGAATTCCTCGAATTGTTGGGAATCGACTTCAATTTTAGTTAGTTGTAGGGAATTGGGGACGGAGATCGTTTTAGTGGGCGACTGAAAATTTTAATTTTTTGTCAATTTGTAGATATGAAATGTATATATTTTTTGTGTAAAACCTTTTATCAATTTTTTATATTTATTATTCTTTAATTTTTGTTAAAAGTATTTACATGCATAAAAGTTGTAATCGTAAACAAAAATATTATTTACTTTTTATGTTAATTATTAATTTGATCTAAAATATAGAGTTGGCATCCCTGATCAGCACGCAGCAGTGCGTTTGCTGCTTCTCTTTTTTCGATCTCTCAAAGCAACAACCAAGCAGAAAAATTACATATGCATTCAATAATATAATTAAAAAGTTCCACAATACAAAGGTAATTGAAAAATTCTTTCTTTTCCTGGTAACGCAATTACTAGGTTTATGAAATCAATCCAAAAAGCATGAGTAAAGTATAGCTAAGTACGAAGGTTTCTTATGCATTCACGTTCACTCTCTCTACAGGAACGAAATCAATAAATTCATATACATATACATACACAAAAGAAATCACATTTGTTCTCTCAAACTAGTTACTCTTCCCCTTAGCACAGCGTTACCCCTCGTCTAGCCCTTATGAGTATAGCTTCAGCTCATATGTGTTTATTGCCCATATGTGTCGAAGTGCACATCGCTACACTAGACTATCGAGATCGTCTAACACTATTGGTCAGACCACCAGATCTGGATATACAGATCATTCACAATAATGCAGTATCTAATTATCATGTAGCTATACGCGGCAAAAAAAGGTGGTGGCCATTGTGAATAAATTGTGTCAACTCGACGGCAGCCAACGCTTGGAAAATTGACTGTCTGATTGCAAAACAGAAAGCACAAAGTAATGACACAACTAGAGTTCAAGTTCGAAATAGCTCGAAAATTACTTTATTCCAAGTTAACCAGAACCAAATGAATCAGACGGCAATTACCACGTATTGCTTTTTCTCAACACGTGATATGGAAAACACCAAATATTAATCGTCTAAGATGTGCTGAATGCCATTGTAAAAAAATATATCAGTGCAAGAAATGCAATAAAAGCTTGCATCTGAAATGTTTTAATAATACCATGTTGAAAATTAAAGAAAAAAAATCGGTGAATTAAACAATTATTTAAAATTCAGTTTTTAAAAAAGTTATTCAATAAATAGTATATGAGTTTCTTATGTCTTCCAAATGAAAATAAGTTGCATTTTTTCTTTGTGTACAATAAAGTGATTTGCATGCAATTAGCCGTCGTTGCGTTTTCGCAACAGGCTACCCTTGATAACCCGGACGTTCCAAAATCTTCTCAATTGGGTAAAAGTGATCAGTGGTATCTCAATAGTCACCACAAAAAAATCAAGAAGTTATCTCAACGATTTCGACTATTCGTCGATAATGGGTTAATAAACCAACTAAAACTTGCAAAACGTTAAAAATCTCAAATATAAAGAGAAACAAACATATTAGCAGAACCGGAAATATTAACAGGCATACTATCGTTCCTCTAGAGACCAATTTCACATAAAGCGAAAGTTTATACTTGCCTCAAAAGCAAATGATTCCCATTGCCGTAAAGTTTTTTTTCTTTATACAAAATTTATGGAATTCCTTGTAAACGCGCGAACACCTCGTAAACTGTGCAAACTGCGTAAGTTTGCGAGCTCGCATATTAGCTGTTAAAATTTGTATGAAACATTTCTTGCACAAACCACATTTCTTGCTTGTATATTTGTTTTTTTTCTTACTTATGGCAGTCTTGCAGCAAACGAATATGTTTTCAATTAAAATTTTCAACGCTTGGTTTTTGTTGTGCTGTATTTTGTGTGCATTTAAATTTTAACATTTTGAATAAAAAAAATTGTTTAATATAAATTTAAGTTTAAAACGGACACAATTAGTGAACAGCTGATTACGTTTTGACAGCTATGCAACGCACCTTGCTGGCAAGAAATATAATTTTCTCGTATCGCACTCTCGCGTCAGTACACATTACTAAGTAGAAGGTCTATGGTTAAAATTTATTTGACAACTGGCGCGTGACGCACTCACACACTCGCACTCTTGCGCTATTGTACCCCAGCCTTGACTCGCAAACTTGCGCAAATGTATATGCAACCGTGTGAAACACAACTGATTTAGTTCGATATTAACAAGTCATGTATTATTGCGAGGTTCAAATTTTAAGTAATTACTATTATAAGTTTTCGAACGTACTAAATTGTATATTTTTAGTAGACCATGAAAATTAAATCTAAGCGTTAATTTTTCAAAGTCTTGACTACTGTTCCATGTTTTTATTTAATTTAGGTAAAATATAACAACAGGCTTAAGGAAAGTATATATGTAGTCATCACAACAGTGTATACAAAAACGGGCAAACCAAACGGCCGTTTCGGAATCCGCCACGATTCCTTATCAGTAATCTTAGTGATAGTTCTTAATCTTTCAATATCCTATATAAGCTACTGATATTTGAAATCGTAACCCAAAATTGCAGATTTGAGTCCAAACATCTTGGAAGCTCCAAGATCCAAGATAGTGCACAACGCCTTTGACGGTATTGTTCTCATGGCTCCTGTAATTAACGTTGAAGTTAGTCGCTGCACTTTGTGTAATACTTGTGATGGGTGCTCTTTGAAAGCGCAGTCCATCAAACTATTACGCCATAAAATATAATAGTGCGTATAACACTGGTATAAACCACATAACCACCTTGGGTTGAAATCCACATTTCTTGCTTATAACTGTGTTGTACGCATAGAGAGCTATTGTGGCTTTACGTACCCTCTCTGATGTTTTGGCACGCCAGTTGAGCGCTCTGTCCAGGATTAGGCCAATATATTTGGCTTGCTGCGAGACGATAAGTGATTTGTCATTTAGAGTTGTCAAATCAAGAATTCAACGAAATCCGCTCCGAAAACAGAAAATCATGGCCCGTGAGATGAAAATCACGCAGAAGTCCATGAGTCGGATTATTAAAAAAGACTTGGGACTTGGGGCCTTCAAACGCCGTACTGGACACTTGTTGACTGCAGTTTTGAAAAGAAATAGGATGACAAAATGCAAACGTCTTTTGGTGAAGCACGCTGACAATTTGCATAGAAAAATCTTGTTTACCGACGAAATGATATTTACCGTGCAGGAAAAATATAACAAGCAAAATGATAGGGTGTGTGCTCGGTCATCTAAGGAAGCATCTGAACTAATTCCACGTGTCGAAAAGGGTCATCACCCAGCTTCAGTAATGGTTTGGTGGGGGTGTCTCCTATGATGGGGTCACAGATTTGCATTTTTGCGAACAAGGGGTCAAAACATCAGCCAAAGTTTACCAAGAAGCCGTTGTAAAGCCACTTAGCCATTCTCTGTTCCAAAATCAGTCATGGACCTTCCAGCAGGACTCTGCGATAGCCCATAAAGCTAAAACGACACAAACCTGGCTTCAAACAAATTTGCCAGCATTCATTTCCTCTGAAGAATGGCCCTCTGGCAGTCCCGATTTAAACCCACTGGATTACAAATTATGGACAGTTTTGAGGACATGGTTTGCCACAAAAGATACCCTAACATTGATTCGCTTAAGTCAGCTTTGATCCGTGCTGTGGCAAATTTTTCAATGGATGAGGTGCGTGCAGCTATTGATGATTGGCCACCCGACTCAAGGAGTGCGTAAAGGTCAAAGGCGAACATTTCGAATAAATACTTACTTTTTATACATACATTCTGTCAAATAAGTACCCGGAAATTCTCATTTTAAATTTTCCCTCTGAGAATATTTAAAAAAAAATTTTTTCCCAGGTTGGCACAACTGTCAACCACTATTCTGTGAATTTTTATTGCTATGTGTCATTTAGTTTGGTTACGGCGTCATTAAGAACAAGTATGGATCAAAAAATATCGAACAAAGAGTTTGTGTGAAATTTTTTTTGAAATATTCTCAGAGGGAAAATTTAAAATGAGAATTTCCGGGTACTTATTTGACAGAATGTATATCAATAAATATGTAAGAAAAATTTGGTTAAAAAATATTCATTATTTTTAGTTTTATAACATAAAATCTGTGTAACAGTATATATGTCCTTACTAAGTATATGTGAGACGTAAGCTTGCCTCGAAAATGGAGCTTATCCAGACAGTGAATAGGTCATCTACGGTCTACATTTCGGTAGGAATAGTGCCGTCAGGTCCAGGGGATTTGAAATGCTTGAAAGTGTATATTGCCCATCGTATCCTATCTAAGGAAATTATACACGTTTTGTGCTGGTGTTCCTAGTAGAAGCAAGATTTGTTGTCTTCTTCAGCATGGAAAATGTGTGTCGACCAGGATTTCAATTGCCTCTGTACAAGATGTAGTCCAGCAACCGTCGACTTTTGCTATTAATGATGGCATGTTTGGGCTAGTTGAGCGGATTTTTCTCTGCCGACTTGATTCTAAGGTACTTTCTATCTTGCCGCAAGAAGATTTTTTTGCGGCTCGATTTTCTCTCTTAAATTTGCCAATGCATTCTCTATATGCAATCCAGTCATTCAGCCGTTTAGCTGCATTGTAAAGTCTCCCACATTCCTTCATTCTAGCTATGATTGTGGACCACCATGGTGGTTTTGGCTTATCTTTAGAAGTTCTCAAGGGACAGGATATTTTGGTCGCTGTTTCACATGCGGATGTAAGTGGCTTTACCAGACTGTCTAAATGTTGTATAGAGTTAATGTTTGCTTGGCGGATTGTTGGGCATTTGAGCAATTAGGGATGATCTGAGCACAAAAAGGAACACAATTACGTGTGCTCTGAGTGTTCAGAGCTAAAAAGAAACACGATTACGTTTTTTGACAACTCGTGCTCTGCTCAGAGCTAATAAAAAAACACGACTACACTCAGAGTCATCAATTACGTTTGGAAAACGTACCAATGTAATGGATTTATTTAAAGCTATTTCTTCTGGATTCATTAAGTTACACTTACTTAATATTTTCGTATGTTCTTTCGGAGATCTAAGTTTAATTTGCTCAATAGTTTTAATATAAAAGGTCAAACAATTCCTTTTAAATAAATCATTTTTTTCTTTTCCAATAGAGGTGGTTAATAGTGTATATTCAACTTTGCCACCAAAATATAAATCGAAATTTTCCAAAATAATTATTTGGGTTTTTCCCCTCAATTTGGGGAATTCCCAACAATCTGGCAACACTTCTTTAGAATCAAAAAAAGTGCTTAAGATAAAAAATTCGATTTCGGGTAAAATTTATGTAATAGTGCGGATACACGACAGCGCATTTCGTTTTTAGGTGGACACATGACAAAAAACGAATTTCAAATTCGTTTTTTGACAGATTATAACATTGGAAAAGAAGAATATTTGTGTGTGTTTTGTGCAAATAAAAATGAATAAAATTGTTGCCTTTCAATTGGATTTGGACACCAAGAATTTATATAACAATTTTGGAAAATTGGAGGAATGGCAGTGAGTTACTCTCCGACTCCATTATTTTATTTTTTCGCTTAATAAATATTACAAGATCAGCTGTTATGAAAACAAAATCCAAAATGTCTAAAAAAAATGTAAAAGATCTTAAATTCGTCCTGTTTTTTACAACCTTGCGTTTGAGGGTTGCTAGTTAATTTCTTCATTTCAGACACATTTCAATGAAATGAGTCTGTAATTCAAAATTCCAAAATGCTAAATTTGCCTGAAATGAACTCTCGAGTGTCTGCATTATAATGCCTGTTCGTATCTTTCTTTTAACAGACAAACATGCACAGTATACATGTGCAGAGCAGTGCGTCATGGCACAGTGGGTTAAAAGTGCTTAACATTATTATTCGATACTGTGCTTTCGCTTATTTTCATTACCATGCTTAGTTTTCGACAAAATATAACTCAAGTATGACCACTGCTGATTGAAGATAAAAACACGAACGATTCAAAGCAGACAAGAAAAAAAAACCATTTAGCATGGTTGCGTTCAGAAGGTACAGCTGTTGGCCATCAGAGGAAAGTGTGTCTTCTGAACGTGTAGTTGTGTGTTTTTGATCAGCACAACTGTTGGCATTTGGACGCCATTTTTTCCATCATATTATTTTTCCACTCTTTCAAGTCAACATGTTGTTTCTCAAAAATTTGGCAGATGATGCTTTATGCCGTTTAGAATGCACAACAGTTTAAAAACAACTGTTGGCAATTTACAAGCAACAGTTTAAAATTTTGTATGTCTTCTGAACGCAACCAATGTCACAGGGAGCATGATGAGCTAAGGGGAGTTTGCAATAAATCTCACTGTAAGGGAAGCACAGCCGACGATCGTCACCTGATACATTAATACACGCACACAAATATGTATAAAGAGAATTCATGCGTGGTTGTAATTGTAGATAGAAGAAGAAAGAAATCGCTTGATCTTTTTATTTTTGATTCATAGATGCATTCTAAAACATTAATATCTTAGCCATTTTTCAACCTAGGAACTTCTAACCAGTCTTATTCGAACCAGGATATCTTTTTTAATAAGAATAGATTAAAACCTAAAAAAGATAAATTTTTATCTAAAACATTTTCCTTGATTCCAAGTTACATATCTATGCATTTATTAGTGTAACTACAATTTTATTCCAGAAGTGCTACGATATCATTTTATATATCAATTTAAAGAGAGTAGATTAGCCAAAAATTAAAATTTATCAGATCTAAAATCGGTTAAGCCAATTCCAAAATATTAGCGTCGGAAGTTTTTTAAAATTCGCTCATTGAACAAAGCATTGCATTCATCGCTGAAAAAATCATTGCTTAAGCGGGAGTAAATAATAAATGAGAGAGATAGAGAGAAGACATGAGTAACGGCATTTCTCAGAATTATCTGCATACATAAATAACTAAACAAACACCAAGGAGTAGTTTGGTTGTCTTTTGATATTTGTTTTTCATCAAGAGATTTCTTCCGCAAAAAACTAGCCCCAGTTACTGGGGCCTTATCGACTAGTATTCATTTATTTGTTTTGGCTGTCATAATTGACAAAGCATTTTATATTATTGCCATCGTGAGACATACTTTGCAAAAACATTAAATTTATTTATTTTAAAAATTTATACATATAATATAATTGTATATATAAACTATGTAGTGGCACTGACTGGTCTTCGGCCAAAAACATTAAATTATTTTGTTCACTATTTAAGTTTTGGTTTTGTTAAAGCAAATAGCAAACAACTAAGGATTGAGATAGAAAAAATCTTAACATATATAAAATTCAATGATTTTTAAACTGTTGATCTTAGAGTTTTGATTTTTTTTTATTTAATTGATAATATTTTACAAATTACAGAAAAATATCACTTTTATAGCTCTAACCACTATTTATGAACTCGTGGACCTTTTTTGGTAAGCCTTCCATTAGAGATTTGATAGTTGTTTCAGACAACTTTTTGGAACAGTTTGCCCATCTCCTTTTAAAATCTTCGGTATTTTGGGACACCTTTTTTGTGCTCTTTAAGTTTCTTTTCACAAGAGCGCAATATCTATCCACTGGACTTAGCTCCGGAAAATTTGGAAGATTGGCCTCTCTTGGTACAAAACCCATGTTATTACTTTGGTACCACTTCAGAGCTTTCTTGCCGTGGTGACATGATGCCAAATCGGGCCAAAAATATGTGGACACATTGTGCTCTCTTATGAAAGGAAGAAGTCTTTTTTTCAAACATTCTTTGCTGCATATTTCAGTTTTTATAGAGCCCACTGTAACAAATGACTTGCTTCTTTTGCCGCAACTGCATATAGCTTGCCATACCAGGAATTTTTTAGGAAATTTTATTTGCTTTTGGATTCTAAATTGTTTTTCGACATTTCCTCGAGCATCAGCAACATAAAAATTTTGACCCGGAAGCTGCGTAAACTCTGCCAGTACATACGTTTCGTCGTCCATTATACAACATGAATATTTTTGTATGAAATTCGATTTTAATTTCCGAGCCCTACTTTTGGCGTAAACTTTTTGGACTTTGTATGTTTTCAAACCCGCATTGGCTTTAACTTTTCGCACCAAATAGCCAGAGCACTGGGCTAACCGGGCAGCTTTTCTACCCGATGTGTTTGGAGATCTTTTCAATATGCTTTCTATTTTCTTGGCTTTCCCAATATCATGTGGTCCTTGTTTTCTTCCCGAACCAGGTTTCCTATCGATGGTCAAATTCTCCTGAAACTGTTTAATAACCTTGGAAACAGTTTGGCAGACCTTCCATTCTTTGGCCAATTTTTTGTAGGACCAATTTGGATTTTTTTGAAAATTTTTAATAATTTTAAGACGTACTTCTTCACTCATTTTGATCAAACTCACAATAAATCAACTTGTTTTTCATTAAAAATAACAACTGACATATTTTTCAAAGATAACTAGATCAAAAAAATTAAAAAAAACAAAATTATTAGGTAAAACGTGTGTTAAGATTTTTTCTATCTCACTCCTTAAGTTAAAATCATCGTTAAATATTCTCATAAAGAGTAAAAACCAAAAACAATGCCCACGATTCATTGCAATGACTGGGATGTTTCACCTCGAGCTGCTGAGCAGTTTCATTGTGACTAACAATAGCTGCGTTTCGCTAATAGCGAAACAAGAAGTGTGACAGTTTGGCAAAAAACAGAAAAGGAAAATATTTGTAATATCTGGCGGTGAAAATAAGGAGTGAGATAGAAAAAATCTTAACATATATAAAATTCAAAAATTTTTAAACGGTTGTTCTTAGAGTTTTGATTTTTTTTATTTAATTGATAATATTTTACAAATTACAGAAAAATATAACTTTTATAGTTCTAACCACTATTTATGAACTCGTGGACCTTTTTTGGTAAGCCTTCCATTAGAGATTTGATAGTTGTTTCAGACAACTTTTTGGAACAGTTTGGCCATATTTTAAAATCTTCGATATTTTGGGACACCTTTTTTGTGCTCTTTAAGTTTCTTTTCACAAGAGCCCAATATCTCTCCACTGGTCTTAGCTCCGAACAATTTGGAAGATTGGCCTCTCTTGGGACAAAAACTATGTTATTACTTTGGTACCACTCCAGAGCTTTCTTGCCGTGGTGACATGATGCCAAATCGGGCCAAAAATATGTGGACACATTGTGCTCTCTTATGAAAGGAAGAAGTCTTTTTTTCAAACATTCTTTGCTGCATATTTCAGTTTTTATAGAGCCCACTGTAACAAATGACTTGCTTCTTTTGCCGCAACTGCATATAGCTTGCCATACCAGGAATTTTTTA
This sequence comes from Toxonevra muliebris, assembly GCA_963691655.1. Classification (NCBI taxonomy): domain Eukaryota; kingdom Metazoa; phylum Arthropoda; class Insecta; order Diptera; family Pallopteridae; genus Toxonevra; species Toxonevra muliebris. The sequence continues at coordinate 50,423,292 of OY829328.1, read as the reverse complement.
GGAAATTTTATTTGCTTTTGGATTCTAAATTGTTTTTCGATATTTCCTCGAGCATCAGCAACATAAAAATTTTGACCCGGAAGCTGCGTAAAATCTGCCAGTACATTCGTTTCGTCGTCCAACATGAATATTTTTGTATGGCAAAACCACCAAGCCGATAAAAAATTCCCATCAAGGAGAGTTTTTGCTCTATTTCATGGTATGCCCGAGTAAAGATTTGCACCTCATGGAGTTAGGTATGTACTCGATAACTTTTACCGAGTGCCATGCTATGTCTTATTTAGAGGATAAATTGTACAGTTCGAACTAGCTTTTGGTATACCGTTAATTTCTTGGGTGAATTTGTAAATTGAGACGACGCTCTGGGACTTTAGTTACTGGAGTATTTCATTTCATTTTCAGGGATGGGTGCCAAAATCATTCCCTTAACATTGTTAAGTGATTCGTGTAGTTTACAATTAACGCCAGGCAGTTCTTTTACTGTTAGGTATCTATCTGTAACTGCATTGGTTTACATAAGTAAAACTGAGTTTTCTAGCTTTTAAGAAATAGCATTCCATACAAAATATTCTAAAGAAATGCTCAAGAAAACTTGTCTTGTGAAATTTCTTTTGAATCAGTTTCCAGTTTTACTTAATATTGTTGTTGTTGTAGCGACTCTGATTTTCCTGAAAAAAAATACAAATTCATTACTGTAATAGTAGTAATAATATTTCAAGTAAGACGCCTGACTCAGCAATTATTCGTGAATCCACGAGCGTGCAACTCGAGTTCGTAGGTGAGGGAGGTGAGCAGGTTGCGGGGCTGTTGCTGCAATACTCTGATCGGCCTCTTATAATTCTTTCGTATTTTTTTGAGTTTGCTTTATATCTTATTCTCATTTAGAGAGCTTCACACAGATTCGTGCAGACAAAATTAATTTTTCAGCATTTCGATTATATCTTTGCGGAGTTCGGAAATTTAAGATTTGTATGTGTGAATTTTGTTGAAAACTGTTTAAAAATTATGTATATAAAAAAAAATAAACAATAAAATAAATTTATGTATGTTATTCAACGAAGCAACGTCTTATAGCACATTAAATTACGGAGCAGCTTCAAAAGCGAATTTCCATTAGCTCCAACTCAAGTATTGCTGTGTCTAACAACATTTACACTGGAATAGAAAATTTAACTTATAACATGAACCAAGGTATGTTTTCTAAACTAATTCGAGGTCGCTGAACACGAAAATCATATTCATTTTTTTTCTATGGGTAAGTCTTCGAAATATGAAAAAATAACGGTTTTTCAGGTTACAGCTTCACTCATTACGTAAAGTTTCTACCGATCTAAGTTATATGTCATAGGAAATTAAATTACGCTCTTAATGCTGCCAAGTGTGACAAAAACGGATTATAAATGATTGAGATATAGATGCTGAAAGTTTAATTTTTGTGTGATTTTTGAGAAATTTCCACATAAGTCGTGGGCTAAGTTTTCTTTCTCACAAAAAGTAATCATAAAATCTATAGTTTTATTTTTTTTATTACAAAATTTTAAGCATAAAACGATATCACTCGGATCAAAAATGACAAAGTAATGAATATTTGAGTAAAAATAAAATATTCTCGAAAATTCGAAATTTTTCTCAAAATTCATCCTGCGGTAGAAAATGATGAGCCACCGCTTGAACTTTTGCAATTTTTTGCTGCTGGGTCTTCCCTGGTCATGTAGTCTGGCATCATGCCCTCATTCCTGAAACATTGATATCGTCTTTCAATTTCAGACATATCATGATGGAACCGTTCGCCCTGTTCGTCACTTGCTGCACCCAGATTTGATGAAAAGAATTCGAAATGGCTGAATAAAAAATGCATCTTGGGAGACATATTCGCACCTGAATTTATTTATCATTGAATAAATCAATAAGGAATCATCTTTCAGCTCACCGTAAATCAAACTTACCAATGGCATTGTATTTTTCCAACATTACGTCAATGAGTTGGGCTTTATTGTCACTTTTATAATTTCTCAAAAAATGTTTAATATTAATAATATTCGCAAATGCTTCCCATTCTTCTCGTGTTAACTCACTTAAACATTCAGTAAATCCAGCATCGTCGAACAACTTGCGGATTTGAGGTCCAACGAATACGCCAGCTTTGATTTTCTGTAGTGACAATTGCGATAACTCTCTTTGAAATGATTTTATTGCGCTAGTGTTATTTTTCAACGCTTTAACGAAATTCTTCATGAGACCAAGCATGATGTGGAGGGGCGAAAGAATGATTTGCTTTTCATCGACGAGTGCATCTTTAATAACATTGTGCCACCCGATGTATGTTGATTTCGCTGCGGCCAAACATATTCAGAATAATAGTGTGCATGAAAATTTCAAGTGGTTCATAATTTTCTAGTCCAGAACGAATTATGAGAAAAATTTCGAGTTTTCGAGAATATTTTATTTTTGCTCAATCATTTGGTGCGTTCACCAGAACACCTTGATCACTGATCAGTGATTAGTTGATAACTGATCAGTGATTAGGTTAGGTTGGAGTAGCTGTTGAGACACACTTGGGCCTGAACGGCCCATTGTGATACCACATAGTTGGACCTACAGTTTAACGCCGATTCCGAACGGCGGTGTGGGAATTTTTTATCGGCTTGGTGGTTTTGCCATTACCAACCAAAGTGTGTACTTGTACATTATCTTATAATTCTCATACACTTCATATTGATAGTGAAAATTAACCACCAGACGAAGACAGGAATCGAACCTCCCAGATGAAAGTCTAGTGCACTACCCACTAGACTATCGAGGTCGATCAGTGATTACTATCTGCGGAACGCAGCGATACATTTTTTAAAGCAAAGCTGCAAAATTACGCCGTTGAAATGAGTGGCGTAGAGTTTTGCATAAATTTAAATGACGGTACGGAAGTGTAACAACATAAACTGCTGATTCAAAAGGAAATATGAATGTCGAATGTAATTAATTTTATAAGAAAATATATAAATACATTTATTTTCTGTTTTAAAAATTGCAGTGGAAGATAAGAAGTAGAGTTCGAATGCAACTAAGCTTTTATTATGCGCTTACCACGACAAAAATCGCGATTTTCCCGACCCTAAAAAGAAAAATGTGTAGAGGGACATTATTGAAGATTTGGAAATGCACGGAATAAAAGGGCTAAACGTTGAAAAAGTGGATAAAAAGTTTAGAAATTAAAAAAAAACATACAATACGATTAAAATGAAAAACAAAAGCATCGGGGAAGGTGCCAGCAAATGGGAGCATTTCGATAAAATGGTCGAAATTTTTTCAGATGATCAAACGGTTGGTGGAAATCCGAAGAAAATGATGAACAGCACATAGTGAACGAGAATAATTTTGGTGACGATAATCCGTCTTACAGTTCGTTTTTTTCGGCGACTCTCACATCATCGCCGGCGTCAGCAGAAGCATCACAATTGATAAAAAAAAACGTAATGCATCAAACCAAAAGCAACGATACACTCAAACTAAAAAAATCATCGAGGTGAAAGAGCGCCGTAACGACGAGCTATGTGCTATTTGAACGTTGATGGAAAAAGCAAACAATATTCAAAATGAAAGAAATGAATTGCTAAAGCAATACCTTTCGATCATATCCAATTAATTAAATAAAATTAATTAAGTGTGAAAGTGTATTTGTAATAGAAATGTACGTTTGTTTATTTTGACCTCCTCGATTGTTTTTACAGCAAACATTTAATATTGTCGCGTTTTCTAGAAGGTTCTGATGAGTTCGTTAGATTTCCGTGAGTATATTCTATTGGCGAGTCTATTTCAAAAACCTCATCTGGTTCATAATATTCATTCAAATTATCCAACATATATGCAACATGCAACAGGCGTTTATTATAATGTTTGCAAATGTGGGTGATTGAACATCTAGATATTTGAATCTACGAAATTTTCCCTTTAGTAGTCCAAATGCGCGTTCAATAACTGATCTGATTGAAGAAAATTTCATGTTATAACGTTCTTGTGCTGTAGTCAGATAACCGTTATCGCGATATGGAGTTAACAAATTCATACATAATGGGTATGCCGAGTCGATTATTAAGTGCATTAAATTTTTAATAAGCGTTTGTCATCTTTGCATACAAAGGGCTTGTTTTGAGTACTCGAGCATCATGCATTCTCCCCGGTTGACCTATCAATACGTCTTTGAATAGACCCGTACTGTTGCATACACAATACAACACAATTGAATGGAATTGTTTTCTATTGTAGTAATCCTGAGCATTTCCAACCGTTTGTTCAATGGGTATGTGGCAGCCGTCAATAACACCTTTTACGCCCTGAATTCCACCAGACTTTTGTTCAAATATATCAGTAAATAATGCTTGTTACGCGTTGTTGTGCCATTGGACATAGTTTGGCATTAACTTGGATAAAATTAGAACCATAAACTCAAAAATTTTATGACCCGAACTCTTTGGAATATTGAATCTGTCACCTACAGCCAGAAATTACTCCTGTTTGCTTAAAATCCAAATTGTAAACAAGTTTTTTTCTAAACAACCTCAGTTGCCACAGCATTGAGAAGTGACTGAAAAATAAAATGTTAATTATTTATACGATATTTGTACAATTGCAAAAATGTGAATGCACCTCAAAAGTTGCACGGCTCTTTCTAAAATGCTCCTTGAACTGATCGAGTCGGTACTGGTTAAGCGTAATCTTAAAATAATTTTGCGAACATACACGCTCACCTTTCTGCTTCTTGTATAGCCAATAGCATTCATTAATGGTGCCATCTTGAAGGATATCGACTATTACGCCAACATCTATGTCATCCTCAAAGAATTGTTCAACAACGAACAAATCAGCACCGCTAACACTCATCTTTCATTTAACAAATGTCAATACAAACTTTTAAAATAGCTTTTAGAATTAAAAGCCAAACCAATTTCTAACATTATACCGGAAAACTACACTTTTGCCTTATTTGTTGACAATGCAAATAGTTGGCAAATACACAAAACAGCTGAAGTGATCATGATCACATCAAAGTGATAGTAGTATTTTTATGATACACTTTTAGTTAGTGATCACTGATCAGTCTATCATTGATCAGTGATCAGTCTATCATTGATCAGTGATCAATGTGTTCTGGTGAACGCACCCATTGATTACTTCGTCATTTTTGATCCGATTGCTATCATTTTATGCTTAAAACTTTTGTAATGAAATGGTCTATCGATGAAAAAAATAAAACTTCAGATCTTACTTTTTGGGATTACTTTTTGTGAAAAAGAAAACTTAGCCCACGACTTGTGTGAAAATTTCTCAAAAATCACACCAAATTTGAACTTTCAGCATCTATATCTCAATCATTTATAATCCGATTTTAACAATGGCAGCATTAAACGCGTAATTTAATTATATTTTAATCGGTAGAAACTATACGTAATGAGATATTAGCCTGTAAGTGAAACTATAACCTGAAAAACCGTTATTTTGTCATATTTCGAAAACTTACCCATAGAAAAAAAAAATGAATGTGATTTTCGTGTTCAGCGACCTCGAATTAGTTTAGAAAACATACTTTGGTTTATCTTATATTTTTACTGTGTTCCAGTGTTATTTGTTGTACCATGCACAAGCCAGCAGTATTGACTGATCCAATACTGTGAGCTTTTGATTTCTCGTCATTTTGAGAGGGTTGTATTAATTCACGATTGCTAATTTTCTTTTTTTCCCCAAAATGTTTATATTTGACATCTTTTTAATCTTTTTGTTTTGTTCTGATTCTTTTCATGTTTTATTTCTTAATCTTAGGAAAGCAACCGGGGTGACCAGTCACCCCACTTGATAAAAACACCGAAAAGAGATTTGCCTTAACTGCATTTAATATAAAAACAATAGCGGTATTCACGATGTGGTGTATTTGTAGTAAATTTATGCAAAATATACAGCCTTCTACACCATATTGTGAACGTCTGTTCTATTAAATTTGCGAACTTCCAAAATCAGCTGATCAAAATATACACATGCAATGAACTTGCAGTGTTGTCATATCAAAAAATTAAAATTTGTTAAAAATATTCAAGATTTATCAAACAAAATAGTATGACAGCATCGCATTTTTGTCTCAGCTGATTAGCAAATACACAAATACAATACAAAATTTATTATAGGGTTTTGTCGTTGTATTTTTGATATTTCCAGTTTTTGAAAACTGTATTTATTTTGTTTTTGTAAACTTTTCAAATTTACTACAAATATCAAATTCATCAAAAATACACAATACAAGATCATTTACTACATCGTGAACACCCTTAATGTATTAAAATTATAGTAATGAATAAAATGAACTTTTTTAAAGTTTTTATTGAAGTAAATAAGTAATTTTACATTAAAAAAGTTTGATTTTTTCTGTTTAACAACGTTTTTGTTTACGTAGACAAAAAAGTGTTGCCTTCCTAAGGTTAAAGAACAATGTGTTTTTTTTGGAGTATTTGTTCGAGAGCTGGAATATATTTCTTGCTATGAATCACCCCTATTGCAGATCACGATAGAGATTGAATCTCTATTTCTATTGCCGTCTCTATTCCTACAATAAATGGTATTGCTAGTTCTGATAGAGATGATCCAGGACAAAAACCATTTCGAACAAATTTCGAAGTTAATATATTTGGAACTTTCTAGCAGAATCGCGCTTAAAAATGAAACAACAAGTTTTGTTACGGTTTTTGACTTCAACAACAGTTGGAAACAGAATGGTCTGATTTTCCAATAATCGATCTTTACGTGTGTAAATGCACACAAAACCCTCTACTTACGAGTGAGCGAGACCGACGTATGAGTGTTTGTATACTCTGTCCTTCCAATGATTCAAACGTTTATTGAATTAAGAGAACAAAGTATTAAAAATAAGGAAATTCATAATACAAAAACGGAAAAGTAAAAACTAAAAATAACAAGGAAATTCATAATTAAAAATAAAGAAAAGTTGAAGAAATAAATTTAATGTTTTTCTAAGGCACTATAGTACCCCCATTCTAATGAAACCAATTACTGGAAGCGAGTTGGTAGTCGGACGTTTCTTTTTGGTCGTTTGTGGTGTGATGTTCCCATGTTTCGAGGTTCGTCTGGTGGTGCGCTTGGTTGGGTTTGTTCGCTTTCTTCCCATATATACGCTGGTTTAAGGCGGTCGATGCTAATGTTGGTTTTTCGTTTACCGATTTGGATTGTGAAGTATTTCTTTTTCCGCTGGATGACTTCAAACGGTCCCTCGTAGGGTGGTGAAAGAGAGGGTTTGACACGATCGTCCCTAACGAAAACGTGTGAGCATTTCAAACTTTCTTTGTTGATGAATGACGTTGATTTTGAATGGAAAGACGTCTGCGCTGGTTTCAAATCACTCATGATATTTCGTAGCTTTTGTACTGTTTCGAGAGGTGAATCGTTGTTGATGATGTCACTGAAAATTTCACCGGGAATTTTGTAGTGTAGTGCCATACAATAGTTCAGTTGGTGATGTTTTTAGATCGGTTTTGAAAGAATTGCGCAAGCTCAGGAGGATAAGTGGTGATAATGTCGATGTTTATGTGGTCGAGTCGTCAATCTGGAAGATCGTATTGTTGAATTGGTGTGCGTTGGTGTCGATTGACTTTCGATTTTTGGCATGTGATGCATGTTTTTACAAATTCTGCTACGTCTTTTCTTATGCTAGGCCATACGTAGGTGCTGTAACGTTGTTCTGTAGGTGTGAGTTTCTGCAAGAAGTATCCGAGTGGTTGTATATTGTTGTTGACTAGCTGGTGTAGAACGGCACCTATGGCGAAGTCAAAAGCGTCGGTGCAGAGCGATAGTTCGGTGTCTTATTTCAGATGTGCTAGCATTACGGTGTTGACGACGACCTCGATAGTCTAGTGGATAGTGCACTAGACTTTCATCCAGAAGGTTGCGGGTTCGATTCCCGTCTTGGCCTGGTGGTTAATTCTCATAAACTTCTTATATTCACTATCGATATGAAGTGGATGAGAATTATAAAAATGTGTACAAGTACACACCTTGGTTGGTAATGGCAAGACCACCGAGCTGATAAAAAATTGCCACATAGCCGTTCGGAATCGGCGTTAAACTGTAGGTCCTACCATCGCCACTGTGGTCTAGTGGAAGAGTGCCAGACTCTTGTTTCTGGAGACCCGAGTTTGATTCTCGGCTTGGGTATGTTTCTTATCTATCTTTCTTTCTCCCTTCCTTTCTTTCTTTCTTTCTTGGGGCTTTGGTACAAAAGATCTTATAGGTCGCAGTGTAATTTCGGGCTTGTTGTCTTCCTCGTTGAGGGTACATGTTATCGAGTCATTTGGTTAGCGCTTGAATGCTTGCATACAACTCATCGATATTATTCGTTGTAGAATGTTTTGGTCAACGGCTACGGCTGTAAATGGTGCGTTGATGAAACGAATTTGTTGCATTTCCAAGGCTTCGACTATTGCATCTGCAACTCGTGTAAATTCGATTGCAATACCTGAAGTTGCTGCGACGGCAACGCTTGCTGCCTCAGGAAAACGCTTTTGCCATAGTCTTTTGAGTATCGATTTGGTAATTGAGTGGTACAGCTGTGATGGTTTTAAATTTCCTAATGGTAGTTCTGAAAGTAATCGGTTCAAACGGCGTTGTTCGCTGTCTTCGTAAAATTCTATCACATGTTTTATTTTACATGTTCGTATTTACCCAGCATTGGCAAAGTGCGTGCGATTGTAAGCTGAGCCAGTACCTGTGGCTTGAGCGCTGCCAACACCAAATTGGCTTTTTGTGTATCACTAGTAATTCCAGTGGCTGGGAACGAGAAATCTAAACTTAAGAACCAACTATTGATGTCCTCCGGCGTTATCTGTGGCATAGCAATACGGGTTGATGCAATCGCTTCTACGTGGCGTTCGGTGTGGTTTGTGCTTGGTTGCCGTTATTGCGGTCTCGGTTGACGTCATTTTGACCTTGGTTCGTATAACTTTGCCCTTGTTTCTCGTCGACCATTGTTTCTCTGCTGTGTCGTGTCGTCGTTGAAAATTATGTAAAGTTCCAAATCGTAGATGAAAAAATTATCGGCGTGGTCCTTAGACTGTTGCGCGTGATATTTTTATAATAAGAACACGCGTTTCGCTGAGCTTTTATGTTTCTCGATCTCGGGTCACAACTTTGGAACTTTCTAGCAGAAACGCGCTTAAAAATGAAACAACAGGTTTTGTTACGGTTACTGACTTCAACAGCCGTTGGAAACAGAATGGTCTAGTTTTTCAATAATCGATTTTTACGTGTGTAAGTGCACACGAAACCCTTTACTTACGTAGAGTGAGCAAAACCGACGTATGCGTGTCTGTATACTCTGTCATTCCAATGGTTCAAACGTTTATTGAATTAAGAGAACAAAGTATTAAAAATAAGGGCATTCATAATACAAAAACGGAAAAGTAAAAACTAAAAATAATAAGGAAATTCATAATTAAAAATAAAGAAAAGTTGGAGAAATAAATTTCATGTTTTTGTAGGGCACTACATATATAACAGCTGATGCCAGTAAATGACAACAAAAATATTTGCAAACAGAAATAAATGAAATAAAATAAAAGTGTTAAATTCAAAATATATAAAAAATAAATAAAATGGAATCTGTTGGTGCAGCAATTTTATCAATTGAAAACAAGCATCATGCTGAAGTGCTTTCACTTAAAGTGGGACGGAAATTTTTGAGGGACTTCAGTAAGCCAAATAGTGAAATTTTATTAATATTTAAATTAGTGTTATATAAAATTTAAGGCTAAGTAGGCCCGCTTTCAATTTCAATTATAAATTATTTTTTATTAAAAACGCAATATTTTTTTTTTAAATTAATGTAATACTCACATTTTTAATTCTTTTAACCATTAAAACCTATTGACGGAAAGACTTAATTTCTTTAATTCCGCCAAGCAAAACACTATAGGAAAATTTCTCTATAGTCATCTCTCAAATCTCATCTCGATTGGGATTTGTGATGCCAGATTTCTTATTTTCGAACAAAAAAAGTCACGTAAGGAACCTACAATGCCAACTATAGAGACTTCTCTATAGTTACTATCTCTATCGTGATTTGCAATAAGGGTGAATATTAAGCGCTCTAACAATAGCAAATAGCAAACAGCGGAAATAAGAAAAAAATACGAAGTATTAGAAAAGTCGAACGCAAATAGATAGGTAGTTATTGAATTACTTTTTCTTATCTATAAGAATTTTGTTACATCTATAGACCTAAATAAATAAATATATTAATGCCATAACGGTAGGAACGCATTAACCAAAAAGTTCTAATTTATACTGATTTTTAAAAGCAAAAACTGACTTAGACTGAGTTTCAAAAATAAATATTCTCCCATATACCGATTTTTGCTAAGCAAAAGTTGGTAGCACTATGTTTACAAGAAAATCGTTTAAAATGGGACTTAAACTTGATTTTGTTTTAGTGAATGTAATTTTTTCTTATTTTCGGGAACAAAATGAACAAAAGCGCGAAAGAAACATCATACATACACACAAATTTCATTACTTTTTGGCCGTTATCTTGAATGGCATGGAGTCGACAAGCTCTTTAAGGATATCATTCGTTATTTTTTTATTACCATACTTTTTACAGAACTCCAACAAGCGGTTTTTTATTCTTTGACGTATTTTGAGCAACTTTCCGTTTCATTATATGACAGAGGTGCACTATCGGACTTAAATCCGGCGAGCTATCTGATCATTCCAGGCTGTAAATTCTAACATCATCGAAAACATTTTGAATCTGCAAATAAATAAGAACCAATAACACAGTGGAACAGTTTCTTTGCACCGGAACAACTCCAAACAAAAATGAAAGGAGACGTTCCCCTGAGCACAGGATGGTGTTTGGTTTGGCCGTAAGTAAGTGGTCATAATTTTGAGATATGACCTTGAGAATATGGTAATTTAACATATGCAGATATTTTTTATTAAGTACAGGAAATGAGGTAAAAAGTAAATATCCGGAAAATGAGGTATCGAGGAAATGAGGTAAAAAGTAGGTATTCGGGGATTTTTGGGGTCGAGAAATCCTTTTTTGATATTTATTATTTTCTACGACTGCCGCTAGAGGTCGCGACTGAACATATTTTTTTGTTCAGCTTATATAAGGTATAGGAAATGAGGTAAAAAAGAGATATCCGGGGGCTTTCGGGGTCGGGAAATCCAGTTTTGATATCTATTTTTTTCTGCGATTGCCGCTAGAGGCCACTGAACATAATTTTTTTATGTTTTTGCATCCATTTTTGGTTTAAAGTTAGATTAGGTTAGGTTAGGTATCAGGGGGTTTTGGGGCCAAGAAATGCATTTTTGATATTTATATTTTGCTACGACTACCTCTAGGCGGCGCCACAGAATTTATATATTTTTTTTTTAATTTAAAGAAAATGGTTTAAGGCAGTTCCAGTTGAAGTTGTTACATAAATATTGAAATAGTATTTAAGATGCTGAAAGCTCCTTTTCGTGATTGCTGAAAAGTTATACGCTCGTGAAAAAGTTCCGTTTACAAAATATTGTGAAACCAATCAAACAAAATAAGAAAATCATCTACTGTTCTATGAACTACAAAAACACTTAAGGGGACCTTCTGGTCTAGCGCCCTTGAATTTGACGAGTTTTTACGATTTATTTTTTAAATGTAATAATGAGCAATAGTATTTAAACTTTTTAGATATATTTTATTACTTTAACAATATACAAAAGTAATAAAAAAAAAAATAATTATAATTTTAAGTAAACTAAAATTGGTATTACAGTTGCCCTCATGAAAAAAATGGATCTTACTGATGGGACATGTTTTGGATTTTCCACTGATCTAAAACAAAAAAAAAGAAGTTACAAGCAGTATGAGTGTTTACTGAAAAACATAGTAAAATTTGAGACGAATTGGTCGAGTAGTTTTTGTTTTTTGTCACCCACCGTGCAGAAAAATGTAGTTTCGAGATATATGAGTTTACACTTCAGTCTGACCCCTTTACCTGCTTCTGCGCTCACCTCCTAAATAGGCTGTAGAAGTCGAAATACTGGAAATATTAATACGAATATTTACAGTATACTTTTAAAAGCCTATACTTTTGAAAAAAAAAAAAAAAATCAATATTTTGAAAAATCTAGACCAGAGGGTGGCCTTAATTTTAATTTTTTTAACTGCTGATATATAAGGGGCAAATCGCGTCAAATCACCACCGGAAAAAAAAATCACTTTGATTTTGTTGTAACAATTGCGTAAATGGTTTTTATTAAAAAATTACATAATTAATAAAGATTTGGGAACATAAATGGTTTTTCCTAAATCGGTTTCATACTAACATATATCTTTGATCTCAAAACGTATATAAATGTTTTATATTATAGTTGTGTCGCGCACTGTATATTCATATGAAAAATTTACTGTAAAAAATAAATGACAATAACAACATATTCTATGGTTTAAGATTCTTAAAAAATAGAAAACTAATCGTAGTTACGTGCAATAGTCAATAGCTATGGTATGTTCGCTGCGCACCACCATTTCAAGCGTTCGACGCATTGGTTGCGCCTGGTTCTAAGTCTTGATTTGTTATCACTACTTGACGTGCCCACTACGTTTAATACGTCTAATACGTTTAAAGGGGAAAACATAAGCTTTCTTTTGGTGTAAAGTAAAAAAATATTCAAATTGTCGCATTGTAAGAAAAAATGCAAAATGTGTTAGAATCTGAGTTTTTTTTGTAAAAAAAAAAAATACAGTACTTAAAATATTTTTATTGAAAAGATGGGACAAAACCCTTTTAGAAACATCAAACCATTTTTGTAATAGTTTAATGTGATCTCACATATGAATTTTTGAAAATCGTCATAGAAAAAAAGTCCGAACTTTACGCCCCTGTATCTAGGGAATCCGCTGATATTACTTACCCTGCTTTCACATAAAAAATGTGGTTCACTAGTACAACAAACGGAACTTTTTTCACGAGCGAATAACTTTTCAACAATCACGAAAAGGAGCTTCTTCAGCACCTTAAATACTACTTCAATATTTATGTAACAATTTCAACTGGAACTGCCTTAAACCATTTTCTTTAAATTAAAAAAAAAATATATAAATTCTGTGGCGCCGCCTAGAGGTAGTCGTAGCAAAATATAAATATCAAAAATGCATTTCTTGGCCCCAAAACCCCCTGATACCTAACCTAACCTAATATAACTTTAAACCAAAAATGGATGCAAAAACATAAAAAAATTATGTTCAGTGGCGACCTCTAGCGGCAATCGCAGAAAAAAATAGATATCAAAAATGGATTTCCCGACCCCGAAAGCCGCCGGATACCTACTTTTTACCTCATTTCCTGTACTTAATAAAAAATATCTGCATATGTTAAATTACCATATTCTCAAGGTCATATCTCAAAATTATGACGACTTACGGCCAAACCAAACACCATCCTGTGCTCAGGGGAACGTTTCCTTTAATTTTTTTGGGAGTTGCTCAGGTTCAAGATCGGATCCCTCAAAATGTTCCACAGTGTAATCTAACTTTTTTACTATTGCTAAAGTTATCAAACATTAGGCATTAATTACTAACTAAACCTTGCCAAATTGGCGCGATGATATGCCGCAGAAGTCGTCCGGAAAAATAACGTCATTAATGAGCGAAAGCGCACCACAGTTAGCTTACAGCAATTGCTCCATAAAATTTTACCCATATTTTTGGGAGTCCACAGTCCCTTCAATATAGTATAAGAGACCCAGGATATAGTAGGAGAAACCAATCCAAACTATCTGACTTTATGAGAATTTGACTATTTTCACAGTTCACCTTGTATTGCTCTATATCTAAGCGACGCACGTACCGAAGATTAAATGCGCCTAGAAAATTGAGTTTGATTTGTCCGATCATATAACTTTTCTCGAGTCTTTCAGAGTCCAATTGCTATAGTTTTTAGTCCATGCCAAGCGATTTGTTTCCATCCATTTCGTCAACAACAACTTTTGGCGATCATCTCCCATACAGACCGAACTTTCGTTTCTTTCTTCGTATGGTTTCGACACTTATATTCACGTTGTAATAGCTCTTTAGCTCTGTCCTTATTGTGACTGCACTTTTAAACCGATCATTTATGCTTATCCTTCAGGTTATGCCATTTTATCTCGTATTTGTCTTCCATAGTCTTCTTGATCCTTTTGTCCTTTCAAGCGGGTACAAGTTGCCTTTTTTCTGGATCAGATTTCTTCAGGTATTTAACATTATGACACTCCTTGATACCTATGAACAAAAATTTCGGCATTTTGTTGGCGAGACAATTGTGTATACTTTGCAGTTGTTTTTTGGCACTTTTTCAAAAATTCTTTTTTTGCCAAATAAGCGCAATAAAAATGGTACATTCCACTCAAATACATTCTTAAAACATACACAAGGGAATCTCCTTTACAAAGGAAGTGAAACTTGGGTTTAGTTAGGAAATATTACCGAAATTAAAGCAGTGGTACGTTTATTATGACCGCCAGCGTAAAAAAATGCCTTAATAATTGTTTCATATTCATTTATATATTTTTTTTTTACTTTGTGTTTTCTCTTGTTCATTTTTTATGTTAAAAAATCAATGGCGTGAAATATTACCAGATAACATTTTTTAATTACAATTGAATGAGGCGGCTTCCACGGGCGGAAGCATGAACGTCTGTCTGAAAGATTGATGTAGAAAAAATAGGTAGTTAGAAAAAGACATGCGAGTTTGTTTCTCTTCCTTATAGACGGGGAGCCCGTGACAAAAAAAAACTCTGACTTTCTAAAGGATAGTTTTGTAATATGTTGTTATACTAGTGAAATACATGAACATACTCTGGACAGTCAGGTTTTGGTTAGAACTGGTGGCACAGGTGAGCTTTCAAACATGTCGAAAATACGAGGTAAGTGCAACGGTTTTCTAAAGGCTGAAACTTTATATACAGGTAATGTATTCAATAAAAAACATAATTCCGGGAGTCAGTCAGATTTTCGTTAGAACGTTTCGTAGAAACGAGGCTCCAAGTTTGTATTTTTTTTGCTAAAATCTAAAAAAAAAATTTTTTTGAGTAGCTTATCAATAATAAAACATGAAAAAGTTAGTCAGTCAACTTTTTGATAGAACAACGCTCGTCTGTCATGGCATGTACATTAGATGGCTTATTTTGCTAAAGTATTTCAGATCTTCATTGTGACAGCAGAATATATAAAAACCAATTAAAATGAAAAAAAATTTAAATTTGCGAAAACTGGATACGTTACTAAAAGTGTGATTTAAAAGAATGTTTTACAATGGGTTTGGGATCTTGTATGCAAAAAACATTTATCTTGCACATAAAATAATTTCAGATATATATACTCATGTTTAATAGGCTGGGTGGCTTTCGGTTTAGTTTCAGTTTCAAAAAACTGGGTACACCATTCGCTTCAGCGGCCTATTTAACATGGGTATATAAAAAACTGGGTACGCCATTCCCTTAAGTGGCATATTTAACATGGGGCTATATATCTGAAATTTTTTTATGTGCAAAATAAATATTTTTTCCATACAACATCCCATTGTAAAACATCCTTTTAAATCACGCTTTTTGGAGTAGCCCATCCAGTTTTTGCAAATTTAAATTTTTTTTTCATTTTAATTGGTTTTTAGCACCCTATTTTCATATTCTGCTGCCACAATGAAAATCTGAAATACTTTAGTAAAATCTATAGAGCAAATAAGCCATCTAATATACACAAGTCCAGTCGGTGGAGTAAAAAATGCACCAAAAGTTCATAACAAATCGTATCTAAGATTCAGTAATTGTTAATCGGGGTATGATAGATGGAAAACCACAAAAAACAGTGTGACGGCACAATTTTGGGCCAACCAAATTGTCCCGCACAACGTAGCATTGTTCCCACTGGGCAGGGGACGACACAGCGTTTTCCCCTGGGCAACCACGAAGAATAAGTCACGTACATCAAAAGAAACCAACAACACTCCCATGGAATATCACAGCATACCTAAACCAACAACAAACATTATGGTTTATGCTTCTAGCAGCGCATACAGAATTAACGGAATCATGCGATGATAATTCAAAATTTGAATTAAGGAATAAGACGCGATCGAGCCAGCCAATGAAAACAAAAAAGCGAAACAGGGACGCTGCAAATTCCAGTAGCGACAGCGTCGACTGGAATTTAGGGAAGAAGAAGCAGACGGGGTATAAAAGGAGCTACACAAGGCAAATCGCTCTCAGATTTCGCAAACCGGCAAGGCGACTACATCGCGAGAGCATACATTCGGGTAAGTGAAGACAAGTGTTAGGAACATGTTTAGAAGAATAAGAGTAAGGTTCCAAGTATTTGGTATTGTAGAGTGGACTTAACCCCATCATACATTATCAAACACTTTAAGCAGACCGTGTGGTGCCACTTGGATGGTATAATCCCTACCATATGACCCCAGACTGCCGGAAACCTCCAGCGGCGTAAAATCAATAGACACAAGGAACCAAGTGTTTAGTAGTGCATTGTTGGCCTAACCACCACAATACAGTACTAAACGCTGTAATCAGTCCCGTAGCGCGGTAGTGAGGAAGAACGTTGCGTTACAACAGTTCTCAACCAGCATTCAGCAGTAATGTCTTGAACTAAACGATAATACATTTATAACATATAGTGAAACCAGTTATTTTTATTAGGCCTGCAAATAGTTGAAGTATCAAAAACCAACAGGCAACTATACAATATTGTTATGTTTATATACTAAAATTTATCCATAGTCAATGAAAATTGCGGAGAATGTTTCCCCTTCTAAACCTCTTTTGATTTTTCTTCCTAGCTTGTACACACTTGGAGCCTGACTGACGAAAATCTGACTGGCTCCCGGAATTATGTTTTTTATTGAATACATAACCTGTATATAAAATTTCAGCCTTTAGAAAACCGTTGCACTTACCTCGTATTTTCGACATGTTTGAAAGCTCACCTGTGCCACCTGTTTTAACCTAAAACTGACTGACCAGTGTATGTTCATGTATTTCACTAGTATAATAACATATTACAAAACTATCCTTTAGAAAGTCAGAGACTTTTTTTGTCACGAGCTCTTGGACTATTACTACCTATTTTTTCTAACTCTCCCTTTCAGTCTTGCGCCCGTGTGAACAGCCACTAGAGTAATTTTATGTTTAAAAAATGAAAACAATATTTTATTACTGCCCAATCTAATCTATTTAAATTCAATAAGTTTTTTGTTATTTAACTTATTTTAAGTTTATAACAAAAGCTGAAACATTATATCTTGAGTAATTTTTTCAACCAAATTGTTTTTATTCAAGGAATGCTTGTGGAGCCTTGCGTAATCTTTCTTATGGAAGACAAAATGATGAAAATAAACGCGCAATAAAGTGTGCTGGAGGTATAACCGCACTTATAAATTTGCTATGCAGAACAAAGGAATCAGAAGTAAAAGAATTGGTTACTGGAGTTTTGTGGAATATGTCCTCTTGTGAAGATATAAAACGGTCAATCATTGATGAAAGTCTCATTGCTATAGTCAATAATATAATTATACCACACTCTGGTTGGGATGCAGTTTGTCCTGGCGAAACTTGTTTTTCAACTGTTTTTCGCAATGCTTCTGGAGTTCTACGTAATGTTAGTTCAGCCGGGGAGTATGCTAGAACTAGTCTTCGTGATACCGAGCACTTTGTAGAATGTCTACTATATGTAGTAAGAAAGGCCATCGAGAAAAATAACATCGGTAACAAAACTGTAGAAAACTGTGTTTGTATACTCCGAAATTTGTCTTATCGCTGCCAGGAAGTGGAAGATCCCAACTATGATAAACAACCAATGTTAATACAAAGTCGTCCTTTATCATCTTCAAAAGGTAATTAATTGAAGTTTTATTTTCGTGAGTTAAGAATTTTTGTAAAAGTCTTGTGCGTTTTTATTCGTCAAAATTACTAAGTCTGCAAGGGTCTTTGTTTATTCGAAAATAAAAGTTAAAAAATTAGAACTAAATACCATGTAGTTTTCAGTTTCACACCTCGTATCAAACACTTGCATTTTATAAATTTCAAGTACCGTTATATTTTATAAGGAGCCAATCATAAGTTTTCTTTTAAGAGTTGTGCATTTCATTTCTGAGACACATGAGTC
The DNA here is from genome assembly GCA_963691655.1 of Toxonevra muliebris. Lineage (NCBI taxonomy): Eukaryota > Metazoa > Arthropoda > Insecta > Diptera > Pallopteridae > Toxonevra > Toxonevra muliebris. The sequence goes on along the minus strand of OY829328.1, from coordinate 50,405,096 downwards.
AGCTGAGTCACTGGAGTCAGCTGAAAATCGAGAAAAGTCAGTAAAATGCACATATTTTCAGCCCCGTGTTATTCTTCGTGAGCATTAATTATATGGATAAAAACTTTTTCACAAAAACTACTATCTTTCAGCGTTAGAATGCCATCAGAAACGCGTAGACATCTTTAATAAAAAATTTACAGATAAGGAGTGAAATAGAAAAAATCTTAACATATAGAAAATTCAATAATTTTTAAACGGTTGATCTTAGAGTTTTGATTTTTTTTATTTAATTGACAATATTTTACAAATTACAGAAAAATATAACTTTTATAGTTCTAACCACTATTTATGAACTCGTGGACCTTTTCTGGTAAGCCTTCCATTAGAGATTTGATAGTTGTTTCAGACAACTTTTTGGAACAGTTTGCCCATCTTCTTTTAAAATCTTCGATATTTTGGGACACCTTATTTGTGCTCTTTAAGTTTCTTTTCACAAGAGCCCAATATCTCTCCACTGGACATAGCTTCGGACAATTTGGAGGATTGGCCTCTCTTGGTACAAAAACTATGTTATTACTTTGGTACCCCTCCAGAGCTTTCTTGCCGTGGTGACATGATGCCAAATCGGGCCAAAAATATGTGGACACATTGTGCTCTCTTATGAAAGGAAGAAGTATTTTTTTCAAACATTCTTTGATGTATATTTCGGTATTTATAGAGCCCACTGTAACAAATGACTTGCTTCTTTTGCCGCAACTGCATATAGCTTGCCGTACCTGGAATTTTTTAGGAAATTTTATCTTTTTTTTTTTTCTTTTTGTTGGAACAGACAAAAGAAATATTCAAGAATACAGCACTCAGACAAGTTTTATGTCCATTGTACTATAGCCTGTGTTCCCTTTTGCTATTCTTTAAATCTACCAGATTTATTAATAAATCTTAGCAGATCCTGCGGTGTTAGAGAGCTCCTCAGGTGTTCGTCTCCCAACACTCCAGTACCAAATATGCTTACTCTGATCTGGCAGAAAGCGGGGCAGACACTAAGAAAGTGGTCCGCCGTCTCTTCACATTCTTCCTCCAAACCACAGGAACTCAGAAGGCACTAGCTCCTAGGCCAATCAAATGCAAATAGTTGGCCCAAGAGAAATGACCTGTTTATAATCCCACCAGCTGTCCACAACTCTTTCTGTTAAGTGATAACAGAAAGTCTGTTAGACGCTTCGAGATAACAGGTAACATGGTCTTTGTCTGTCTAAAGCCCCTCAGGTCCTCCCATTTACGATTGTGGGTCAAGTCGACCCACTCATTAATGGTGGTCTTGATGGCTGTAGACGACAAAGAGCGTACAGGTTCTGGGCCCAGGAAACCAGTTTCCGAACCCTTTCTGGCCAGAAGGTCAGCCGATTCATTTCCTGAAATTCCTGAGTGTCCAGGAACCCATATCAACAGCAGGCTATTGTGTTTTCCAACACAATAAAGCCTGGATTTGCAATGCATAACCAGTTTAGACGTGGTTAGAGGATTAAGCAAGGATTTAAGCGCAGCCTGACTGTCACCAAATACACAGACATGGTCCATTGCCTTGATGGTTGCAAAAATTTCTGTTTGAAAAACAGAAACATACAACCCAAGGGAGAAGTGAAGGTGCACTCCATAATTTTCAATAAAGACCCCAGAACCCGAACCGAATTCTGTTCTGAAGCCATCAGTGAAAATACGCTTACAATCAACTCCCGGCCCAGGTCCCGACAAAAACCAAGTTTGGGCTTCTGGAATTTGTATTGTATAGCGCTGTTTTAAAACTGGAATTGTTGGCATTGTATTGGATGGCATTGATAGAACTGTTAGGTCCATATCAGTACCTTCAACAATGTCACCAATATCCCAGCAAGTGTCATACCAATACCCATTGCGTTTAAGCCTACAGATGGCTTTAACAGCCTCTCCTTTAGCAAAAAGATCAAGGGGTGGTAAGTTGAGCAATGCATCCAAGGATGGGCCGGGTGTTGTAGGAAAAGCTCCCGTACAGCAAATGGCCACAGTCCTTTGAAGTCTGGCAAGAGATTTCCTAACGCTGTCAACATTAAGTCTGCTCCACCAGACTATGGATGCATAGGTGATGATGGGTCGAATCATAGCCTTATAAAGCCATAACACTTTATAAAATGATAAGCCCCATGTTTTGCCAAAAATAGCCTTGCATTGGCAAAAAGCTGCCGATGCATTGGATACCTTTAGCTCAACATGAGAACGCCAAAGAAGTTTGGTATCAAGAATGACTCCTAGATATTTCACTTCTTGGGATAGCTGAATAGTGGTTCCTCTGAGTACTGGTAAAACAAGACCATCAATTTTCCTTCTCCTGGTGAAAAGAATAACACCAGTTTTAAGGGGGTTAACCGATAGCCCGTTTGAGCAACACCATGAGTCAATCATATTCAGGGCAGTTTGGGCTTTCCTACAAACATACCCGACCGATTGGCCCGTGATTAAGAAGACAACATCATCGGCATAGGCCTGTGTGTAGATACCCGACTCATTTAGGGAAACAAGCAGAGAGTCAACCAGCAGACACCACAGCAGTGGAGAGAGTACGCCCCCTTGGGGACATCCTCTATTCACGCCACAAGTCACAGATTGACCACAATCAGCTTGAATTATCATAAGTCTATGTGACAGCATTGAACGTATCCACTTAACAAGAACCGGATCCACTCCATGCTGACCTGCTGCATTGCACATGCCGTCAAAAGTCGCGTTGTCAAAAGCTCCCTCAATATCAACAAAAATACCAATAGTGTATTCTTTCCTGTTGAGGGCCCGCTCAATCCGACCTACCAGATTTTGGAGGGCCGTCTCACAAGATTTTCCACATTGGTAAGCATGCTGAAATGAAGAGAGAGGATGTAACAATAACGACTCGTTACGGATGCGGTGTTCAACACAGCGCTCAAGACATTTTAGTAAGAAAGACATCATACTAATTGGTCTAAAGCTTTTGGGATTGGTATAGTTGTCCTTTCCAATTTTTGGAATGAATACAACTTTTACCAACCTCCATTGTTGAGGTATGTGAGTGAGAGCCAAACTGGAGATGAAGATCTTCTTCAAAATCGGTAGCAATTGCACCATACCCTCTTTCAGAGCAACTGGGAGTATACCATCCGGACCCGGCGATTTGAAGCCGTCAAAAGAAGCAATAGCAAACCTAATCGCATCTTCATTCGCCACTGTCCTGGCAACCCACCAGTTATGCTGCGAAACTGTCGAACTAACCCTCCCCGTTTCAGGAAAAGTGGGATGTTGAACAACAGAGACCTGATTGCCCAGAAAGTGAGATTCCAGCATTAAGCATAACATCTCACTTTTTGATTCCGTGAAAGTGCCATAAGATTTTTTGAGCGAACACAGTCGGTTGGCTTGACCTTTTTGATGATTTTCGCCAACCTAGCTGTTTCAGACATAGTTTCAATACCGCTGCGGAAATTTCTAAAGGAAGCCCTTTTCGAATCTCGAATTAGCTTTTTATACTCCTTCTGCTTTTGACGATATAGAGCCCAGTGCTCATCAAGATTAGTCTTGAGAGCCCTGTTGATAAGTTTTCTCGACTCAACCTGCAAGGCTTGCAACTCCTTGCTCCACCACGGAACAGGAATTTTAGCAAGAGGTTAGCGAGGGGGACAGGCACGCTCAAAGCTGGTCTGAAGAGAAGAGGTGAGGTTTTCCACCGCTGCTTCCAGACCTCGCTCGTTGCGTAGTTTAAGGGGTAGAGCACAGCTCAATGAAGCCAGTTCTACTCTAAACTTTGCCCAATCCGCCTTTTTCAGATTTCTTATGAGCGTTAAAGGATTAACTTCAACACCATACTGAAACTCGATATATCTGTGGTCTGAAAGAGAGTCATCTCTAAGGACCTTCCAGTTTGAAATTGACTGCACTAACCTTCCATTAGAAAGGGTTAGGTCAATAACCTGCTGCCTAGTAGGTGTCACAAAAGTGGGTTGATTCCCAACGTTTTGTATGTTCAACCCAGAAGACAGGATGTAGCTGAGAAGATGGGTCCCTCTTACGTTGCACTTGCTGCTGCCCCAGATAACATTCTGTGCATTAGCGTCACAACATAATATGAGCCCCAAATTCATCCTCTCACAATACTCCACAAATTCAACAACCATCGCTGGCGGTGGTGGTAAAATTGCATTGTATGGAAAGTAGGCAGAAGCAATCGCGAAATGTTTCCATTCTCGATTGTCCTGAAAACTCACCTTAGCAGCCACCATGTCTTGGCCACAAAACTGACCAAGTTTGGTGATTGTAAGATGAGGAGATGCTATAAGACAGGTTCTAGGTCTATTAGAACTCTCATCATATAGAATCGTGTGCCCCCTTAACTCACCACGTTCACAGATGCGTCCTTTATGGACCCTAGGTTCTTGGATTGTTGTTATGTGAGGTAATGTATGCAATATGGAAAGGCGTTTACATAGGAGTGCAGTAGCAGCCTTGGAATGTTGCAAATTTATCTGAGTTACTGTAAGTCCATAGATAGGTTCCGCAATATTTGCAGAGTTAGAAGACAGGGGAAGCCTCGCGTTATCATTGCCGGCAGCAGTAGGCATCACAAAGGTGGCGTTAATACTTCGGAAAGTGTTAGAGCCTCCTATCTGCGCGCCCACACTGCGAGAAGGTTGTGGCCCCAGTACGCCGGCTTCTGTAGGAGGTATGTCGGTCACAGTTGAGACGTCCAGACTCATACCTACTTCAGCCAGAGGGCTCACAGCCCCTGACACCAAAGAAGAGTTGGTTGTAAAGATCACAACCCCACTCTCCCCTAGGATGCGCTCTCTGTCGTAGACTGGAAAGACTTTGAGGATTTTTCCTTTTTCGGTTTCGTTCATGCCGTTTCGTCTGGTCGCCTGCTCCTTTTGTTTAACCAGGGCGAAGCTGTGCATCCCGACGAATCAGAATACACGGCAACCTCTATAAAGAAAAGGGTAAGGTCAACCGTGGCAGCGCCCCATACCACGACAAGGCCACCGTTACTCTCTGAGGCGGCCAGGTATCAGAGATGCTCCGTAAAAAGACAGCCTAATTTTTAACACTGGAGAAACCAACGGAAGCGGATCCACCATAATGATTGCATCAAATTAATTAAATTTAATGCATTCAGATAGCTGACTCGCCACTGTTGGCGTTCCAGGGTTACTCCCCTGGCTGCCAAAATATCCAACAGGCATGACACCTTGGATTAGGGAAGACTTTGCATAAGAGGGTGTGCTCCTTCCGCCTGGACTATCTTAGCCAGTTACATATCAGAAATCAGATATGATCCTGTTTCCGTCCGTCACCACGTGGAGGTGATAGTTCAAACGTCCATCAGATCACTCAATTACGGCACGTATCGAAATACATGGTGGTCCCCTTGAGTGACTGACAGCCTGACAGGCCTGCTTTTAGATTCTAAATTGTTCTTCGACATTTCCTCGAGCATCAGCAACATACAAATTTTGACCCGGGAGCTGATTAAAATCAGCCAGTACGTTTCGTCGTCCATTATACAACATGAATATTTCGATTTTAATTTCCGAGCCCTACTTTTGGCGTCAACATTTTTTGCAGCATTTCTGTCTGGAACTTTTTGGACTTTGTATGTTTTCAAACCTGCATTGGCTTTAACTTTTTGCACCAAATAGCCAGAGCACTGGGCTAACCGGGCAGCTTTTCTACCCGATGTGTTTGAGATCTTTTCAATATGCTTTCTATTTTCTTGGCTTTCCCAATATCATGTGGTCCTTGTTTTCTTCCCGAACCAGGTTTCCTATCGATGGTCAAATTCTCCTGAAACTGTTTAATAACCTTGGAAACAGTTTGGCAGACCTTCCATTCTTTGGCCAATTTTTTGTAGGACCAATTTGGATTTTTTTGAAAATTTTTAATAATTTTAAGACGTACTTCTTCACTCATTTTGATCAAACTCACAATAAATCAACTTGTTTGTCATTAAAAATAACAACTGACATATTTTTCAAAGATAACTAGATCAAAAAAATTAAAAAAAAAAAATTATTAGGTAAAACGTGTGTTAAGATTTTTTCAATCTCACTCCTTAAAACAGGAAGGCATAAAAATTTTGTTTCTTTTAATTTGCACTGGTGGGAAGTGGAGCTCGAAAAATTTTATGACGGCGGATTCTCACAAAGTTTGAGCCGAATCTAAAGTGAATTTGTCAACTAGACGATTTCATATGGAATGACGCAGTGTTATTTGATTTTTGTTAATTGAAAAATAAAACATTTGCCTGTGCAAGGAGTGGGTTGCAAAACCAAAACGAATTCGAACTCAATATATAATGGGGCAATAAAGAGACAAAAAGCTATTAAAAAATAATAACCGTTTGTTGCTCAAAGTTATTGCCGTTTTATATCTTAATAATTTTTAAGTTGTTTCCCATAGGCCAATCATCAAGGAATGTTGCATATTGACGTTTGCCTGTAATCTGTTACCGAAATTGCGTAATTAAAAATGACAGATCTAATAAGTCAACTACAAATTATTACCTGTCAAACACAATTCAACGTTGTGTGGAAATCGAGGCTCTAGACGTTTTCGAGAAAACTTATTTATTTAAAAAAAAGAAGAAATGTTTTAAATAATCTTTGTTTTTCTTTTGTAACAGTAATAAAGGTAGGGGAGTGTCGTCATGGTCAGGGCGCTGTCTGGGACGGGACAATGTATTTTCGTCGTTATATCTCACATGCGTCCGTTAAGTTAATATACAGTATTATTTGTCATGACGAAAGCAAACTTTTCATGTCATTTCGAGTTAAGAGCGTGAAGTGTATATGAATGTTACGTGACAGCGAGTTAAAAGAAGAGTAAAAAACTTTTTAACAGTGCCAGGAAAAGTGGATTAATTTGAAAAATAACATACAAAAATCAAAGTAAGTTAACTTAAATTGCTTTATAAGGTTTAAGAAGTGGAAATATGTAGCATTATGTTTACATCACACAAATATGCTGCAGCAGCACATAAATATGTCGGAGGAGTGATTGTAATCACGGTCGGAACACCGAAAATTTTGTTGTGATGATGCGTTTTTACTCTGGATATAAATTTTTTTGTCATTTTATTGTCAGGTCTCTTTTCCGGGTTTTTAAGTATAATTTTTATTTTTTTTTATTTTCACGTTATTTTCAGTCATACTCCTTCATTTCTAATTGATTTTCTACAGTGCTCCAAACGTAACAGCAGTGTTCCGACCCTGACTACAATTTTTTTTGTTTGTAAATGTTTATAACTCCTTAACTATTAATTCAATTATATCTTAATGTTCAGCAAAAACGTGAGATTTCGATCTGCAACATTAATAAAAAATTAAATTCGGCATTCAACGGAAGTTATGAGAAAAAGTCAAAACATGCTCCACCCCTGATGACACTCCCCTACTTTTATGCATTAACACAAACATCGTTCGGTAAATATAAATATAAAACAAAAATATTAGTAAGTAATATTTTAAGCAATGCTTGTAGGCTGCATTAGTCGATTAGATTTTTGATGCAAATAAAAGATTTTTATTTCATCTTTTACCCTACGTTTTGCTTAATTTTTAAGCTTCTTCAGGGGTATCTGTTTTATTTAATAAAGAAAAATATGCATAGAATTTTTTATTTACATTATGGAAACATACATACATGAAAAACATAAAACATTTGGTAAATGAATTTTTTGAAAATTAAATTCGGCATTCAACGGAAGTTATGAGAAAAAGTCAAAACATGCTCCACCCCTGATGACACTCCCCTACTTTTATGCATTAACACAAACATCGTTCGGTAAATATAAATATAAAACAAAAATATTAGTAAGTAATATTTTAAGCAATGCTTGTAGGCTGCATTAGTCGATTCGATTTTTGATGCAAATAAAAGATTTTTATTTCATCTTTTACCCGACGTTTTGCTTAATTTTTAAGCTTCTTCAGGGGTATCTTTTTTATTTAATAAAGAAAAATATGCATAGAATTCTTTATTTACATTATGGAAACATATGTACATACATGAAAAACATAAAACATTTGGTACATGAATTTTTTGTATTTCACATATAAACAAATGCACTTACTAAAAAAGAGAGTTAAAAATATCACATTGTACACAAATCGTTGTACATAAATATGTATGATCACCGTCTTGGTTTTTGCCACCGTCAAGTTACAATTGTCCGATTGTTATAATCATAAAGCATACGAAGAGCTTATGCCGTTTGTGTCTTCTTTCTTGTTCATTGTTTTGTCTTTCTTCTGCTGTATTCGTAGGCTCTCCAGCGTGTATCTTGTTCTTTCTCTCTTTTCTCTGTCTAATATTTTAACATTGTCAAAGTCTGCTGTATGTCCAAATGTTGTTGTATGTTCTGCCAGAGCTGTTGTCGCTCTCTTCTTTCTTATGTCTGCTTCATGCTCAGCTAGTCTCGCTCCTAAAGTTCTTTAGTTGTTCCGATGTAAATTTTACTGCAAGTTTCTATTGAGTTTCCTTTGCAGCCAATTTCGTACACAACGTTGCTTTGTTGTTGTTTCTCTACCGGAGTTTTTGTTTGTGAGAATAGTTTGCAAAGAGTGACGTTGGATTTATACGCTAGTGATGTATTATCAGTGGTTACTTTAACGTCTTTATTGAAGTGATTTGTTAATTTATGGATGTATATAACACTGAAGAAACGTTGAGTGTTGTCCGTGAGGTGTTGTTGTTTGGTTTATTTCTCGTAGTTTTAGTTGTATTAGATTATGTGTTAATTTTTGTGGGTAATTGTTCATTCTTAAGATGTTTTGTATTTTTTCAATGTTGATGTTATGAAAATATTTATCGCTTATGGTTAGAATTTTATGGATAAGGCTTTTTACTGTGTTAAGTTTGTATTTATGTGGTTGTGTAGAGAAATAATTAATCATTCGTCCAGATGTTGTTGGTTTCGAGTACCAATCTAATATTAATTTGTTGTCTATTTTGTGGATTTTTGCGTCTAAGGGGATACTGTTGTTTTGTTCCTCCTCCATCGTAAATTGCAGCTTGGTGTGATAACTATTCAGTGTGTCCAAAATTATTTCCGCGTCTTTCTGTTTTATTATGGCAAATATATCGTCAACATATTTCACCATAAACTTAATATTGATGTTTTTCTGTTTTAGATCCACAAAAGTGTTGTCTATTAGATCGTCCATGATTATGTCTGCAATTGTTGGAGAGAGGGGGTAATTATACAAAAAACTCAAACATATATGTATTTTAGGAAAAAAATTATGCATATTTATTTATTGATAAACGCAAAATATTTTAAGATATTGTCATACCGACCGAAATATGTAAACTACATAAATCCGTGTATGTGTGAACTTTTTGGAAATCCTTTCTATACAGTCGTACAATTTTTTTTAAATTTGAACTCAGCAAAACATTCCACTAAAAATGATTTTTTTTTATTTTAACTCTTAATTCAAATGAAACCAACATAGATTAGTTCGAATAGCTACCGTTAAACTCTCATTATCACATTCACTGTGGTGCAAGAATGCGCATTCTTGCTAGCGGAATTAAAAATTTTTGGAATTCTAAACTTTTGGTCGCGATACTTGGCGCTCCTAAGAACTCCGACCGTCGCGACAATGAAAAGCTTTGCTCAAAAGTTATAATAGCTCCAACAAAAAATTGATTGGTGATCGTTTTATTATAATAGTGAACTAAATGGACTAAGCCCATTTGCGCTGCTCGGCCCTGCCAAAGTGTAGGTAACAACGAAAAATTTTTGCAAAAGAAACGACCATATGAGCATGCCAGTCTCCGATATCAGTATAATTATTGCACTTATCATTCATATCATTTTCATGGGTAGTTCCACTAGTCCAAACATTCATTGTTCGGCCTTATTTTCATTCTACCTAATAACTATCTTCACCGCGCCTTCACACGCAAAATTTTATTATCTTCCCTGTTATGGTTTTTCATTAATACCAATTCAAACATTTCCGTTGTATATGAGGTGTCACGCCTGTTATTTAATCAATTTCATTTTGTCTTGCAGCATTCCACAGGCAGCCAAAGTTATTGTTTTAACTATCAATGCTGTTGTACCACAAAAAATTAAGGAATACACCGTATTAAAAATAAGGGTTGCATAGACCACCGCCTCGGTGGTATAGTGACAACGTGCTAGACCCTTGTCTAGCACGGATTCGATTCTTGGCTATTGTATGGTTTCTTATCTATCTCTCTCTTTCATAAGTTGGGACTTGGTACAAAATATCTTATAGGTCGCAGTGCTTGACTTTAGGCTCGCCCCAATTCTTGATTTCATGGGAGCTATCATACCAAACGCTAGTGCCGCACCACAAATAACTCGTGAAATATTCAATAATGAAAATTCAGGTTGTTTATTTGGCATTTAAGTCAAATTAATACAAAAATTAATTTTCCTTGTTGTGTAGAAAATTCCGATGATTCTTGATGGATATCATCAGACGTTTAACATCTGCTCTGCTAACTCTTGCAGCACATTTGTTCCACTTAAGCAGTATTGAACCTGCTTTATGTACAATAGCGCCACTCTTCTTCAATTTATATTTGACAATTTCTCAGTACTTTTTGATTGGCCGAAGCTGGGGGCAATTAGGTGGGCTTAACCCTTTACACGCCGTGTTGCAAATCTGTAACATACCCAATTTTTTCTTACAAAATTCCACAGGCATGTTATTTTATTTTATTTTATTGTGTATCATAACTGATTAAGTAGAAACTGGTGCAACTATTTTATATTATTTGAAAGGTATTGACAACTGGTAACGTAAACTATTTTGCAACCAAACAAAAAAATGCACTCACTTGACATTTTCGGTTACAAATGAAAAAGTAATAACTTTAAAAAAGTATGATGCTATTGTTGAAGATGTCACAAATGCCCGGCTTTTAAGCCCACATCTGCAAATTGCCTTTTTGTATTTAAACTTTGAAGGAGCATTGCCACGTTATATAAAACTTTGGACCTAACAGTTGATTCATGTCAAGTTTGACGTAAGTCTCATCGTCAATTATTATGCATCCTTTGAATTTCGCTAAAATATTATATCGGGCACGTCTTTTACAATAAATTTAGTTTGACGGACCGGTTTGGGTATTTAATGGCACGATAAGATTTTAATCCTGTCTTTATGCGTATTCGTCGTACCGTTGACCAAATTAAATTTAAAAAGCTACTATTAAATTTTTTTAGCACGATTATTGTCGGACAGCTCTGGATTATTTTTTATTGAGGTCAATACGTTAGTTGTAAATTTTAGGTATTTTTGTAGCGTCCAATAACACTGCACACATTTGTTGCTGGCAATTTTAATATTTTTGCCATCTTTGATCCTGACCACGATGGATTTTCTAAAAGTAATTTTCCACAATCAATTTTCTATTTGTGCACTCCATCATTAATAGAATCACGAACTGACAACTAATTAAAGTGAAAGTTGTGAAATATAGCGGTACTTTAATTGCAAACACACGTGTACTAAAATTTTGTAGTAAACTTTACTAATAACCCAGTAATGATCGTTACAGTGCGTACAGATTTTGCTTGAACCATGCTTTAAAAAACAGAGTTGTATGGGAAGGGCCACGCCCACTAACCCATGCCTATCCATATATTTCTCACAGGATTCCATTGGCAAATTATATTTCTGCAGCAAATTTTAGAGCCGTTCCACAGATAATTGCTGAATATATGAACTGAAGTACTGTACTGTAAATGTTTGCGTAGATTTACCCAAAAGTTTAAGCAGAGTCCTACATGCAGCTAAATTAGAGTACACTAGTTTGTATGCAAACAAACACATATAAATTCTGCATGCAGCGCAGCTCTGAATGATGTCTCTATTTCTGATTTCGCTTCGCAGAGGCACTGCAGTCAATACTTAAAATTATTGTAATTCAGCGGCAGTATTACCAACAACGAAAACTTAATTTTTGTATCTTGTCACTTTTTTGAGAAACAAATGTCAAATGGAGAAACAATTAATTGGATTTATTTCAATGTGTTTTGCGTCGATAGCACCTACTACTTACGGCATTCTCGCCTTCTCATAAAATTCGTTAGCGATCACTTCCCATTCCCGTTAAAATTCTGTATTTTCATCTTAGATAATACGTATTTAATTTACTGTCATATATAGTAGTATAATTTTGTATGGAAAATGAGAGAATTTATGACAAATGAGAGTATACGACGCCCAATAAGACACCTTGTGAACATCCAAAATATTTACACCAAAGTGATGGCAAGGCGGCCCACAGTGTCAAAGGCCCAAAGTTTCAAAATATGCAAATATTGGTTTACTCATCTTTCGATGACACTCAAATTAAAATAAATCCAAAGTTCGAAATTCTGGAGGACACATTTTTTTATGGTGAAAATTTAATTTTTTAGAGCAAATGTTAGTACTCAATATCACTTATTGGTATTATTTAAATATATAAATTATATGTGTAATGAAAATATGGAATTATTGCAAGACAAAAACACACAATCTGCCAAATAGAAAATGCAAACAATCGTAAACTTTAAAAGAATATTAAAAATATGTATCAAATTATACTCTTACAGTAATTTATATACACAATTATACAAGTATGTATTTTCATAAAATCAGAAAACTAGCTATTTTTAGCTGCAAATAAATGGAATAAATTAATTTTTGTAGTGACTCCCAAAGTAAAAATTTGTGAACTATTTGAGATTTAGGTTTAGGCACGCAGGGAAAGTCGAAAAGAAAAAGTGTCGGCAATGGTTAGCTACATAAAAAAGGTTTTCACATTTTTAGTAATGGAACTGTTATGGGGGAAGTTACATTTTTTGGAACTAAAGTTTACAAAGTTGTGGAGCCTTGCAGTAGAAATCGTAATTTTTCGAAACAAAGCATTTGTCGTGGCTTCAGTCTTGTTTTGATTTAAGCGAAATCAAAAAGCGGTTTGAATTTCTAAATTATTTTCACTAATCGGTTTATACGAGGGATTCAACTATTCGCTAATCGTGTTGGAAGAAAATCGTGCTATAGCGGCATCGTGTTTAATGGGGATTTCCGCTATTAACAAATCGTGTTGGAGCGAAATCGTGCTCTACGAGTGCCGTTTTGTACGTGGGAAACCTGTATATATAATACTGTAATTGACAGACGTAAATATAGATTACAAATTTCCACGATAAGAAAATTTTTTCGACACCTGCATTGTTTTTTCGTGCTATTTTTTGACGACATTTGTCAAAGGTGAACTTGACAAAGAGTGATTTTTGTGGTTTTTGAATCTATCATACCCCCACTAACAATTACTGAAGAAAAATCTCAGATCAGAATTTTTATGAACTTTTGTTACATTTTTTACTTTACCGACTGGGCTATACCATTATTTTGCTGTATGTGTATAGAATGCCCTAAAAAACGTTCGAAAATGGCGTATACGGCAAATCATTTTTTCTGTGAAATATAAAGTAGCGGCAAAAAAATAAAAAAATTCTATCGTCTAGTTTAGTCAAAAATTAACTTCAAACTTTAAATTTAAAATTTAAATTTACTCGAACATTGAAATTTGGCGCCAGTTTCGAGGTTTACCAGTATTTTCTTTTTCTCGTGGTAGCGATCAATGTTTCACCAAAATACCATAAATGCCTCTTAATTTCTTGATGGCAACGTACGATAAAGTCATATTGAAGTGAAACTTCTTTTCTCTTGTCCTAGAGTAAAACCAACCGAATGTGACGTCAGTGCGTAAGTTTGCAATGCGACATAATTTTGTCAAGCAATGTGCATGAGGAGCTAAATATCAATATTCCGTAACTGAATTTACGAGCAAACTATGTAAAAACGATTCATAAATAGTTTTAATTCAATAAAATATATTGATTACATACACACACACACGCCTATGGCAGAAAGAATAATGTGTAGCGTCGCCATCGTAAAGTTAATGACAGTTATACATTTCACATACAGATGGCGCAAATGTCACATGAAGATGTCGCACACAAAAAGAGTTCATGTACAATTGTCATCGACATTACCGGTACAGAGTTGCAATTTTTGTTCTAGAATTAATCCCAAAATAAAAATTAGTTGTGTATTAACGAACACAGGGCAGAAATGAAATTTCTTGTGAACTAAACGAAACAAGCTAATGAAATTAAAAAACACAGCCAATGAAGTAAAAAATTTAGCGATTGAAAAATTTCATTTGCTTGTTATTTGCTTGTGTTTCGTTTAGTTCACAAGAAGTTTCACTTCAGCCTTGTGTTCGTTAATACACAATTTAGTTTTTTCTTAATTCAAGTTTATGCCATTGTGTGGCGTAAATATGGCATCAAGTGCTTGGAACCAGGAGTTGTGTAACTAGCTTTAATCGCAAAAGTAAGCAAGTCTAGGCAGTTTTGTTTGGTTTTTTCTTCAATGGCTCACAAGCAATCTTCAGCTTTTTTTGTCCTGCGCATAAACTTTTTATATGTGCACAACAGCCAACACATGTATCGTGCTAGACTTGTTCGCGATGGCCTACAAAATTTAATACCTCGACAAGTTCCTTGTCCAAAAATAATCAAAAAAATTTAAAGCTATTCACACATTTGGTACTCGCTTCGAGTAATTTATTTATTTCTGTAAACACAGAAATTAATTACACAGTGCAACAAATTTTCAACTTTTGTCGCTTATCACGATTGCGTCCTCAATTTTTCTCCATCACATCTAGTTTTCCCACAATATGGACCTGAAGTCGGAAAAATGGGGTCTTCAGGGGCTGTTAAGAATTTTTTTTATTTCAACAGATACGAATTTGATGTCTGAAGCAAAGTTGTTAAGCACAAAGAGATAAACAATTTTTTTGTATACACTTTTCCTCCATCTCTTACCCTTCCTCTTGTAAATGGGGTTTTTAGCCCCCTTTTTCAATAAATGGCCGATAAAACAGAAACCGTTGAGAAAACTATTATACTGTTTTCAGAGAAAATGTTTCTTGTTAAAAATTATAGGGGATCCCAGAACATCGGATTAACCAACGGGGTACACTTTTTCCAGAATAATGTAGAAATTACAATCGACCCACTCACACTACGTAAGTAAATAATAGAATCATTTGTCATTGTAATTACATTAGGCTTCCATGTGAAACCAAAAAAAATAAAAAAAAAATTATTTAATTGATTTAAAAAAAAGTTTTTTTGACCGTAGTTCAATCCCAAGTGGAGCCAAAATTACATTTTCCGAACTGGTGGATTCGAATTCAGTGTAAAGCGTCTCTTCTGAAAACTGCACCTTAAAAACTATCTAATATTATTTCCTCACTTTGTGCATGGTAGCTCTAACGGATTGAATGCATTTCGGATTCTTCTCCTTATACAAAAAACAAGTCGTAGCTTATACCCATTTTTTTAATTACTTAAACTTTTTTCGCACATAAATTTTTCTCTTTTTGGCACCAAACTATTTATTTTTTAAGAAACAGCTGTTCTCTGAAAATGCTGAATAATAGGTCCGTTCCTTTACTTTTTGGGTAAGGTCTAGTAAACTGAGAGTAAACGAAAAATGCTCTCTCTGATACACAAAAATGCACAAAAGTACGGGAACGCACAAAACCACTTTTCTTGCACGAAACAAAACGTCAAATTTTAACGACAGTTAAATTCAAAAAACAAAGTTTCTGTGATATTTAATAAAATAAAAATTGTTAAATCTTACAAGCAAATAAATAAATAATGAAAAAATTAAACATAAATTATTCGCCTGTCTACTTTTGCAGAATCTTCGGGTTCACAATCACCATTTGCATTATTAAGAAATGGCAGAAGCTTCTACAGCGTCAGAAGTTGAACAGACAATTGCGTCATTAACTTGTGGAGAATGTAGTTAAAAATTTACTAATATACTATTAGTTAATTTTCAAATGTCTTTTAAACATTTTCCATTTTAAATATCACTTATTTTTCTAAAAATTCTTTATTTATTTATTAATTTCAAATTTTTAATATATTTTCACAAAAGCAAAACAGCTGATAAATACAAAACAGATGATTGTTTGACACTTTTAACATTTTTACCCGAAGAAAAAGTGCGGGCTATTTCGTGCAAAAAGAAGAAGACAATTACTCTCTCATCTCTGCTCTCATTTGCAAGTTTTTTGAGTACGGGATCGCTTTCTGAGCTGTTTTGGCCGAACGCCGAACGCCGGCCGAACGTTTTCACCGTTCACGTTGTAGTACGGGAACAGAGCTATTATAAGCTGGTAACATCACTGAAAAGGCAACTAGAAAAAGTTGCCACTCGTAATACCAAAGAGGGTAGCCCCAAAGGCAATTCCACTGAGTTTGGTTGCCAACCATAATAACTGTCGACCATGCAAAAAAGTGAAAGTAAAATTGAAAAAAATGGAAAAAATTTTTATATTCTTAAAAGCCTAAATATCCTAAGAAAAATATGTAATAAAATACCGAAAAAAAAATATTTTGCTACGAAGTATTACATGGGGGGGGAGGCGGTCATCGGTCGAATTGGTCAAAATTTGCGTTACGTAATATGTGAACGACCCCTAAAACATATTTACTGAAATTATTATTATTAAAAATTTGACTTTTAATGACTATAACCTAATACTAAGTAACATAGTACCAACAAAGTTGTTTCTGTTTAGTAGTTAGTTTAGAAATATCTCCAATAAATTTTCCTGATCCGTGGAATTAAATTTTGTCTAGCTAACTTGTTCTACTCTAAACTCTATGCGCTGGTGGTCTCGGTCAATGTGATTTTGCAAGGCAGGGATACTAAAGCCAGATATTAGGGCATACAAGTGATTTTTAAACATGCTGTCGAAGGCGGCTTTATAATCGACGAATAGATGGTGGGTGTCGCGTTATTTTTCTCGGGTCTTTCCAAGAGTAGGCGTACCGTGAATATCTGGTGAATGGTAGATTTGCAAAGCCTGAAGCCACTCTGATAAGATCCAACCAGTTTGTTGACTATGTGCTTCAGCCTTTCACATAATTCGCTTTTTTTTTGTTGGAACAGCAAAAGAAGTATTCAAGAATATAGCATTCAGACAAGTTTGCTTTTTACTATTCTTTAAATTTACAAGATTTGTTAAGTTTCTTTTATTATATGCTTCTAAATATGCATTTAACCGCAGAGGCCGTATAATGTACTGTACGACCTTGTCTCTTCAAAGCGTAAAAAACATCTATAGCTGTGACGGTTTTCCTTTTTGCATGTTCGGTGAATGTAACAGCATCACGGATAACATTTTCTATAAGGCTTTATAAGGCTATGATTAGACCTATCATTACCTATGCATCCATAGTCTGGTGGAGCAGAATTAATGTTGATAGTGTTAGGAAAGCTCTTGCCAGACTTCAAAAGACTGTGGCCATTTGTTGTACGGGAACTTTTCCTACAGCACCTTTCCCATCCTTGGATGCATGGCTCAGATATTTTTGCGAAAGGAGAAGCTGTCAAAGGCATCTGTAAGCTTAAACGCAATGGGTGTTGGTATGACACTTGCTGGGATATTGGTGACATTGTTGAAGTTACTGTTTTGGACCTAACATTTCTATCAATGCCATCCGATACAATGCTAACAATTCCAGTTTTAAAACAGCGTTATATAATACAAATTCCAGAGTCCCGGCTTTTGCCGGTATTTAGTGTATTTAGTGACAGTCAGTCTGCGCTTAAATCCTTGCTTAATCCTCTAAATAAATTTAAACTGGTTATGCATTGTAAATCCAGGCTTGATTGTGTTGGAAAGCTGTTGATATGGGTTCCTGGACACTCAGGAATTTCAGGAAATGAATCTGCTAACCTTCTGGCTAGAAAAGATTCGGAAACTGGTTTCCTGGGTCCAGAACCTGTACTCTCTTTGTCATCCACACCATCAAGACCACCAATAGTGGGTCGATTCGTACCACAATCGTAAATGGGAACTGAGGGGCTTTTGACAGACAAAGGCCATGTTACTTGTTATCTCGAAGCGTTATCACTTAACTGGTGGGATTATATACAGGTCACTTCTCTTGGGCCAAACGTATGATGCATTGCATTGCATTAAGCAGGCAACGTCATCGGCATAGGCCTGTGTGTAGATACCCGAATCATTTAGGGAAGCAAGTAGGGCGTCAACCAGCAGACACCACAGCAGTGGAGAGAGTACGCCCCCTTGGGGGCATCCTCTATTCACGCCGCAAGTCACAGATTGTGAATACGCTGAATAGAGCAATATTGAGAAGGCTTATCTCACGATAAGTTGGCGTAGATAGCGGTATCAATTTTTTTGTGGATTGGGCAGAGTACGCTGAGATTTCAATCACTTATAGTGCTTTCATCCGACCATATTATCCACAAAAGCATGTGCATGCATTTTGCGAGTTCTTCGCCTCCAGTCTTAAACAACTAGGCAGGCAGGCCATCTGCTCCTGCAATATTATTGTTTTCCAGCCGAGCGATGGCTGTTAAAACCTCGTCTATATTCAACGAAGTTTAATTCGCTCAAAAAGTTAAGAACAGTTAATTTTACTTTATCGTCAAAAATATGTTTACGGTTAGGCTGTGGTTATATTGCGAGTATGCTCGGCGAGCACCATGAAAATGTTGCACCGAACACAAAGGCAAAGAGAGTGTCTTTACTCACTCTCACACCGCACACGATATGCTTGGTGTATTGTACACCGAGCACACCGAGTATTCAGGATGGCAATGAGTTATTTTATAAAATAGTATCATTACATATTAAATAGTATTAAACAAACGAGTATATTTTGACAAAAAAACATCTCTGCAACGAGCTAAATGTAACCACCTTAACCGTGCACGGGAGAAAACCTGCATCACTTCAAATAAAATGGGGTTGCTGAAGATACACTGTTGCATTTTATTGGAAAATACTAATATATTATGAAAAATACTAGACTTTTTACTAACTTTTAAATATTTTTTTTTCTTTGCCACCCTTTGCGTTTGTATAATTCGGAGATGAATTATATTTTTAGAACTATATATTATTGAAATGAAAACACGATTGAGAATTCGGTTTTAATTTATACAAAGTTTATTGGAATCGAAATAAGGAAAAATGACAAAAATACAAATGTGGGATCGCGATCGGCACGGTAGAGAATATTCATAAGAATAGAAAATAAGGAAAAGAAAGGAATAGAACTCGAAGGATAGAATTGAGTAGGAAGAGAGAAACTAGAAGAATAGAAATAGATAAAAGATAGTGTTTGAAAGGCTACCAAACTACAGAAGAAATAGAATAGAGATAGAATAGATGGCTTAGACATCCCGGCCCCCTTGAACGGGTGCAACATCAATGGCGTCTTGTAGCCGTCTCTACGTCTGAACCACATCGCCCAACAAATTCCTAACGCGCTGATCCCTGAAGTGGGACGTCTCCAGACTTCGATGTATGGTGCCTGGTTTCAATGTCTAGTGACTCTTCCTGTCTGCATGCGCTGCTGGACTTGCACGGATCTGGACACCGGATGAAGGAGCGTATGGTGATCCAAACCGCATTTTCGTCACCTGCTGCCCGACATACATTGAGCTGCAAGGCAATTGAGACAATAGCCTTGTGCCCTGGCTGCTTGCGCTCGCTGGTTTGGGGTTATCGCGAGGAAACCACGACGGAACCGCAATGAATGGTATCGGAAACATAACCTGCACTGTCGAACGTTTACCGGCGAAGTATGTTGAGCCGCGAGAGATGCAGCTTCAGGTTGGTCCTGGTGAATCGCAAGAGATGCGTCTGCCGATTGTACCTGTGGAATACTGGAAAAGTAGAAGAATTAGTGTGGGAATACTAACAGTGAGTAGAAATGAGAATTCTACTGGATCTGTGTTTTACGCGAGAGATAAAATACACAATTTCACCATGGAACGTGTAATTACACCGTTTTGAGTGCGCAAATCAACAACGCGAATGTGGTTATCGGGACCACGGTGTAATTTGATGATCCGGCCGAGACGCCAGTTATTTGGGGGAAGGAGTTCGTCTTTTATGACTGCGAACTCTTCTTCTACAGAATCTTTCTGCGGATGTTTCCATTTATAACGCTTTTGAAGATCCCTCAGGTATTTATCTTTCCAGCGGCGGGTGAATTGATGATGTAGGACCTTGAGTTTTTCCCAACGGTTAATGAGAGAGAGATTCTCAGACTTAGGTTCGGGTGGAGCCAATAGAGGTGCACCGCGGAGAAAGTGCCCAGGGGTAATTGCTGTGAGATCAGCAGGATCCTGCGAGGCAGAAGAAAGTGGCCAGGAATTAAGAACAGCCTCTATTTTGGCGAGTAGAGTAGAAAACTCTTCGAATGTGAATTTATGGTTACCAGCTGTCTTTTTGAGATGAGTTTTGAAACTCTTGACTGCTGATTCCCATAAATCAACCATGTGAGGAGCACTTGGAGGAATGAAGTGCCAATTTATGCCTTGAGGCTCATATTTTTGGGAGATATCAATGGAGACTTCTTTGAGGAATTTTAAGCAGTCTTTACTAATGGCGCGTGGAGCACCGACAAATGTTGTGCCATTGTCACTCATCATTTTTTCTGGAAGCCCTCTACGTCCAACGAATCTAGCGAAGCATGCTCGGAAGGCATCACTCGTTATATTTGAACAAAGTTCCAGATGAATTGCTTTCGTGGAGAAGCATACAAATACTGCCACATATCCTTTAAGGAAAGTGGACGAGCGTAGGACCGAAGCATTTATTTGAAACTGTCCGGCAAAGTCTACACCTGTAGTAGAAAATGGAAGAGAGAAATTACAGCGCTCAGGAGGTAGAGCAGTCATAATTTGAGACCGCATTGTCTGCTTGTAGATAGTGCAAGCTTTCAAGCGAGGAATCAAATATTCTTGCAAAGCATGAGGCTGACTTCAGCATGGAGCAGTAGATTATGGAGAAAATCTAGATAGAGAATGCAGTAGCGAGAACTTTCAGTAATGATTATTGGATGGCGTTCGTTATAGCTAACGAGACGACCATTCACTCTCAAGATATCCTGCTTATCCAGGAAAGGATTAAGCACGAGAAGAGTGCTTTTCTTCTCTACGGGTTTGTCATCGAGTAATGATGTTCTTTCTCGTGGATAATAACGAGATTGAGCCAAGAAAATGAGACGTGTCTTTACAAATTGAATTTCGGCTTGAATGATAGAGCTTGAAGCTGGGACATTAGCTTTGCTAACCTTTGCCTTCGCGTTATGGAAAAAGCGATATACATATGCTAACACTCGAAGAGCTCGAGGAAATCAAGAGAATCGATCGAGAATGTCGATTTCCTGTTCTAGAACGTGGTAGGATTCCTCTTTCCTTTGCTCTAGCAAAGTTGCATTTCGGGGAGAGGACCTCGGCCAATAATCGGAAGATTTTTGAAGCCATTCAGGTCCGTTCCACCAAAGACAACAGGAAACCAATTCCTGAGGTTTACAACCTCTAGTTCCCTGGTCAGCCTGATTGTCTGCACTAGAAACTTGTTGCCATGAGGTGTTCCCAACATTTTGGAAAATTGGTGAAGTACGATTTACCACGTTTGTCTTCCAATTGTGCGGTGGTTTTCTAACCATGCCAACACAATTTCGGAATCACACCATAAGACTAAACTCCAGTGTTTTCAGTTAGAATTTTTGCCGCGAGAAGGCATTGCTCTTGTGTATCTTTCGCCAACTGATGGAGAGTTCTGATGGCTAGATACGGAGCACAATTAACTCCAAACGTCACCGTTTTGAGTTTGAAATCCTGAATAGGAGCATTCAGTGAGCTGCGAAAGAGAATTCGCTGGAAATCTTGATCATCTTTATGAACCAAAATTTGCCTATACATCTTCTGCACATCTCCATTGAAAACGAATTGGAATATCCGCCTTTGGAGAATGAGAAGCATGAGGTCTGGTTGAAGAGTAGGTCCAGTATAGAGAACATCGTTCAGAGAGTTTCCTGAACTAGTAGACTTTGAAGCATTGAAAACTACACGGACTTTGGTAGTTACTTTTTCAGGTCGAATTACCGCGTGGTGTGGTAAATAAAATGAGAAGTATGTTCCATGGGACACTATTTCATGAGAATGATTAGTTCCATATGATCGAGGGTGAGATATTCCTCTAATGCTTCGTCATATACGTTTTTCAGATCACCCTTTTTTTTGTAAACTGCGCTCCATTCCAAGAAATTGTTGGAGTGCGGTAGTTCTTGAATGACCTAATGCTAAAGTTTTGGGAAAACTTTCCTTGAATGGCAATCTGACAACGTATCGACCATTGGAATTTCGTGTTGTAGAATTGTATAAATCCTCACAAACTTGATCTTCAGGCGAGAGTAGAAGAGCTTGAGAGATTTCTTCTTGCTCCCAAAATTGCTTTAGTTGAGAACTAAGCAATTCATTGGAGATTGGTTCTCCTTGTGTCGAGTGGGAAGACACTTGTTCTCTCACTGAACCACTTATGATCCAGCCAAATATTGTATTCTGGGCTAAGAGATTACCACAGATATTCTTTTGTAATCCTTCTAAAATGATTTGTGGGAGTAAATCACTTCCGATTACTAAATCAATTTGCGGGGGAATATGGCAATTTGAATCGGCAAGATCTAACTTAGCGAGTTGCTGCCAGTTAAATCTTCTTATGGGGAAATTGGGAAGAAGCTTAGTCAATTGAGATAAGACTATCGCTTGAGCACTTATCCTTTTGTTAGCTTTGGAAGAAACTATTGCAAAAGAATAAAGTCGGTTGGAATTTAGAATAATTCCACCTCCCATTCCTGAAATTTCGAACCAGGATTGTTCGGTTGGAAGGCGAATACGTTTCTGAACTTTTGAGGAAATAAAAGTTCTTTGTGACCCTTGGTCAATTAACGCACGGACTTTGAATAATTCCCCCAAATATTCAATGGAAACCATGAGTTGTTGTCGTTTAGAATCGACTACTGGGTTGTGGAGCTTGTGTCCTTGTCGTAAAGTGAAGCAATGATTCTTTCTTTGACAATATACACATGAGAAATTACTCACACAATCCTTTTTTAAATGTGTGAAAGCGA